>OY282559.1:52885851-53428232 GCA_958295665.1 Tipula vernalis | reverse complement strand
TTAATTTATTAAGTAATATTTTTAGGAATAGTAAAGGCTAATTAAATGATAAAAGTTAATATTAAAATTCCAAGTCAATTATAAAATGATCTAATTATTTTTTATGACCTGTTTCGGTATATAAACATTTAACGAAAAGTAATATGAACTTTTGTTAACGTGTAATTAATTTGAAAATACATTTCTGTAAGAGTAGCCAAGTAAAATAAAAAATATATCAATATTATTTTTGATGACCTGTTTGATTGAAATGATTGAATTCATTATCAATTATATTATAAAAATTATTTACATATATAGATAAATATATTATATACTATTGTATATATTATAATTAATACTAATATTAATTTATTTTAGTAATTGGGTACTCCAATTCAAAAATGTTGAATATTTTGAAGCAAACATCAATTGCTTCTAAATAACTACATTTTCATCAAATTTAAATTTATGATGGTCGAGGATGATAAAAAACTTACTAAAAGTAGTAGCATCACCTACACCGAGAAGTAGTTAGACCTTTTCCTTACGTGTTGCATGATCTATTTTAGTAGCGTTAATTTTTTTTTTTGTTAAATCATTGGCATCTTCTGCTTTAATAATAAAGCAACACTGGTGGTACCAATGCAGGTAACAGGTACATTAGTTGCAGGTTATATGTATCTAGAATAGAAAAAAAATACCCATTAATATTGAGATAAAATCGACAATGTTCAATAATTATTACCTTCAGTTAACTGCTGTCTTGACATTTGTAGCGTCTCGAATAATAACTTATACGAGGCTCTTTAATATTTGATTTTTACAAATCTTCTATTTTTAAAAAGTTTTCCCACTTCTCGTATATTGTTCTGTGTCCTGGAAATCGCATTTGAAAATCATAAGATATCTGAAAACAAAGTACACATAGTTAGTTACTGGAGGAGTAAGAGAGCGTGACAAGTAACTTTAGTTCCTTTTCTCAGTTCTGCTACATCCTCCGGTAGCAAAAGGTATTTCTGGAAAATCAATGGACAATCCCTCATGGCATTCAGATGATCCAGGACATCCCGGAGGGGTAGTAGGGTTAGCAGTACATCCATATTTTCGAGGCACCACTCCACGAAATTCTCTACAAGTTCCTTACATGCTGCCAGTGTGCAATCCTTAGGTTCCCGTCCAGCACTAATCTCCTTGAAAACTGGTTTGGATTCACCCATATTCTAAAAGTATTGTTAAGTAGCGCAGATCAACTAATAAATATTTGCGAAGTAAAGCATTATACTAAAAATTAGAAATTTCTAATGTGATTTAAAAAACAATAATATTTCAGCTATTAAAAGGGAGCTATTTTATGAAAACACTCCGTCATTGTATAACACTTAGATTTATTATTGCGTATTTATATGTATATTCGCGGGTCGTACCACGTTCATTGCTTATTTTTATAATTAATAAGCCTCATTTAAATATAAGTATAATGGAAATTCTTACAGGTAAGAGAATTAGTACAGTTATAGATCAGAGAAATACAATAAATTATAATAAACCTAAGCAGGTTCAAGTTTTGTAACTATGCATTTATTAACATATTTAAAATATAAATCATTCTTCAATTATTTAAAAAACATATTTAATATTTTGACAACAAACAAGAAAGAAGGAAAGTGGATGACATAACTGCCATACTAAACATGTTTTACATAATTCAAGAAAATACATTTCGACAAAATCAATGTTAAAATTTTGAAATTAGCGTAGTTTGCAGCAAAATTGAGAACTATTTCTCTTAGTACGTGTTTCTCAATTTAAAATTAAATTTTTAATTTTATTTTAATTCTCGATTAAATTCGTGGATTCTCATCAATAACTCAATTTTGTCAGAAATGAAGCTAAGTAAAATATGTTAGCACGGGAGTATAGGTAATTGCAAGTAAACGTTTTATCTCTATATATCTATTTCTTTATTTATTGTATATAACGACGGTGTTCAAGCAAGCCGACACAACTAAAAATATAAAAAATGTTTCTTTGCAATTACCCATATGTCACCCACTATTCCGCCCCTTAAAAAAGCAGATTGAATTTTCCAAAATTTGATTTACCACTTACTAACTTATTACGCGCGATTGGTCATGTACGACTAATTTTAAACGTTCTTAGATATATAAATATTTTTAGATAAGTAATTTTTTTGACATCAACGATATGAATATGTATTGAACGTGAATGGTATATATATATATATATATATATATATATATATATATATATATTATATATATATATATATATATATATATATATATATATATATATATATATATATATATATATATATATATATATTATATATATATATATATATATATATATATATATATATCTATATATATATATACACCTGTCCCTCGATTAACACGGTACTTGATTAACACGGATTTGATTTAACACGGTCAACGAATTGAGACAAAAGTCTTGATTAACACGCCAGGAAGATTTGCCGCGTTAATCAAGTACCGTGTTAATCGAGGGACGACTGTATTAGTCGCGATTAACACGGTTTTGAGTTACACGGTAATTTGGCGGAACGTAATTACCGTGTTAATCGAGGGACAGGTGTATATATATATATATATATATATATATATATATATATATATATATATATATATATATATATATAGATATATATATATATATATATATATATATATATATATATATGTATAGATATATTACTTCAGCATAAGGAAGATTATGTATAAAATTTTAATGTAGCATAAGTTATGTATTATTATAAAAAATTTAAAATCTTACCTGTTTACTTAATTCACTAAAATAACATTTTAACTAATGTTTATTTATTTCACTTCAATCAGAATTTTAACCACTTGACCACAATCTCGATTTAAATAATTTAATCACCAATTAATTAACTAAATCTATAATCTACTTTTCACTTAAAATGCTTTAATCAAATGATGCAGTAATGACCAAAATGTTCACCTTTTATACAAATTGCAAAAGGATTTTATTGTAATTATAGGGATACCATTGGTTAATCTAAACTATGTAAAAGTATAAACTGCATATGCACACATGTTAAAGGCATTTTGATGGATATAAGTATAACCTACCAATGGTTAAACTAAACTATGTAATAGTACAGGCAGCATATCTGCACATATTATTATATAACCAAAACCATTGGGTAATCTAAATTTCTAAACAATGTAAAACTATAAACTGCATATATGCAGGTGTTACTCCCACTTTTGATTCCAAGTCAATTTTTTAACGCGGAAAATAAGTTTAATTGTACCTAAAACTAGTGGTTAATCTAAACTATGTAATAGTAAAACCTATGTATGCATGTTAAATTTCCTTTAATGCATATTAGTAGGTAACCTACCATTGTTTAATCTAAACAGTGTAAAAGTATAATCTGCGTATGCGCATATGTTACTTCCACTCTGATGCAAAGTCAATTGTTAACGTTTTTACGGTTCAAAGGTTATATTCACTGATTATATGAAAACCTGCACGTAGGCAAGTCAATTTTTAACGTATTTTTAGGATTAAAGAGAGTTTATTACCATTGAGAGATTCTCAAGTCAAAACTATGTATATATCTTTTATCGATCCTATGAGATTGCATATTAGTATTATATGCACATAAGTATATACCCTGAACAAGTTTGTACATGCTATATGCGTTCCATCGTGTAAACAAAAGGTGCAAAAGTACTGTGAAAGAACTGGTTTAGATGTACCTGTAAAAGTATTGTACAAACTGCATATGTGCACGTATTACGCCCACATTTACGCCAGTCAATTTTTGGACGTTTTTCGGTCCAAAAATAATTTCCTGAATACTTGAAAAAGCATTTCACGGAAATATTTCAGTAGATGTTCCGTCAAGTTCTCTTTGGGTCGAAAATCTGTTCAAACTTGAACAAATATTAAGGTAGTTTTTAAATCTTCACGTATGTAGATTTTTGTTTTTTCTATAGTCTAACAACAACCTACGTGGTTATTCTAAATAAGCTAGTTCCTTATTACAATTACAAAATGTTTTTTTCAATTAAAATAATTGTAATTGATTTTCAGGTGCAAGTATTACTTTCTGTTCTTCGTACTGAAAAAACGTTAGAAACTGATTTTTGAAACCTGCAGGGTTCAAATTAACCAATGCGCATAGGTGCCTATTTTATATTACTGTCGTCTAAATTAACTACTGCAACGTCATTCCATAGTAGTATTAACCTCTTACCTAAGTTAATTTGATTTATAATTTAGTAAATGCCAAAGAAATAAATTAACCTAGCTAGTTTTGTATTTCGAAACCTGCATGGTTCAAATTAACCAATGCACATAGGTGCCTATTTTACCTTACTGTCGTCTAAATTAACTACCGCAACTTCATTCCATTATAGTATTTACCTCGCACATAAGTCAATTTGATTTGTAATTTAGTAAATGCCGAAGAAATAAATTAACCTAGCTAGTTTTGTATTTTGAAACTGGCGTGGTTCAAATCCACACAAGCGATTTTTTGCCAAATTAACCAAAACCTAGGTTATTATTACTAAAACCAATTAAACTAGCTAAAGTTGCTTAATTTTTTTTTCAGTGTATATAGGAAATTAATGTTTAGTAGGTTTCATTCCTCTAACTTCCGCCTAATTCCGGCTAAAAATTGTTGTAGGTCGTTAAATGCGTCATTTTGTGTTAGGGGAGTTTCCCTTTGGAATTCAATTCCATTGGAAATTAAGAGATTAGGATCGGCAAAATTATTTAGGTCAAAATTTTTGGAGTGGCGTGATTGATGGGCAATACGTAGTTTTTTAATTTATTTTTAATAACCATGTTATTTTTGTTAATTTTTAATTTTTAATATTATTTCACCTCGTGCTGTACATTTTATTGTAAATGAGCTACTGCTCAAAATAGAATGTGTAAGCACGAGGTGGAAATTGTTTGAAAAAATTTAAGAGGTTTTTATGCCTAATGGAGCAACTTCTTTTTTCTTTTTTTGTTTCGATTGCTTCGTTTCCATGTGTGCTTTTCCTCTTAATACTAAATTATTTATAAATACTATAAATAAATAAATAAATAAAAATAAATTTTTAACCGATTATTATGAATTTTGATGTTTCCAACGAACACAAATGTCAATATGGTTTGTACAATATAACGTTATCTGTTGAGGTTCCTGTAAATCATACAGCTATAGAAATTTTGTTTATACAGCGTTAACAAATAATTTCAATTGTTAAACGATCTTGATTATCTCCAGAATATTATTCAAATATTAAACTTCGGGTTATGTTTTCTGAGTAGTTGCTGTAAACTGTTTTGATAGTACTCGATCGATTTTACCAAGCAAATTTTCATTTCAAGTTATTCGTTTTTCCTAAATTGTGTTTATTTTTATAGATTGCTCAGAACAGTGGCTAACAATTTTTTTGGGTTCGCAATTAAAATAAGTAAGCCAAGCTAATGAATACTAATGATAAAAATTGGTTCGCACATATCTAGTTTTGTCCATAAAAAAATTGCTTGCTTGCTATAAATGATCGTGTATCTGGACCGAAGTTTTATTTGTATATTTTTCTGTTTTTTTATAAGTAATCTGGTTTTTGAAATTTTCTTTTCGGTTGGATGGGGGTTTTAAATTTCGGTATGCAGGAATCTTGGAATATAAGCAGCAAATAGCTTATTTGTATTCCTCCTAGTTTCAAAAATATGACGAACATGGTAACACGAATAAATACAATGAACTCTAGTACCATTCCTTCAACTTGTTTTGGGTGACACCAATTTTACTAAGAAGTCAAATTGATCGTAACTTATACGGTAAACTTTTGCGGTACACTGCTAACGAATTTTATTAAATCACAGATTTAGTGGGCATGTTGAAAACCATACTGGCGGTTTTAAACGTTGGTGAGCTTCTATATAGGTATTTCATTAAAAAGAAATTGATTAGTGTAAGTAGCTGCCCGTAGGTAAAAATTTATATTTTATGTTACTTGATGCTAAACATTTTCAAACAAGACGAGATTTTCCAGAAGTTTCAAAGTTATTTGAGTATTCGAATTTTTGAGGATCCGGCTTTTACTTTTAGGTAAGGGTATTGATTTGTAGATATTAACTTGACTTCGCTATTGTTCGAAGTATTCGATTTGAGTGGAGGTGCTTACTTTACGTTACAGTGATTAGTGGTTAGAGCTTGCTGTTAAGTTTCACGTATCTAAGTGTTACTCAAGTTTTTCAAAGACTTTCGGAGAAGATAACCAATAAATATGCGAAATATGTTAGCGTATAGCATGTGAAGAATAAGTTCTTAAGTTTACAAATCGAAAGATATTTGCAGTAATACCTGGTTTCACGACGTTAATTGGTTTCGAGAAATACCGATGTAAAACCAACCAACGTACCAGGGGCAAAATAGTTATTTCATCACTTCGCTTTTTGCAATGTTAAAATCTTGAGTTCAGGAACCGTTTGTACCAACAATATAATTATTGACCAATTAAGCTCCCAATATAGCTTGTTTTGCTTTACCGCTCAACTTTGTTATCGTTGCGACGCCTCACAGATATCTATGCTTTGAAACGCCAATATTGATATGTCTGTAGGGTCTACATACAAGAACATGTTGGCTTATTCGAAACCATTCATGTTATCCTGATGGTAATAGTCCCGTTCGATGAACGATAAACATTGATGATATTGTTGTTAACATTTTAGTAAATCTGGATTAAACGCTCTGCAGCGAGCTGTTCCGCTTTTATACTATCGCCCCTGAAGCCCCGAAGCCATGGATCATTTGAGTGATGTTGTTAGTGAGATCAAATTGTCCATGGTAAATGAATACACCATAGGCTTGGCTTACAGATTTTGGAAACATTTTCTTATGAGGGCTTACCTAGAAGAATTAAGTTGCCGAGAAAACCAGTTAGTTGGTGTTGGAAATTGTTCAAGAGTTTAATCAAAATGTGTTTAGGTCAATCTCGATCGGTATGTCGAAATTATTTCCATTCAATTAGTTTAAATAGCTTTTTGTTTCTCCGAGCCTGATATCTTTATCAAGCCTCTGAAATGCTGCTTCATTTGGTTAACGATTTTAGAATTCTATGAAGTTACGGAATACAATTTCACTCTTGAATTAAACAGTTCCAATAAGGAAAAGAATAAAATCAATTAGTGGAAGATTTTGGGTACCAGTCGTCCACTCTAGTGGTAAAATGTTAGTTCCACAACCTTAGCAATGGAATGTATGCACCAGCAGGCTGAACTGGCAGTTTTAGGTGGGTCTGTTTAGAAGCGCCTCATATGAAGGGCAATATCCAGCAAACACATTTTCGTGGACATTGGATACTGTTAAAGATAGCCGAAAGTTTCCAGCCAAAAGTGAAGAGTCGATAATGCAGATTGTGTTAGTCCAGCCGAAAGTAAAGAAATGGTAATGCAGATTGGGAAATCCCAGCCGAAAGTAAAAAGTCCATAATGGAGATTATATTGCAAAATTTCCCACGGGAAACTTGAACTAAATTTTTTTCTTGCGATAGCTATTGACAAGTCACATCAATGCAAACCATCTCCACACATAACACTCTAGAGGCTGATTTTATACAAATTTTCTAATGATTTTGGTAAAATCGAATTTTCCCAGATTTTCCACGGGAAACTTGAACTGAATTTTTTTCTGCAATAGCTATTGATAAATCACAAAAAACCGATTCAACTTCAGATGTACACTTTAGGGGCTGATTTTATTCCAATTTTGTGAATCCTTCTGATTTTCCAATATTTTCCACGACTAGGTTAAATAAAGTTTTCCACGTAAGACTATTTACAAAAGTTTTTATTGCAATCCATTTATCCTATTTATTTTCGGCAGTCAACCACCAAATTGTTTATTTTCGGCTGGAATGTTAACAACATAATCTGCATTGTCGACTTTCGGCTTGAAACTTTCGGCTAACTTTAACAGGATGACATTGTGTTTCCTATAAACAAAATTGTATCCAATCTTAAGGAGACATTGGTGACAACTGGAGAGGAAGAGTACGAACAAAACACATATTAAGAAATACGTTTGTAACGTCAGAGTATCTAGGAAACATCTGATTATTTACTAAGTTACTAACCTATTAATGCTAAAATTAACCCAAACGGAGACAAAGAAGTGAGACCCTGGAAAGAAAACGAGGGATTGGGGAAGCAAAGCGTAGGCGTCGAGGCTCCTAGAAATACAAACACGTACCCTCTAAATAATCACTTTCGGAAAATCGGAGTGTGATCTTTCCAAACCAAGCAGAGCTAGAAAAGAAAAGGAGCTTCCACAGGATACAAAATTTTGCCCTTAAAAGCAGAACTAGCTAGTGATGAAAAAGTAGAGAAGGAGTATCGATGAACGAGTTGCACTAACGATATCCCTATAAAGGTCTCTAGTTCTGAAAATCAAACAAATATTGGGAAAGTAGAATAAAGTTTTAATTCTTAACGAGCATATGAGGAGATAAAGCAAAATAATATCGAAATAAATATGGTTAAAGTAAAAATTGTTATCTGCCTCTTAATAGCTGCTATTGTTTGTCAGGCTAAGGTTCATGCTATTAAAACAGCCGTAGTGTTATAAACTATAACATAATATTATGTTATAGTTTATAACATTGGCGCTGCCGCAAATCGTTCCGCTCAGGAACAGTTAGGGAAAAACGTAGTTATTCATTCAAAGTGTTGCATTCCGCTTTTCGAAGTATTTCATTTCCGATCCAACATATGCTGAAATTCTTTAGGAAAATAATGTATAATCTGACACTAATCGAAGAATTAGTCGAGAAGCGTGTTCCCTTATTCTATGACCGAGCTGAGGTCGATTCCAGCGAGGTTCTTTTATTTTTAGACGCACACAAATGCGTCGAGAAACAATTGGTGGGTAAGCCAGAACAGCTCACAACATTATTGGACGAGATTCTGTTTCGATTCCGTGGAAGGGTACACAAAATGTTCAGAGACATCCAAATTAGAATTTAAATTCTAATTTTTAAAAGCTTGGTGCAGAACAGCAAAATGGCCAAAAGGTAGTGACATTATTTTGGAAGGATGTGAAAAACTGATTCCAACCGCCGTTCAACAAATATACAACAATCTGCAGTTCGGAAAATGAGAATTCACGGATCCTGAAGAAAATGCATTTTTGGAGGGATGGAGAGCCAGGATGTATGTTTGATTTGAATACCGGTTCTGTTATCTTGCCGCAGTTTTTTTTTTATTATTTTGTTTTCCACCACTTCTGACACAACCTATTACGAATGAGCTTTTGCTCAAAATAGGTTGTGTTAAAAGTTAAAATTTAACAAGTAATTAAATAGGTAAATAAATAAAATAAATAGATGATCTCAAAGACTTGTATAACCAATTAAAAAAAAAAAATTGTGCCCGCACACACAGCAGAATCACTACAAGACGGACTAAGAAATGCCAGACAGGGAAAACCAGAGAGCTGTGCAGACTTCGGTAGTCGAATACAGAGTCAGGCACTGGATTATGAAGCAGGAGTCGGTACCAAATATGATGAGGCGAATGCACTCCCGAAACCATTTGTGGCCATATTAGAACAGGAGGCTTTTATTCGTGGTTTATACAACGAAGCCGTCCGAACAAGCCTTTCAATTACAATAGGGAAATCACTGAAAGAACTTATTTAAATGACAGATAGAGTAGAGCATCAGCTTGATACTGGCAGATAAGAGGGTACAATAACAAAGTGCCAGCTTTATGGCTGGATAGGCCACAGTGCGAAGACATGCTGAGCCAATACCTTGACACATGCAAGGAGGGAAACTATAATTCCAACTTTAATGTTAATACCGTTGGATAAAACGTGTCAAACGAGCCCACTTCCAGAAAATACAATCATCAATATTAGAAACGTAAATAAACCGAGTTTCGCCTCTAAAATCCTACCGAGTTCCGTCTCGAGCGTCCAAACAATCTTGCCGAGTACAGTCTCGAGCGTTCAAATAATCGAGCCGAGTTCCTCCTTGAGCATTCAAACAATCCAGCCGAGTTTCATCTCGAGCGCTCAAATAAATCTATTGAGTTCCGCACAGAAATTCAAGAAAATAAAACAAGCTGCCAAGCAAATAAACCGAGTTCTACTTTGATCAATCTGCCGAGTCCCGTCTCGAGCAATAACCATTTAAACGAACCAAATGGTTCAAAAGAAAATAATACAATCTCAGATAATCTATCACAAAGGACAATGAGGTCAACAGAATAATCGATCCATTGAGTACCGCATCAATTAATCAACCGGGTGTCGAATCAAAAGTCAGGTTGTACCAGATTCACAACTTTTAATTAATAAATACTCAAGAAGCTCAGTCGCCGCTAAAATACCAGCCCACAAACCTACGCAAACCGCTAATACAGTTACTGCAACTATATCAGAAAACACGAAAATTTCATCCACAACCGAGACAACCGTGGCAACATAAGATGCCAATTTTCCTTTGTAGCGTAGAGCACAGACAAGTTATCCGGCATTATTATACTAGAAAACCTAATATATCCGATTACAAACACAGAAGGCACATCGTGTACTTCAAAAAGTCCAGATTACCATTGTCACAACCATGTGCCTAACTACAAAACCAGAAAAAAAAGAAATCAGGCCACAATAAATCCACAATAATTTGAAACTAAAATTGAAACAAATCCAAGTCATTTCAACCCGATTCCAAATCAGAACTTAAAAACTCTTAGTTATGCAAAGGCTAAATATCCCAGTTGAAAACTCTTATCATAGGCACAAAACAGCATTTAGCTAGATATAAGCCACTTTGAAGTCCTCAGAATGCCTTTTGGAATGAAAAATTCTTTGATGTTAGGACAACAGAGCCTAACCTCAAAAGAGAGAATTTTGTGAGCATTGTTTATAATTTGGAGTGTACGTGGCGAGTAATTCAAAACAGTAGACATTCATATTATGGAATAGCCTGGAAATACTGAAAGGTGTTACTGGTGAGTAACACATTTCGAATGGCAAGCTTGCGAATTGGATCAAACAAAGATTTTTATCTATGTAAAGTTATGTTAATATGTTTAATTATTTATTCACAATTCTGCTTGAAGTCAATAACCATTTAATCAATAACCATCATCATGTTAACACGATTGGTGAAAAAGCTGTTTGAAGCAGATAAAATAATTCGATGACACCAAAAACGTTAATTAAAATCGAATTTTATTATAAACATATCACATGTGTATTTAAAAACTATTTATCAATCGATAACTGTCAATGCTCTGTCTAGTTTTAATCCAAAACTCAACAATAATAGTAAATAAAAAAAAAACAATTCTGATGATGAGTTTTACCATACTTCAATCAATTTGTTGTTTTTTCTATCTAACCAAAATCTAACAGGACATAAGCTTTTTCCCCATATATTTGACACTTGTACATTGATTTAATCATCAATCATTGGTGATAAACGTCATACAGTAAATCATATGATTTGTTTATACAGATTAGAGAGAGAATATGATTAGCAAGTAATCATTGTGTTATCTTATGATAACAGAAAAAATCAATAATTATTTATCCTATAATAAATTGTTCGACAAAAAAAACCGAAGAAGAAGGAAAGTATGTTTACACTCTCATCAAATAATATAACCAGACTTGTATACTGCATTGCAATAGGGGCACCGTTCCTCGTTCAAAAATTACCACAAATTTTAAGTCTTCACATAATAAGTATGTACATATCTACAGAAGTATTCACCCGTATCAATTTAGAAATAAGCTGACTGTTTATTTATTATGTACATATTTGAAATTGACTTCAGCGTTTTTGATATAAACGTAAATACAAAAAGCTACGTTAAATCAATTGAAATTTTATTTACGTGCGGGGTTGAAGTACGAGTACATAGCTAGGGTTGAAGTAAAATAATTTAATTTTTTTTCGTGTGCTTATTATTTATTTTTGTGGAAATAGACACATTTTACTAAAGGTTTTCAAATGTTTATTTCTTTCTCGTGTTTACGTAAAAAAAAAGATAACAATGGAAATGTCTATCAATATGTCAATTATTAATCCGTCACATTATTTTTCATGTATTTCCCATTTGCTTAGCGATGGTTCAAAATTTATTATTTGACATCTTTTAAGGTCAAATACAGTTGGGAGTTGCATGAGCTTACACTGACTCAGTTTTCATAGAAGTATTTTTCAACTTGTGTTACTAAAAAATACTAAAAACCAATTTTCAATCTCAAATACACCGAAATGTTTAGTTACGTTGTATGAATGGTGGTTTACAGAGCAGTAACGTAAAACTCTGAGGTTTTAATATATACGCCAAAAGTCTATGCCGAGTCACAGCTATGCTGTTTCAGGCAAAGAATTATTAAGATTTTCATGGCTTCTTGTTTATGGCCATTATTAACAGTAGTCTAAAGGTAACCAAAAACTTGTTTTAGGTTTCCTCAAATAGCCTTGACGTTAGATGGAACATAACGAATCTTATAGTTTGGGTTATTCAAGAAAAATTCGCTACCAAATTTGATAGATGTTATCGTTGATCCGGTGTCCAAAAGAACATCGATAACATAAGTATAAAAACGTTCATCTCCATCGTCCGACAGGTATACGTTTCACTAATATCAGCTCTCATTTTCTTTTTTTTTTCAAGTATATTTGAACACAGTTTTTCTGATTTTGTGATTTTAATGTTAACGGATGTTTAGCGATTTTTTTATGGAAATAATCGGTTAAATAATTACAATTATGTGGTAAGGATAAGCTAAGTATGTCTGTTACCTTGAATTCGGATAAAACTGAGAATATATTTCATCCCGACCTCGATATTACTGGCTGAATCGTATTGAAGTGGTTTGGTTAGGATACGATGATGGCGATTTCTCTGTTGTTTGTTCGTTTCCCGGATTGCAACGAAAACAGTTTGTTTTGAAAATATCACCATCTCAGCAGATCGAGCAGATAATTAATTATGGATCAGAATTTTTCTCTTGAGAGGTTGTTTTATTTTGTTTTGTAGGATTTAGAGATTTTGTATTCGGAACCTGTACAAAGGCATATATATCTTTGGAATTGTCATTCCAATGACAAATCTAAGATTAAAGAGGAGCTCGGATTCATAAAGAGTCCGCTTCTCAAAAACTTCCCAACTTATGCCACTTTGTAGTAGTACATCAATACTATTAACGTAACGAGCGGCTAAATCATTCCGCCAAGGCCCAACCACATGTTATATTTTAACATTTACATATAAAAAGTTTCCATTTCTGGTTTCGGAATAGAATATTACAGATTACTGGCTTAAATGGCGTTATAGAACTTCACGAAAGGTTCGCTAGCCTTTCCCTATCCACATAAAAACATATTTTCATTATAAAGTAAGTCCAACTTGCACCAAAGTATAAGTAAATTAAAAACAAACAAAACAGGTTTACTACCTAAAACTGTATCAGAACAAAAAAATCAACTAACATATTTTTGTGGCCGTTTGAATGTCACAAATAATTTTTAATTTTAGTGTTAATCAAGAACCGACCGACAAAAATGTGAAGGTATTTACAACGATATCTAAACAATTAATGCTTAGTTCTAGCAGCATCTATTAGTAATATAAATTCGAGAAGCCGGTTTAAAACACTGTGAAATTCACTTCAATTTTTGTTTTTTGGCTACTACGGCTGCAGGACTGGTAGTGGACTTTGCATTATATCAAGGAGGCAGTACCAATTTTAGCGAACGGAGCTTGGGCTTAGGATTTGTCTTAGTTTTTTATCTGGTTAAGACTCGCTCAAAAATCATTTTCATCATTTTTGATCTGTAATTTACTACAGCTACACTTCTATTTTAGTTACAGGAGTTGGGGTATATTTCGATTTCGTATGTATGTATAATAGTTCGTCTATATTTTTGGAACCATACCAGAAACGTGGTGAAAGCCAAGGCTTTATATATAATAACGGGAACATTGCGATAACTGCTATAAAATGGAAAGACACAAAATGTGTAACTATGTGCTTGCATCCATTGCCGGATTCCAATAATAACGGTTAAACAATGGGATAAGAAACCAAACAACCAAAAAGTTGGTGGGGTAGATTTGGTTGACCAAATGATGGAAAACTACAGGTGCTTCATTAAAACAAAGAAATAAACAATAAAGGCAGGAAATCATTCTAATAATTTAGCAGTAGTTACTAACTCTTGGACGGAGTAGCGTGTGGAATGCAAGGCTAGCGGTACGTATGAAAAGCAGATTAAAAATCGCAGTCGTATACGAATTAGCTGCGAAAAAGTGATGTTTATTATAGTGGCGCTTTGCTGAAAGAATTATCCACTGGTCCACAGTAAGGTTATGAATTTGTAGATACTCGAAACTTAAAAACTATAACTACCTCAGGAGATTATACCAAATATAAAGTCTAAAGTGGAAACATTTGTATAATTTGTAAGTATAATAAAGTTTATTACGGATAGTTCCTACTGCCGCTATCGTCATTCAGATAACCGAACGCACATATAAACATAAGTTGAGCTGATATCACAGGTACAATTATTTCTAAATGAAGATGGGCAATTGTTGAGACATTTTGGACCTCCACCGAAGCAGAACAGGAGAAAAATTAGAACAAATAAAATAACAAGAAATTGCTTATTTTAGTAAGGTGAAGGCGGAAAATGTAGCCAAACTAATTTAAATTACAATAATTTTTTTTCATTAATACGAGTATATAGGTAGTATTTTTTTCTTCCAAGGTCAACTTCAGGATTTAGTTTACCTTCTTATGCCGGTCGTTGTACAATTTTGAACATTCGTAGTCTTGACTTCAGAAGAGAGATGATTCTTGCAGTATTTGCCCGGGATGTAATTTGTGCTAAGATTAATTGCCCGGTATTACTTGACTTATATTCATTTTACGTTCCTTACAGAATTTTTCGTCCACGACAGTTAAGACTGAGT
Organism: Tipula vernalis; assembly: GCA_958295665.1. Taxonomy (NCBI): domain Eukaryota; kingdom Metazoa; phylum Arthropoda; class Insecta; order Diptera; family Tipulidae; genus Tipula; species Tipula vernalis. The sequence continues at coordinate 53,413,226 of OY282559.1, read as the reverse complement.
ATTGCTTTTCATCGTACGAGTTATGGAATTCGGTATAGAACCAATAATCAGAACTTTTCGATTTTCACATTTCAAGGGATCTTTTTAAGTGTCGTATCCGAAATAATAATTTGTAACACTTTCTTATATACAAAATTATTGGTATTGTAACCTATGCTATTTGTTAGTGCTGGTAATAAATAAATAAATAAATAATAAATTAATTATGTTTGTTTGGATGACTGATTTATCACCAAAAAATTTGCAATATTTATTATTATTTAATATTAGTATTTCGCATATACTATTAAAGTTAGCTGAAAGTTATCAAATGTCGGTAATGCAGGTAGTGTCTTGGTAATCTCAGCCGAAAAATACCAGCCGACACATATCAGCCGAAACATATTTTAAATAAAATGAAAAATTTACAAAACAACCTAAAAATTGGTATTATCACGAATCGATTTTACGGCTGAATAAAGGTTAAATTTGGTTTGATACTGTTTAAAATAGGAATTATACTTTAAGTTTGATCAGAAAAGCTCAATATAAAACTTGAAAACTTAAAGTGTCTTGTCTGGAAAGTCTTTCAATTAGTGTGCTTGGCCAACAATTATCTCTAGAAAAATTATTATTAATTTTTAATAGTGTAAAGATTAAAACGGAATTAAAAGTGAGTTAAAAAGTGTTTAGTGTAAAATAAAAAGTAAAAGTGATCAGTAAAATTTGAGAATAATTTATATAAAGTGATTTTGTGAATTTTTAATAATAAACTGTGTTGAAATAAATTTTGTGAAATAAATAAATTCGTTGGTGATAAATTAAACTAATTTTGTATTATTCACAATCCAGTGATACGAGCCTTATATGACAAGGCAAAAACGTAACAATTGGTGACAGCGGTGGGATTGTGAATAAAAAAAAAAAAAAATATTCTCAACGAATTAAAAGTTCCAGAAATAAAAAGAGAACTTGAGAAACGGGGTTTGGCCACTGATGTTAGCAAAGCAGCTTTACAAGAGCGACTACGTGGTGCTATGGAGAAAGAAGGGTTAGACGCAGATCAACATGATTTTGGCGTGGAAGTAACGAATGCGGCAACTGTAGAGAAGACAGGAGATAAACAGCCGTCAGTCGAAACAGCACAACTACCATCTGGAAGTTTCGATTTGTCACAGTTAATAGCTGCTATGAACCAGGTGACGGTACAGATGAGTCCAATGAAACAACAAAACGAACGACAGCTAGGAGAAATTAAAAATCAAATTGCGCCACAAGGGTAGCAGTCGAATAAATAAATGAAACAACAAATAGAGAAAATTGATCAGTCAAACCAAGAAATTAAAAACAAAATCGAACAACAAAATGTGCGGCAGTTGGAGACTCTAAACCTGTCAAACCAAGAAACAAAATGCCAAATTATGAAGCGTCAGATGGGGGAATTTGCCGAAAGTCAACAGAGAATGGACGAGAAAATTCTGGAATTAACTACAAATATGCAAAGCAAAATAGAAAAACTGCAAACGGATTTTAAGACCGAGATGAAACAGGTTGAACAAAAATTAGAAACGAAGGTTCAACATGTTGAACAGAAATTACAAGTGGACAACGACGCAGGTTGTTCAAACCGTCCAATCAATCAAGTTAAAGCCACCAACGTTTGACGGCACACTATACCTTTTGAAATTTTCAAATTTTAATTTGAACCGGCAGCCAATCAAAATCTTTGTCATGATGAACATCGTGTCGCAGCGCTAATAGTGGCCCTCAAAAGAGAAGCAGCAGAGGCTCTACAAACCATTACAGAACACGAGCGCAACAGCTATCTTGAAATTATGAAGGCGCTGGATAGGAATAACGGCAGTGCCCACAAGCGGGAAATTGATCGCGTGGAACTGAAAAGCCGCTACCAAAAGGGATGAGAGTCACTTCAGGAATTTTCATCGGCAATTGAGCGATTAGTACATCTAGCGCATACCAGTACTTAGGCCGATTATATTAAAAGGCTAAAAATTGACGCATTCATTGATAGCATTTGAGATCCAGAGCAAACCGTCAATGAAAATACGCCCAGTGGAAATCGACACCAGCATAAATACAGAGCGGTCAGCACCAAGATACCGAGACGGAAGCGGCAAAATCAGATGTTGGGCATGTGATAAAATCGGTCACATCTCTCGTGACTGCTGGGCAATAAGAAAAAAACGGCGAAGATCACCATCTCCTATGCAGCGACGACCAAGCGGAGCACAGGCAGTGGCCAAGCAAGAGGGCCAAATGACGACATTGTCGTTAAACTTGAACGAGTCAACTTAAAGGGGCAGAAGCTAACTGCCACAACCGATTGCCTTATGACATCCATCCGCGTTTCGAAAGTAGCAAGAGGCGGTGACAGCTTAACAAACTTAAAGGCGAAATTTATGCGTCGGACTGCAATATCACCCTGGATACGGGAGCAAATCACACGATTATCCGTAAAGATCTGATCGATGGAGGTATACAACCAGGTAATGGATTGAAGTTACAAATAGCAACTGGAGATAGTTCAATAATAAAAGGCAGAAAGATCGGGAAAATAAAGATCGGGAGAATTTTTCTTCCAACACGAAGTGCTGATTGCTGATATTGTGGATGAAGTTATTTTGGGGATCGGCTTCATCAGAGCAAATTGCTTCGTGGTGGATGTTAAAAGAGAAGTTTTAATTTACGATAACATCGAGTTGCCACTTCAATCTAGCAGTGCAGGAGCATGTACCAGGCGAATTGTTATTGATCATCAAGAGAAGCTGCCACCGAACTCGGAGACGATCGTGTGGGAAAAATTGGAGGGAGGTTCTGGGTCACCCAGGTTGTGGGTTGTGGAAGCTAACGAAGAGGAGAACGGAGCCAATGAAATCATATTCGGAAAAGCCCTAGTTAAACCAGACAACGACTGTAGAGTACCAATTAGAACTCTAAATCTCTCGGATAAGACGAAAAACATCAAGAAAGGGACAGTCATCGGCAAATGTAACGAGGTTTCAACTATAGTAAAGTGTAAACAGAAAAGTCCGATTGAAAAAGCCGACATGCAAGGACAGAAAGAAATCTTAGAACAACTCATACAGAAATAGACCGAAGATCTTACTGAGGCACAGAAAGATTCTGCACATTAACTACTCACACAGTACATGTCCATATTCTGCAGTACATCGGATAATAACGGAAAGACTTCAATGGTAAAGCACCGAATTGATACGGGAGCAGAGATGTCAATCCGTCAACCACCTAAGAGATTACCATTGGTAAAATAACAAAAAGTAAACCGCATGGTAACAGAAATGCAGACGGCAGGAGTAATCGAACCATCTAACAGCCCATGTAGCTCACCGGTAGTATTGGTCGAAAATAAGCGGCTATTGGCAGGTGGAAGTCCATGAGGAAGATCGCTAAAAAACAGCGTTCAGTGTGGGTAATGGGCTTTGGCAATTTAATGTTTAATGCGCCTGCGACTTTTGAACGATTAATGGAGCTAGTGTTAAAATTAGAAAGCACAAGCTTTAATAACTAAAATCCCTAAATCAAGAAACTAAAAATAATTTCAAAGTTATTTTTTTAAGCTATAGGCATCTTAGAGCTTATACCAGAGCTAACTTATTAATTTTTGGTCGATGCAAAAGTTCAAATTTTTATTGAAAATTACAAAATTTGAATTCCAGATTTGTTTATAACGTGACAAAGACGTACAACAGGTTTATTATATAGATAATGTTGAAAACTTAGTTTAAGTTTTTAAAAGACCAATTAGTTTAATTTCTATTAACCATACAGTTCAATAATTTCGACAATTTTTCTTTATATTTTGCCTGCGGCTTATAAATTTATTCGCGAATAAAATACTGTAATTTGGCCACATCCTAATTATATTTATAATCGTATAAATTAGGAGCTCCTACAAATATAATTTTTATAAGCGTAAATCGCATTCTAAGAGCAATATAGCTTTAAATATGTTTGTTAATTTCAGACTTGACGAATAGGATTTATCAACACTAGTCGACTTCGAGAAAATACTGGAATATTGCGAAAATATGGATTTGGCAGATGAAAATATCGTGATACCAATGAGTAGTTAATACAAAGAGTAACACAAAATATATTTAAAATTTAAGTTGTATGGCGGAATTAAATATCGCACGTTTCTTTAAACACCTTTTGCTGTTTCCATTTTTAAAGTATTAGAACTCTTTCTCGTTATTCATATTTTCGCTGTACCCAATTCAAAAAATTGATTTTTCAGGAAAGTAATTCTAAATTTTCATTCGGTATTTTTCCTTCCCATAAATATATACAACATTACCTCCCCATTTCTGGAAATAACTTGTGTTCACTATTCTTGTTCAGCGACAATATATAATATAAATGAATTAATATATTGTTACAAATGTGATAACTTATTTAAGATAAAATTTAATTTATTATAAAGTTTTGAGAAAATATTTAAGAAAATTGTAGACTTTCTCTGGTAAAATAGGCACGCAAGAGAAAAGTCTACAAATTTGGTAAAATAATTGTAGTTTGATTAATATTTGTAAATAGAAAGAAAATAAATAATCTAATTGCACCATTGAAGTTTGAAAATAAACTTAAAAATGTTAAGTGTCTCCCTTAGGACAAATCTATATATAAATGGTTCATATGTACTTACTTTTTTTCTACACTAATAGAATAAAATTATATTTCGGCCAATAAAGAATTATAAAATTATAAACGTATTTCACCGCATTTTAATTGTATTTATCGAAAATAATTACATTTTATGGCCATTGTTTAACGTTCAATTGTATATTTTTGCTTATACCGCATATCTGTCGTAAAATAAATTTCCATTACTCCAGCTTTTATGAAACAACATAAAAATTATAATTATTTATAATGCTCTTTAGTTTTCCACATGGGAAAATTGAAAATATAACAAAAGAGTTATTCCCCCATTTCCAAAGAATTTTATATATCCATAGAATGAAGTGTGTGTCCTACAATGACAGGAATATAGCAGTTATTTTTATGATTACTATTTATTTTGTTATGCAAACAAACGCCCAACTACAGAAATATTCATACATATGTCACACAATCTAGTTTAATTTCCGTTAGTTTGGTTGTTATTATATGACTGCTTGGTTGAATATTTCCAATAAAATATGATATATACATATGCTTACGTGCCATTAGCTACTCGAAAATTCTACTGTAAATTAAAATAACAGCAAAAAGTTGTGGAAAATGAAGATTATACATTTTAAAATATTCTGAAAAATTAGGGATTCCATTCTAATTTAAAAATTAAGTCTCCATTTTCCAGAAATATTTTAAAATTTCTGAAAAAAGAAGAATTACTTTCAATATTTCAACCAATTTAGAATTAATTTTTGAATTTTAAGAGAAATCGCCATTTTTTTGAATGTTTTAAAATTGAATCTCCCGTAATATGCAGACCAAGTTTTTAGATAAGAATAGAAATCCCTATTCTCCAGAATATTTTAAAATTAAATCTTGGTTTTCCAAAAATTGTGGGAAAAACAGATTTAATTTTAAAATATTCTGGAAAATAGGGAGTTCTATTTTCCAAAATATTTTGAAATTAAATCTTCGTTTTCCGTTTTCCAGAATATTTGGGTAAAGATAGGATAATTTTGAAATATTTTGGAATCATGGAAAATTAAATCTTCGTTTTACAAAAAATATGGAAACGGAAGATTTGATTTTAAAATATTCTTGAAAATCGGGATTCCCATTATAATTTTAAAATTAAATCTCCATTTTAAGTAATATCAAAATAAAATCTTCATGTTTTGAAATATTGAAGTTAGAAGGTTTAATTTTAAAATAAGAACGAATATCCCCATTTTCCATAATATGATAAAATTAAATCTTCCTTTTCCATATTTTCTGGAAAATAAAAATTTAATTTTAAAATATTTTTGAATCCTAATTTTTAAAGTAGATCATAACTTAATTTTTAAATTAGAATGGAAACCCCTTTTTCAGAATATTTTAAAATGTAATCTTCATTTTCCAGTATTATTGGCAAAAACAGATTAAATTTTTAAATATTTTGGAAAATGGAGACTTAATTTTTGGACAAAAACAGAAATTCCCAGTTTACAGATTATGTTAAAATTTAATCTATCTTTTCCAGAAATTGTGGAAAGTTAAGATTTAGTTCTAAAATATTTTGGAAAATTGGGATTCCCGTTATAATTTAAAAATTAAATCTCCATTTTAAGAAATATTAAAATTAAATCTTCTTTTCTTGAAATTTTAGAGAATAAATATTTAATTTTGAAATATTGAAGTTGAAGGTTTAATTTTAAAATAAGAACGAAAATTCCCATCGTCCAGAATATGATAAAAGTAAATCTTCCTTTTACATATTTTCTGGAAAATAAAAATTTAATTTAAGAATATTTTTGAATCCTAATTTTTAAAGTAGATCTTAAATTTATTTTTAAATTAGAATGGAAACCCACCTAGAAACGATCTTTTTTTTCCAATAGAAATTCTCAGTTTATAGAATATGTTAAAATTAAATCTATCTTTTCCAGAAATTGTGCAAAACTAAGATTTAGTTCTAAAATATTTTGGAAAATGGGGATTCCGATTATAATTTAAAAATTAAATATACATTTTAAGAAATATCAAAATTAAATCTGCCTTATCCTGAAATTTTGGAAAATAAATATTAAATTTTTAAATATTGGAATTGGAGGTTTAATTTTAAAATAAGAATGAAAATTCCCAGTTTTCAGAATATGTTAAAATTAAATCTTCCTTTTCCATATTTTTCTGAATAATAAATATTTAATTTTAAAATATTTTTGTATCCTAATTTTTAAAGTAGATCTTAACTTAATTTTTTCAGAATATTTTAAAAGATAATCTTCTTTTTTTAGTATTATTGGAAAAGAAAGATTTAATTTTTAAATATTTTGGAAAATGAAGACTTAATTTTTGGATTAGAACAGAAATTCCCAGTTTACAGAATATGAACCTTTTATTGCATAGTTGATCATCTATATGTTTATTTCATAAATTTGTATTTCGCAAACGATACACTTTTTTCATATAATACAAATACAAATATATTCGTTTATTGTCTTACTTTATATAAATCGTAGTTTTCTGGGTAAATTAGATGTCAAAATATTGGCGGGAAACGTTTATTTCGACTAGTGCGCTACGATTAGCAGTTTAGTGGCAAGTTCTCTAGGTTTTCCTTATTTTTTTTTTAAGATTAACGGATTAATTGTGCAATGTCCGAAAACATCAATTTATCCGATATAATGATCCAGCTCAAACGAATGGATAGCAAATTATCTGCTCTTGACCAGTTGAAACGAAATTTTGAGGTTCTAGTATCTGAGAACAAAGCTTTAAAAGCAAGAGTGCATAAATTAGAAGAACTGGTTAACCTTCACAGCTCTAAACTGAATCAAATTGAAGCCAGCATTGATAAGCCAAATCAACTGCGAAACTTAAACAACATTGTCATTAGAGGTTTACCATTGAAACAAGATGATACTCGTGGCATGATAGTTGCTACGTTAAGCAAAATTGGAGTAGCAATTCAAACAGAGGATATTGTCTCAATTGAAGCTATTCAAAAAACTACAACCAAAAACACAACACCGTTGAATAAAACACTGAATTCAACATTAGATTTTTTTATTGTTCAACTAAATTCAGTTGATGTTAAAAACAACATTTTGTCACAAACTATTAGACACAAAAATTTATCGACGAAGGATTTGGACATCTTCCTTCCGCAAAATCATCCACACCAGCGAATTTACATCATGCACCATTTGACAGCTTACCAATCCAAATTGTATCGTGAAGCTAAAATTATCAATATACAAGATAAGTACAGATATCTATGGTGCAAAAATGGACAAATTTACCTGCGAAAATCTGCGGAATCAGATGCGCATCGGATAAGCTCTCTGAGTGATATTTTTCGGCTCAAACATCTTGAAGATCCAGATGAGGACAACACGTCTTGCCCAGATGATGATCAGGGCTCTAAAATTATATAATAATAGGTTAAGTAAAATAGTTTTCTTACCTTTTTACATTCTGTTTTTATTTTTATTTTTATTATTTCTAAATCACTTTATATTATGTGTTTTTGTTTACATTAGTTTGACAGATCAAACTTTATTTGTGTTGACAACATTGTTTATGTTGAGTACCGTTCAGTGTTGTGTGTATATGTTAAATATCAGTACATTATCTATTCGTATTAATTATATTAATGATATTTCGCTACATATACATAATATTTTGATCGTTTTGAAGTTGTTCGGTAGACTTTATCAACAAAAAAAAATAAAACCGTTTCATCTGCGTGTGACTGTGTGTTGCTCTGTTCTGTATAATTTTAATTTTTTGGATATTTACGTTAGTTCGACAAATACGAATTTCTCTCTCAAGTTTAATTTTCAATTATTTGTATTTTCGCTTGTGTTTATAGTCAAGCCGGTTTCGGGTTTTATTTTAATACCTATCTCACCGCAACATTTTTGTAATTTTTGCGTAATCGTACGAGCATTTATTTTTATTTTTATTTTTAAACGTAATATTAAAACGACTCGCTACTATACATTTTCTGCTTTATTTATTAAAATTTTCCTTTGTAATTTATTGAAATTGATTTTTGTTCAAGTATATCATGGATAGTTCTTTCAGAGTTTTAATTCAAAATATTCGTAGCTTAAGGGAAAATTTTGATGCGTTCAGCTTGTTTGTAGCGAGTCTTACTAATTTTCCTGATTTGATCTTTGTATCCGAAATTTGGATTTATTCAAATGAATGTTCAGAGTTTAATTTGCCAGGGTATAATTTTCGAGCGTGCTGTAATGATAATTATCGGTCGGGTGATGTGGGTGTTTTTATAAGTAAAAATTTTATAAATTTCACGTATCAACATTGCAATTGGAATTCAGCGGATCTTCTTGTTTTAAATATCCAACTAGCTAAACGAAACTTTACCTTTATTTGTTTATATCGTTTTCATAATGGTAACATCATTTCATTTTGTGATGATTTGGAAAGATTGCTGTGTTCACCTTATAACAAAAATATTGTTATCTTAGGGGATATTAATATCAACCTTTTAAATACTAGTGAATCCTTCAACTACCAAACAATGCTTGCATTCTATGGTTTGTCAGTCTTGTAAATGAGCCAGCAAGGTTGAAGACATGTGTGGATCACGTTTTTGTTAAAAATGAAAATTTATTCAAATTTGATATTTGTAACCTGCCCATGCATTTTTCTGACCACAATTTGATCAAAGTTAATATTTCTTCCTCATCCATCAGGCAACCAGTTTCTGTTAATACTTCGAATCAATCAAGAATTTGTTACGATAAACTCAATAATTTTCTAAAGTTTGAATGTTGGGATTCTGTTTATAGCGAAAGGATTTGCAGTTTAGCTTTTGCAAAATTTTTGTTTATACTTAACTCGCATATTGCCGCATCAAAATTCATTATTGCTCTCCCTAAAATAAAGAAGCTAAAGCCATGGATGAGTCCTAATCTATTATTTAAAATTAACAAATTAAAAAATTTTTTTCGTAAACTAAGAAGTCATCCAAATAATATTAAATTAGCAAAATTTGTTAAAAAACTTTTGGGAAATATTAAAGCGGATGTAAAAATCGTCAAAAATAACTATTACAAAAGCAAATTTGATTGGGCTAGTAAGAATTCAAAGCACACATGGAAAATAATTGATGAAGTTTTAGGACGTAATCGGATGTATAAACAAATACAACAAATTTATCAAGCCGATACTAATAGCATTCTGACGTCCTTAAAATCGATCTCTGATGAATTCTGCAAATATTTCGTAAAAGTTTCGCAAGGATCAACCTCCAATTTTAATGTAATTACTAGTGATGTAGTGATGTTACTTCAATTGAATTTAAAAAGTATATTTATGGAGCTGACAGAAACTACAGTTCATCTTGTTTCTTTGAGCCTATATCTTCTTTGGAAATCCTATCTGAGATAAAACAATTAGATAACAAAAGGTCCAAGGGCTTTGACGGCATTAATAATTTTTTAGTTGAAATATGTTCATGGTATTTGGTGGATGTTCTGCAATACCTATATAATCTTAGCTTGAACAGCGGTCAATTTCCAGATGATTTAAAAATAGCTGTTGTGATCCCGATTTTTAAGAAGGGTGATGAATTACAACCAAATAATTACAGGCCGATTTCGCTTCTAAGCACTTTCTCCAAGATTTTTGAAAAAATAGTTAAGCATCGGTTAATTTGTTATTTGGATAAGATTAAATTTTTAAATAAAAATCAATTTGGGTTTATCGGTAAATCAACTGAAGAAGCTCTTTTGCACTGCTTGAGTGAGATTTATAAACATATTAATGATACTCGGAGAGTATCTATAGCTTTTTTTGTCGATATCGCAAAGGCGTTTGACACTGTTGACCATGGAATGCTTTTATTGAAGCTAGCTAAAATTGGTATTAGAGGTAACATTTTTGATTGGTTTGCAAGTTATATTGAAAATCGTTGGCAGGTGGTAAAAATAGGTGAGGCAACTAGCTGCGAAAATTAAATAAGTTGTGGCGTTCCTCAAGGATCAGTTCTGGGGCCTTTATTATTTTTAATCTACTTTAATTCGATCTTCGGTATTGATCTATTAGGACACGCCACAGCCTTTGCTGATGATCTGGCTTTGAGCTATGGTACGAATAGCGATGTCGACACTAAATTAATGCTTGAAAACGACTTAATCAAACTAAGTAAATGGTTTTATCATCATCGGCTCGCTATAAGCGTTAAATCAAAAGTTATGCTATTTGGGAAGAATATCACTAATTCTTCGGTATACCATTTAATATACCATGTCCATCCCTGTGATACAATCATTTGCTCGTCTCAGTGTTTTGCACTTGAATTTGTTAACGAGTTTAGATATTTGGGTTTAACAGTAGATGCTCAACTAAATTGGAAGTCTCATCTCAATGTCACTAGGAAAAACGTACTTGGTGCTATACATAAATTCTATAATCTTAAGAAATTATGCCCAAACAGTACCCTGCGGAAACTATATCACGCCATAGTTGAATCAATAATAATGTATGGAATATCCAGTTGGGGTGGCACTTATTTTAGTAACATTGAAGGTCTATATATTGCCCAGAAAAGGATTATTAAATTAATATACCACCTTCCTCAAACAACACCATCAATTCCTATGTTTCGACAACTAAATTTGCTACCATTTAGATATCTTTACATATACAAAGTCTTGAAAATGTTTTTTATCCGTAGTAACAGTTTTCACAATCGGATTACACAGGTGTATAATACAAGAAATCCAAATTACTATAATGCTGATTTCCGTTGCAATTGTGAGAAGTTTAGAAGATTTTATCTTTATATGGCACCGTATTTTTTTTATATTTTACCTAAAGATATAAAAATTCTAACGATTGGACGTAAACATAAATTTGAGAGGGACGTTCGAAATTGGCTGCTCAACATAGAAAATGAAAGATTTTTCTTAAATTAACATTATATAGCTTCGGGTAATTTCACCAATTAAAGCTGTTATCGTAAACATTAAACAACTGTAAATTTAAAGGCAACTAAGTGTAATTATTATTTTTTTTCATATATACATATATAAATAAGAAAACTATTGTGTAATATATATTTAACTCAATGTGTCCAAAGATTTTATAGAATAGCATGTTTAAATTGTTTATTTGCTCCACCACAGATTTTCATCTAAACGGAGCTTTACTTTGTTCAACTATAATATGTTAATTAGTTTATAATTTGTTTGTATTATTATTAAGTTATAAGTTGAAATGAAGAAATAAATAAATAAATAAAAATAAAAATAAATGTAAGTATTAAAATAAATATTTTAAATGTTTTAGTTACTTTATTTAGTTTCGTTTTCATATTATATCAAATTTATGTTATAAAATCAATGATTTTTAAAAACATGTCATTTATGATATTTTATGCAGGTAACAAATAAATATAATGTCTATCATATATGAAATGGTATCAAATTGGCGACCACGGTATTTAACTCTAGGGCAGGTGGAGAAGATCGTAAATAACTGGTCAGATATTGCAAATGAATTTGATGAGGAAGATCAAGTTCGTGAAAATGACGTTTACGAAGAAGTAGAAGTTAATAAAATCACCGAGGCATTCAATGAAAATGTGCAATCGGACGTTGTATATTCCATTGTCTCTGAACCTACAGAGGAAAGTTTTAATATTGAAGATATTGAAATCATTTATGCCGATGATATACCTGAATTTAGCGATTCTATCACTGCTTTAAATGAATTAAAGCAAATTAAAGAAAAATGTGCTAGAATCATTTGGAAAAATTTGAAAAAATAAGGCAACATCTTCATTTTAATAATAACGAGACAATACGCCCAAATACCCATCAAGACCATGATCGGCTCCACAAACTAAGACCGTTGTTCAGCAGTTTCATTGAAAATTTTCAAAAAGTTCCACTGGAGGAATGTTTATCCATTGATGAACAAATGTGTTCCACCAAGATCCGATCATTTATGAAACAATATATGCCGGCTAAACCCCACAAATGGGGATTTAAATTATTTGTGTTTTGTGGAACTTCGTGCTTTGCGTACAACAACGAAATATATACTGGTCAAGAAAATTACCACCATAAACGGCCACGGACTGAACTAAATTTAGGAGCAGCTTTCACTGTGGTTATACGTCTCTCAAGACCAGTACCTTCACACATGAATTACAAACAATTTTTTGATAACTATTATTTATTTTTTGATAACTAAAACCAGCTACCAAATTTTTAGTAGACTATAATATTTTTTTTTTTTAATTTTAGATGAGTTGAAAAACAACGTGGTACCAGCGACAAGGGAGTGTTGGGTCTCGCTTTTTACAATATTTTGAAATTGAATCTTCATTTTCCAACAGAAATTCCCAGTTTACAGAATATTTAAATCTATATTTTCCAAAAATTGTGGAAAAGGAAGATTTAGTTCTAAAATATTTTAGAAAAAGGGGATTCCCATTATAATTTTAAAACTAAATTTCCATTTTAAGAAATATCAAAATTAAATCTTCTTCTCTTGAAATATTGGAGAGTAAATATTCAATTTTTAAATATTGGAATTGGAGGTTTAATTTTAAAATAAGAATGGGAATCACAATTTTTCAAAATATTTTAGAACTAAATCTTAGTTTTCCACAATTTCTGGAAAAGATAGATTTAATATTAACATATTTTTGAATCCTAATTTTTAAAGTAGATCTTAACTTTATTTTTAAATTAGAATGGACACGCTTTTTTCAGAATATTTTGAAATTTAATCTTCATTTAGAAAAATTAAATTTTTAAATATTTTGGAAAATGAAGACTTAATTACTACGTTTTTCTTAACTTGCTTTCTTATCTATCTGTCTGTCTATTTGGGTCAAAATTTGAGGTCGAAATATGAAGCACTTCTCATCTTTCGATTTCGCTGAAATTTTGTTCACTTAGTTGTTTCACCTGAAAATCTCATATTTTCAAACATTCGAAACAAAAATCTAAGAAAATTTGTATGTGTTAGTGCAAAAACTGTTAGTGAAATGTGTCAGTCAAAAATGTTTCGCGTTGCAGAAAGTGCAAAAGTAGGAGGTTCAACACTTAGCAGTTTATTGAAAATGCTTGTTCAAAAAGATGCCTTTCTTATACCACATACCCCAATTGACAGGAAATTACCTAAAGATTATGCGTCAACAGTGGAAGGATGCCGATTACCTTTTCATTGATGAGATAAGCATGGTTCCTTATGAAATGCTTTGCATGATTGACTCACGACTGAGACAATTGAAAAATAAAGAGAACGAAGTGTTTGGAGGTATCAATGTAATTGTTTTCGGTGACTTGATGCAATTGCCTCCCGTAAAATGAGCACAAATTTTCAATCAGCCAACTCGATTCTTGCCACCGACTCATTTGTGGCGATTGTTTTCTTGCGGCAGCAAGGTGACAACACATTTGGTGATCTCTTGAATGCCCTTAGAGTTGGAAAATTAAATGGTCAGCATTTTGAGCTACTGATGTCAAAACAAATCACAGAGGCAACTGGAGATTTTCCATTGGATAAAGCCATTCGAATTTATCATTTAAGAGCCCAAATAGATGCCCATAATCTTGCTGTACTTGAACAATATCGAGCTCAACAAGTGCGTATTTTCAAAATTCGAGCACAGGATCAAATTATTGATGCAACAAAAAATGTTGATAATGTCAACATGGTTAATATCGTACCAGTAGATGTAAATAAAACTGGAGGATTGACCAAAGAGCTTGATTGTCTATTTGGAAATTAATGTTAAATGTTTATGATAAATTGTATAAATTTACTTGAATAAAGAGATGAAATTTATTTTAAAAAAAATTGTTTCAATTGATAACAAGATTCAAAATTCGTACAACTAAAAAGATTAAAATAATATATATAAAAAAAACTTTTTAAAATACCTCGTTTTTCTAATACACTAAAAAGAAGAAAATAATTTTTTTCTGGGCATATATAATTATCTGGGCATTTATACTTAAAACTAGCACCAATTTTCAACAACTAAAAACGTGGGGCGCATTTTAGAAAAGAAAATTTATATCATATTTGAAATTGCTAATAATTTTAAAAAAAGTAAAAGTTCCGTAAATCAATCCTATAAAAAAATAAAAATAAGTTCTTGGTGTACTTAATGTGAAACTTTAGGTCTTTGATACTAGCATCTTATATTTGTCAACTCTCGTAAAAATCTCTCGTATACCTGCATATCTCGTACAAGATTGAATATCGAGAAGACTGAAAAATATTTAGAAGCAAAGCTTAATAAAAAATTATAAATCCCTAATTTATTTTGTCAAACACCCAAGTGAACACTGGATGAAATTGTTTAGTAAATGTCTAGTTGTAAGGAAGACTAATGACATGTAGGCGTAAAGCGTGTCAATAGTCGTCCTTACAACTAGACATTTATTAGACAAATACGTCCAGCTTCCACTTGCGACACATACACCTTGATCATAAATTAGGTACAGGAAGGTTCTAAGCTACCAAAATGTTCTAAAAATACCAGAAGAAAATATCCAAATCACATTTATCAATTTTCTTTTCTAAAATGCGCCCGACGTTTTTAGTTGTTGAAAATTGGTGCTAGTTTTAAGTATAAATGCCCAGAAAAAAATTATTCTCTTAGTTTTTTATATATACACACATATATATATATATATATATATATATATATATATATATATATATATATATATATATATATATATATATATATATATATATATATATATATATATATATATATATATATATATATATATATATATATATATATATATATATATATATATATATATATATATATATATATATATTAGATTAGAACAGAAATTACCATTTTACAGAATATGTTAAAATTAAATCTTTATTTTCCAAAAATTGTGGAAAAGGAAAATTTAGTTCTAAAATATTTTGAAAAATTGCGATTCCCTTTATAATTTGGAAATTAAATCTACATTTTAACAAATATAAGAATTAATTCTTCCTTTTCCAGAATTTTACTTCTTCTTCGGAAATGAATTTTTAATTTGAAATGGCAATGATTATTTTCCTAAATATTTAAAAATCAAATCTTCCTTTTCCAGAAATTCTTGAATAAAAAAATTAATTTTTAAATATTATCAAAAATGCAGGATTTTAAAATTAGAGTCGACGAACTTACGTTCGTCGTATATAGTTTTTTACGGCGGGCAAAAATACCCCAAAATATAATTGATGCTATATTTAATTTATTTTTGGCGCATTTTATATTAGTTTTGAAGCAAATTTTTTTCATTTCTCTTTAGAGTGCGACCTCTTAATGTAAAAATACCCCAACTGCGGGGTAATTGCAAAACGCTGCCACCACATAATTAAAAGTTTTTCATTATTTATAAAATCTTGGAGGAATTTGATTGCACACATTTTTCTTAACACTATCTGGTCGTATAAATTAATAAACAATAATTACTGACTAAGCTTTCATATATAATAGAAATTGTTTTGTTTAGCTTCATAAATTTTATGTTTATCTTGAATAAAATGCAATATATAGGTGTCAGTTAAAACAAAATTTGTAAGAATGTTTGCGTGTCTGTTTTTCAAAGCAAGATTTTAGGAAATGTGGTAAGATTGTGAATATCCCTAATTCTAAGGTTAAAAATATTTGAATACATTGGTGATCCATTAATTACATGCTACCGCCATTTGTTTATAATAAAATATATTGCAATTAAAAATATATAGATTAAAAAAGTCAACATATAATTTATGAATGTAACCGATGGAAAATAAAAGGTGTCGAAAATGAACCGCCTCTTGGATACCGATGTTTGTATATTTAAATAAAACGAATACACCATTTGGGTATACGAATGTATTGATCGATCCATTCCATCTTGTCAACAGAACATCAGTGATACGTCTCGTTTCACATTGGTAATCCTTTTCGAATAGATAAACAAATATCAGGTAACCTACATTTAGTTTCGAAGAAACCATACCCACATTTTTAATTCACTATACATTTATATTATATCAAATACACATACATACATCCCCTTGAGAGATTACTTTAATTAAGTTTTTAATTTTTTATGATGATTTAAAAAAAATAATTTTAATTATATTTGCAAAGTTTACCATTCATAATTTAGATTTATGTGTGCCAATCAAATGTAAATTAAGCTAAATACTTTAAATCGCTTTTTAATTGGAGTATATAAGACACAACGAACATAATTATTTTAATTAATAATTATGTCAACTTTGGTTGCTTTTTTAAATGAAACTTAATATTAATAAGGGAACTGGGAAGCAATTTTAATTTTGACTTATGGCAAAAAGATGAATAAAGATTAAATTTATGGCAGGTTTGTATGCTGACAAAAAATCAAAATTTGAAAATTGGTTTATATTAGCTTCATAGCTAAATAGCACAAGAAGCTAAAATAATCATTTAGATATATATACTTATATTGAAAATCCGTTTCCAATATGACTCGGACCTGTTCCGCTCTGTAATAATTACTTACCGCAGAAATGCACCTATTATATGCACTGCAGAAGGTATGCCAGTTTAAAGTATGTAGATTCCTGCACAGCTGAACGTTGATGTGTAGAACCCCTTCCGTTATGAATAAATTAGAGAGTTTGCAATTCACTACACTAGTTAGTAACCAATTAACAAAATTTTCGTTTGTTAAGCGATGATATTTGTTTTGTTTTGATTTGGGTAATTTAGTTTTCTATAGATGTTGCATGATAAACGGTTACGGATTTTTTCATAAAACATTCCTAAAACTTGAAAAAGCGTTAGTAAACCAGTCGGTTAATATTTTGTTAAACCAGAGCTTTTAATTCATCGTAAATTGAACGCTAGCCTAAAATGAAACTCAAGTGCAAATTTAACTGCTAATGTTCAAAATTTAAATTTACTAATTCAACGGTGTTGTATTAGATAATGTCGTTGATCTAGTACTCTCTAAGCTTTACCAACTACTTTGTAAGCATTTATCATCATTGCGACCAGTTTCGCTTGATAAAGCCGGAGAGAACAATTATTAATATTTTTCAAGAGAATCTTATGAGTCTGGAAACACTCGTTCATTTAATAAAAATATCGTACAAAAAATTTAAATGGGCCATCTATGTAAACCAAAGCTTTTCTAACTACCTCTCAGCGCTTGACCATCATTGCGAGTGGTCTCATTTGATAAGGTTGAACCATACTAGAGATTTTATTAGTGGGTTGATTTAGAGAATCAACATTCTCTACATCGTAATCATCAATCAATTTATCGTCAGTGAATAAATTCAATCGGATTGTGGCAATAGTTTGGTCTTCTTGGGCGGATCAGAACGATAACAAGTAATTTAATTTATTCGTTAATGATGTTAAACAGCTTAGAAATATATCGACGGTCAATTTTAATTTTAACAATGATACATTCTAAAATAAGTCAGCCCCATGAGATGTTGATATACAAATTATGCAGCATCTTTTGGCCTTACATTATCAAACGTCATCAGTCACAATTATGATAAATGTTTAGATGATTGTTTGGATTGATCAGGGGCACATGCAGGGGCGGATTAAAGCCTAGGCAAACTAAGGACGTGCGTAGGGAGTATTTGTTTTAGCAGAGCCAATGATTGAATTATTTCTTTTTTTTTCAGATTTCCTCAATATGTTGGAACAGCTCGTCCGAATTCCTAGACCTCTGCTCTTTTTATTATTGCATAACTTTTGCCCATAACTTTTCTCATTCGGGTAAAGGTCAGAGCTTTGCCGTAGCCTTGCTATTGTATATATCTGTACTTAAAAGCAAAAGTCGCTTAAGTGACTTTAAATGGTTTTTATGAATTTGGGCTAAATAACTAAATTTGTCTACTATTTAGATTGTATTAAATTTTGGTGAAAATCGCTTAAAAAATAAAAAAGTTATGAGGTAATACATATAATACTCACAATGTATTCCCATTTGATTTTAAAACCTTTAACCTTCATTTTCTCAAAACTACTAATATGCAGATAAGCAACTTTTGCTTTTTGGTACAGATATATTTGGCTATTGTATGCCATCGTATACTTTTGTTGTATTAGTCGATTTCTTTATGTAATAATTCAAAATAATTTAATCGGATAAAATCGGCTCAAATTTTATGTAAATCGCCTGAAAAAATGTTTAAGTTTGATCTTTCTTCTAACATGAGGTATTAATACTTTTCTATCTATTAAGGACCTAATAAAGTGGGGTCACCATTTTACTACATTCTCTCGATCGTTCTCTTTAGAACTTATTGCTCTTATTTCTATCATGTTATCTCTCTTATTCGTATCATGTAATTTCTCTTTACTTAAAAATGCACATTGCAACACACACTCATATACCAGTACTATTGCCTTCCGAAAATAGTTTAGCGAGCACTTTCTCCACGAGTGTACGACTCATTCGTTCCGTCGTTCCAGTTTGTTTAGGAGAATACGATACTGTCTGCTGTAAGCATACTTTTTTAACGGATTCCGAATAATTATCTCTGCATATTATTTTCAATTGGTGTCTGCATACGATTTAAAATGTATGAAAGAACCAACGACTCTGCCCCGAGTTTTAAAAAAAAAATAAATGAAAATGTTCTTCGAATAATCATCCACAAATGTCAGAAAATAACAACATTTTTTATTTTCTGACCAATGTTTTAAAACCTGCGTATGCTAATCAATAACCTCGCATCATTTAATTAAAACGGTTAAATTTCCACCAAATTTTCCAATTCTCTGGACTTCACCATAAACCTACAATAACCACAAACGTTTGATCAGAGATGACGCATGTTGCTTATTTGAATATTTGTAATTTCAAAGAATCTGATAATTTATAAGTAAGGTGATTTTCAAAAAAATCGAATTTTCTATGAATGTATGGAAATGGATGTAATCAAGCAATCAAAAAATCGAATTTTCTATGAATTGTAGGAAAATGTTCAAGAAATCTAAATGCGTTTTGGTACAACAATTACAGGTCCTAAGACCTATCATTAGAGGTATCACAAACCGAAATCGGAATAAAATTGCAGATTTTGGATTAGTATGGCTTTGATTCGGTTGATTTATAGTGAGGTGATTTTTAAAAATTCGAATTTTCTATGAAATGTAGGAAAAAGCTCAAGCATTCTAAATGCAACTAGATACAACAATTACAGGTCCTAAGACCTAACCTTAGAGGTATCACAAACCGCAATCGGAGCAAAATTGCAGATTTTCGAGTTATATGGCTTTGATTCGGCTGATCTATAGTGAGGTGATTTTCAAAAAATCGAATTTTCTATGAAGTGTAGCAAAATCTTCAAGCAGTCTAAATGCGTGTTGTAAACAACAATTACAGGTCCCAAGACCTATCATTAGAGGTATCACAAACCGAAATCGGAGCAAAACTGCAGATTTTGGATTACTATGGCTTTGCTTCGGCTGATCTATAGTGCGGTGATTTCAAAAAATCGAACTCCACCGAATCACATTTTGAAATTCCAATTATTGGCTGATATTCATCATAAATGATGTATAAATTATCAACAATTGTTTAAAAAATTAAATATGTAATAACAAACAAATTATCGTTTGCAGTCCATTCGACTTATTGAAACTTTACGTAAACTCAGTCATCTGAATTTAAATCCTTCATAATGCGCTATCATTTCGGCAATATTTAGTTTTTTGGCTGCAATATTTACCTAATATTAACTGATTTGCAGCTTTTGTCACTAGATGTGCCAGTGACAAAGATGCATTAATGTAGAGTTGGACAATAAGGGAATTATGTTCCTTCGATAAAATACAAACTCACGGCTTTTAAATTTAGATTTATACTTTATTTGTAATCCAAAACAATCAATTTAATTTAACCTAAATACGAAATATACGGCTGATACGGCACACGGCTGGATAACAAGTGAAGAGTATATTATAATAAGAGTTAATTACTAATATACCAATTTGTATTTGTTTACCGGTTTGGTTTAAACAGAGGTGGCGAACCTCCATTCCTACAATCGGCCATCCTGTATTCGCTCGGTCTCCGGCGATTCTTCGTCTTCTGACCCACTTTGTGGTTGATACTAATCTTTCATATTGACGGCACTTGTTAGTGTTTGCCGCCGACCCTCGCCATCTGCAACTTTTCGAACGGTATATCGATTATGACGACCAACTCTCAAGACTTCATACGGTCCAAGGAATTTGGGACACAGCTTCTGACAAACACCGAACTGGGTTTTTCTTATTGCTACTAAATCACCGACCTTGTATGATTTTGCCGCTTTCCTTTTTTTGTTGTAGGTGTTTCTATTTTCCTGCTGGATTTTCTCAATTTGCTGTTTTGCCTCGAAACGTAATTGGTCCCGCTCTTCATCGGATATGTCTAAATTTTCTAATTCAATCAGCTCTTGTATGTTTACGTTTTGTTTTTTGTTTATTTTAACCCCGAATATAACCTCGAACGGCGTTCTCTGAATTGCCCGCTGGAAACTGCTGTTTATTGTTTGCTGAACATATGGTACATGTTTATACCACTTGGAAGGTTCATCTATTGCCATCTTAGTTAGTACGTTTTGAATAATGCGGTTCAGGCGCTCAACCTGGTCATTGCCGCGAGGAACTCCCGTGGTAACTAACACAAGTTAAATTTTTTCATCTTCACAATATTTTTTAAACTCGCCTGAGGTGAATGCTGTTCCATGATCTGTAATTATGCGGGTAGGATTTCCAAAATATGCTTGTTGATCTGTTAATTTTCGTAAGACCTCGGCTGATGATAAGGTTTTTGTGGGATATAGCCAAACATATTTAGAAAACCCGTCTATAACGGAAAATATATATCTATACTGCTTTGTTGTAAGATCCATTGGTCCTATATGATCTATATGGAAAGTCTGCAGCGGCTTGTCACTTTTGTCAAGAGGTTCCAAGAAACCTTCTTGTTTACCAGCTTTTTTGTTTGTCAAAATGCATTTTATACAATTAGTTATTACTCTTTGAATTTTTTTCTTTGTGTTCGGTATGTAAAAATCTGTACTAATTGCATATTCAGTTTTTTCGACTCCAAAGTGACCTTCATCATGTTTACTTTGAAGCATCGGCGAAATACTAGAGGCGAGTGCAATACACTATAAATGAGCAATGAGCAGAACAAATAAGGAAACTAATACCCCAGATGGTACACCTGTTGCTCAGGTAAATCCACCCTCTTCGGAGGTCGGTCTCATGGATTCTGGGGGAGACCAGCCATTGCTATACTACAATTATTTTAACCAATCCCAAGACATGTTGGTGAATAAACAAGCTCATTTGAGTGAAATAGAAAAGGATAATTCACATCCCTTCCAGAGGAGTAACAAAGTCGCGTATTCTCCGAAAAGAGGCGGTAGTCCCTCCATTGAGGCCAGCAGCCAAAACATTCGTTTTACAAACGAAGAAAAGCTTCACAATGAATTGTGTAAAGCTAATAATGCATTAGTTGAAGCCAACAATATAAATAAGCAACTGAATATTACAATTGCATGGATGCAGGAGCGTATGAAGACGCTTGAAAACGAAGTTAAAGCTCTTAAGCCAAAGGAGGACATCGGTTCTACTCCTAACCAGAATACAACTCCACAAGAGTATCATACGGATGAAGAAGAACTAGCTCGAGAAACTGAGTGGATTAGAGTTAAAGGTGGGAGAAAAAAAAGGAGACGGAATAATACGCCCTCCCCACCTCAATTAAAGGATAATGTTCCAAATATTATCCAGAAACAACCAAAAAAAATACCTCCACCACCACCAATAGTAATAGATGAAGTCAAAGACTACGATGTACTCTACGAAAAAATAAAAACAATAACTGCTACAGATAAGTTTAATGCAAAGGTGATGAATGGAAACACCATCAAAATAAACTTAGAAGATGCTGAAACATACAGAAAATTGACAAAAATGTTAAATGAAGAAAAACGTGCTTGGCACACGTTTGAAGATAAACAAACCAGACCAATTAGGGTCATGGCTAAAAACTTACACTCTACGTGTAAACCAGATAAAATAATTGATGACCTGAAAGCAAAAGGATTTAAGGCAACTGAAGCATCGATTAAGCTAAAACGGAGAGGCAAAGTACCTCTCAACATGTTTATGTTGACCTTCGATACTGATGAAGATATCGAAAAAATTTATCAAATTAAGTACATCTTGGGGTGCAAAGTGGTTATTCAGCCTCTAAGAAGGTCTAAGCTTATACCACAATGTAAACAATGTCAAGCCTATGGACATACACAAAAATATTGCAACAGGGAACCTAGGTGTGTCAAATGTTTAGGTAAACATCATACCAAAGATTGTGTAAAAGCCCAAAATGTTCAACCTAAATGCGTTCACTGTGGAGAAAACCATCCGGCTAACTACAGAGGATGCAGCGTTGCTATTGAACTGCAAAATATCAAAAATAAGAACGTTATTGCTAAAAATCCAAGTTTATTCAGGAAACAAGCGGTTAAGATGAACCGACCCGAAGTAAATCGTAGAGTATCGGGAACTACTCAAGGACAGTTTGGTAAAATGACTGATGCTCAAGTAATGATGAGCAACGGAAATCCAGGAAAAACTGCTCAAAATGACGATATAAGTCAAACACTTAAATTAATTTTAAGCAGACTAAATACATTTGATGAGCGATTACAGAAACTAGAGTACAGCACTAAGGGAGCCATCCCTAAACAGAAAAATGGCCCAAGATCTTAGAATCTTATGTTGGAATGCCAATGGACTGATGCAACATCAACAAGAACTGCAAGTGGTCCTGGACACAGAAAAAATCGATGTATGTCTCATCACGGAAACACACTTCACTAGACAATCAAACATTAAATTTAAAAATTATCAAATATATCACACTATTCACCCTGGAAACACTGCTAAAGGAGGTAGTGCTGTTATAATTAGAAATAGTATTCATCACTATGAGGAGTTAAAATATGAAACGGAAGAAATACAAGCAACTGCTGTTATTGTCAAATCCAAAAGTAGTTATATTTGTATTGCTAGTATTTACTGCCCACCGAAGCACTCAATGAAAGAAAAAGATTATCTCGAGTTCCTCAGTAAATTAGGAAAACGATTTGTACTTGGAGGAGACTTTAATGCAAAAAATGTCCACTGGGGATCCAGATTAACAACAACTAAGGGTAAAGAACTCCTAAAAGCTATCAGAAAATGCAGTTGTGAAGCCCTCTCAACTGGAAAACCAACCTACTGGCCAACTGATCCAAACAAAGTGCCAGATCTGATTGATTTCTTTATAATAAAGAACATATCTGTAAATTATGTACAAGTAGATGAAAGCCACGACTTAAACTCTGATCATTCACCAATACTTCTAACGTTAAGTGAAAAAATCATTCAGAAAGAAAGAAACTTTTTCCTAGTAAATAATCACACTAATTGGGCATGCTTTAGACTATCGCTAGAAGAAAAAATTAACTTAATGGTTCCATTAAAGACTGAAGAACAATTAGACAAAGAAGTTCACAAATTTGTAAACGATATACAGCAATCAGCTTGGGAAAATACTCCTGAAATTAAAACGAAAATCAAGGGAAACAATTACCCTATGGAAATTAGGGAACTCCTCGCAGAAAAAAGAAGAGCAAGAAGAGTATGGCAACAAACAAGGGCCCCCCCAAGATAAAACTCATTTGAACAATCTCACTCAACAATTAAGAAGAGAGATCAAAGAACAGAAAGATGAATCAATCAGCAACTATTTAAGAAAAATAACTAATGATAACAGTACTGATTATTCTCTTTGGAAAGCAACCAAAAGAATCAAAAGACCAATAATGCAGATTCCCCCAATAAAAATAGCAGGTGAGAAATGGGCTAGAAATAATGAAGACAAAGCTCGAGAATTTGCCGAACACCTCGAAAAAATATTCCAGCCACATGAAGACCAAACGTTGGAAGCCGAGATAATAACTGAACAAGCTGTGCAAGAAAGTAAAGAAATCCTACCCACAACACCAAAAGAAGTCATGCGTGAGATAACAGCTAATATGAATACGAAAAAAGCTCCTGGGTACGATCTTATTACTGCAGAAATCTTAAAAGAACTGCCAAGGAAAGCTCTGGTGAAACTCACCAATCTTATAAATGCAGCATTTAGAATCAAATGTGTACCAAGCTTATGGAAAATTGCAGAAGTAATTATGATCCCAAAACCTGCGAAACCACCACACATAACATCGTCTTATAGGCCAATTTCGCTATTGCCAGTCATGTCCAAACTCTTTGCGAAGCTTCTGGTAAAAAGATTAAATCCGATAATCGAGAGTAAAAACTTGATCCCAAATCATCAGTTCGGTTTTCGCAACCAACACTCAACAATTGATCAAGTACACAGAATAACCAGTATAATTGAGAAAGCATTAGAGGAGAAAAAAGTCTGTTCAACAGTATTTCTAGACGTTGCACAAGCGTTTGATAGAGTGTGGCATGAAGGACTTAACCACAAGTTAAGGAATCTTCTACCAATGCAATTTGCTAAGATACTAGAATCATACTTGAAAGATAGGTTCTTCAGGATTAAGTTAGATGATACATTTTCTGAATTGAAAGAAATCAATGCAGGATTTCCACAGGGCAGTGTATTAGGGCCGGTTTTATACCTACTATATACTTATGATCTTCCTACATTAGAAAACAACACAGTGGCAACTTTTGCAGATGATACGGCGATCTTAGCTGTTGGAAAAAGCAATGAAGAATCAACACAGAAGTTACAATCAGCCATAACTCAAATATATAAATGGACAAAAAGATGGAGAATAAAACTAAATGAAGCTAAATCAGTTCACATCAACTTTACAAACAGACGAATCGAACATATTCCGATTACCATAAATCGGGAAATAATACCGCATGCGAACACAGCTAAGTATCTCGGCATGACCCTGGATGCTAAACTACGATGGAAAGCACACGTCAAGAAGAAAAGTGAAGAATTAAGACTTAAATACAGAAAAATGTATTGGCTGATGGGAAGGAACTCTTCTTTATCAACATACAACAAGCTTCTACTTTATAAGCAAATATTGAAACCGATTTGGACTTATGGTATTCAGCTTTGGGGTTGTACCAAACAGAGCAACATAAATATCATCCAAAGATTTCAGAATATGGTATTAAGGAACATCGTTGATGCACCTTGGTATGTTAGGAACATTGACCTTCATAGGGACCTTAAAATGAACCTCATCTTAAATGAAATCCAGGAAAAAGCACGAAAACATGAAGAAAAGCTCCGCCAACATGTGAACATTGAGGCAACTCAGCTCCTAAGCATCACGAATTTAGTTCGCAGACTTAAAAGAACCAAACCTTTTGAGCTGGTGTGATTGTCAGCTTAAGCAGCATTATGCTGATCTAAAATCCACAACAAAGATGTGGTTTACATCAATTTACCAAACACTATGGAATGCCAATGGGAAGAAGCCATAGATTAATTTAAGTTAGTAAATTAAGTCAGAAACAAATTGCTAATTAGTCCAGGAGACTAGATTGTAATTACATAAAATAAATAAATAAAATTTATTTTAAATTAAAAAAAAAAAAAAAAAAAAAAAAAATGTTTACTTTGAATTATTTGATTTTCCATCGTTTTTGGGACTACCACCAATGTTCGTCCATCCTGCTATTTGCATATGATATCTGCTTTTAAAATAAAATTTTTGTAGCTTTTAGTTTTTAGAATTTCTCTTATAGCTTCTAACCACTGATCCTCACGTTGCGCCTTTTTAATACATGCTAATACATTATCGTCGATCGGAAAAATTGTGAAGCATCTGCTGAGGGAGTCAACGTGACACATACGTTCATTTTTCCTATGTTCTATGTCAAAATTATATTCTTGAAAATATAATACCCATCTGGCAACTGCTGCAGGTAAATCATTTTTCTTCATTGTGCTTACTAACGCTTGACAATCTGTTACTAGCTTAAAATGGATACCTAGTAGGTAAATTCGAAATTTTATTAATGCAATATAAACGGCCTTCACTTCTAAATAGTAGCTATGCATTTTCTCGTTGCTTGGTGATGTTTTTCGTCTCATGTAATACACAGGATGTAGTTTTCCATCTTCAGCCTTCTGCATAAGTATAGCGCCAAAACCCTTCTGGCTTGCATCCGTATGCAACTCTGTTAGAGCATTCTGCCTAAATATTTGAAGAACAGGTAAATCCATCAAAATTTCTTTCAATCGTTGAAACGCTGTTCTCTGCTCCACACCAAAACGAAATGTAATTTCTTTTCGAAGCAAATTTGTAAGTGGTTTGGCTATGACTGAATATTCATGTATAAATTTTCGGAAGTACCCTGATAGTCCCAAAAATGACTGAACATTCTGAATATTTTTTGGTTCAGGAATTTTTTAAACTGCTATTAGTTTTTCTTCTGATGGTTGTACATACCCATTTTCAATCACGTGCCCTAAAAACTCAACTCTTCTTTGAAGAAATTGGCATTTACTCCATTTAATATTAAGTATTTTCTGCTGCCCGATTTAACACCATTTTTAATTTAATTATTCCTTCTTCTTCATCTTTAGAGGGGATAATGATGTCATCCATGTAAGTAATTAGGTCATTATTATTCATCAGGTCAATAAACACTATTTTAATGAACCTTAAAAATACAGCCAGGGAAATTTTTAATCCAAATGGTACTTTATTAAACTCGAAATGACCTTGGTAAGTGACGAATGCTGTTAATTTTTTCGAATTTTCATCCACAGGTACATGAAATAAACCAATTTTTAAGTCTAATGTGGAAAAAACTTTGGCTTCTGCTAATTTGTCCAGTTGCTCTTCGATTATCGGCATCGGAAACTGGTCTTTAATAGTTAGCGAATTTAGCTTACGGTAATCGATGCATACTCTAGAACTATTATCCTTCTTTTTGACTGCAACTACTTGACTGCTATATTCGGAAGTTGACGGCCTTACAATTCCCTGTTGTAACCATTGCTCTACTTGTTGCTGAACCACCTACTGTTCAACTATAGGCAATCTTCTTGGTCTGGAGGCTATAGGAGTATCATTACTTAGAACGATTTTTAATGTCACAGGGCTTGGATTCGCGTCATTCGGCTTATAGTTTCTAACCAAATCGTTTAATATTTCTGTGTATTTTGGTGAAACATTTAACTCCTCATTATCTTTCACTTGGATGTTCATTATACTCGCTTCATGTTCATCAACTGTATGCATAATACTTCGGAACTTTACGCCATTTTTGCTAACCACAATTTCAGCTTGGCTTATGAAGTCGTTTCCAAAATTAAATCAATTTTGAATTCGTTGCTTTTAACAATATAACAGCTTCCTTTCATTTCCACATTGTCAACTGTTATTGTTGCGTAAAAAACTCCTGTAGTTGAACTTTCACCATTGCCAAAACCTCCAAATCTTGATTTATCATGATGTCGCTCAATAGTTTTTATTCTCGTTACTGCGCTTTCTCGAATAATAGTGACATCGCTTCCCGTATCAATTAATGCTTGTACCATAATTCCATTGATATCAATTAGTCGTTTTGTGTTGTTGCTGGTGACTATTACATTCATCACGTTGTTCTCGGCTGAGGTTGATTGGACATTTGGAGCACAAATTTACTGCATTTGAAACATTTAGTTTCACTTGTACAGTCTGCTCGCTTATGATCTCTGGACCCGCAATTGAAGCATCTGTACTGAAATTGTCTACTCTGATGATTTTTAAAATCTGGTTTCCTACTGTTATTATTATTGTTGCTATTATTGTTGCTGCTGCTGCTTGATGTATTAGCTTTGTTAAACTGTGTACCGTTGTATGGTTTTTGATTGAGTTTCCGTGTTGAGATCTCTTCATCTTTAAGTTTTTCATACGCCATAAAAAGGGCTTTTAATTCTGCACATGATTTTGCCGTAAACAACATAGCTTTTTTTGACGGGGAATCGTTTATTCCGGCAACAATATATTCAACTAAAGCACTTTCAGTAATATCACCCGCGCTGCTTATCTGCTTCATTTTGTAAAAGTATTTTAATAACGATTCGTTGTTCGCTTTTTTTGTTGTAGAAAGATTTTGATGAACAGCCTTGCTCGAGACTTCAACAGTAAATTCTTTTACTAAAAATTCTTTTAAAGTTTCCCAAGTAACACAATTCTCTTCTGCTTCTACTGCCATCTTTGCTGCGCCCGTCAATAATCTGCGGCAAAATAAAAATTTCTGTATATTGTTCCATTCGAATGCCACTGCCACTTCTTCGAACCTTGTTAGCCATTTCTTGCTACTTTTGCTGCTTTCACCGTCAAAGTTTTCTAGTGCATCCTCAACATCTTGAAATGAAAATGCATTTTTAGAGCTCATCGTACCTTGTTGTTTTTGTGTTTGCTTTAAATTATTTACACTTGTTATGATATTATTAAACACTTCATCGACGTGTTTACAAGCTTCCAATATTTTTGTATCTTTTGTATTTAATTCGTCAGAAATTAGATCATTCAAAGATTTATTTAACTCATCCAAATCAATATCAATGTCTTCGTTATCGGTCACGGACGTCTCACTCATTGATTTCTTTAACCTTAAAATCAATTCAATTTTCTTTTTGTAATATATTGGACAGCCACGATCTTTTAAAATTTCCTGCAGCTGCCTTGTTGTTAATTGTGGATTGAATCATCCATAAAAAAAATTAGCCATATTCAAAATAGTAATTTCTAAAAAAATAATTTTTACGACTTTACAAAATAAACTGTATTATACGCTCCTATACACATAAAAATACGCGCAGATACAGTGCTTTTATTTTTGCCCCATATATAATAAACGTAATAATTTTATTTAACAAAAAGCCCAAAAAGCTCTTTTAAGATTTTTATTTCCTATAAAAATGTTTTTTCAATTTTATAGACAAGTATATCGTTACCTTTTAATCCGTTCGTTCGCTTGTGTAAAAATACATGCGTGGTTTTCACAAAAACTTCCCGCGGTGATATCAATCCCAGGTCGACCCTTCGAAAGAATGATTTCACTTTTCTTAAAGTTTCGATTACAATAGTTATTTATCACTAAAAAAAATTTTAATTTGTCCACTTTCTTAGCAAATTAACTGTACCAAACGTTATTTACGCACGTTACACCAAACAGTTCAATGTGTTTTTTTTATGTTCACTGCACTTTTATAATTTAATCAGACAGTTATTTTTCTAAATTTTCTGCACTACACTAATTCACTAATGCCCATGTAAATTTTTGTGTTTTTTATTCTCAATTAGATAGGCTTAAGCCCCCAAAATGTAGAGTTGGACAATAAGGGAATTATGTTCCTTCGATAAAATACAAACTCACGGCTTTTAAATTTAGATTTATACTTTATTTGTAATCCAAAACAATCAATTTAATTTAACATAAATACAAAATATACGACTGATACGGCACACGGCTGGATAACAAGTGAAGAGTATATTATAATAAGAGTTAATTACTAATATACCAATTAGTATTTGTTTACCGGTTTGGTTTAAACAGAGGTGGCGAACCTCCATTCCTACATTAATTAATATCGCAACAGGTCCTAAAATCACTTTTTGGAAAATATATATAAAAATTAGAATTTTATTATTCAAATCTGACACTTGTTCAGTACATAACATAATCTTAGTAATAAGCTTGCAAATTAACTGTAAGCTGAGACGTTTTTTCTATTTCTCTTAAAAAATTTCAAATACAATAGATCAGATAGAGAATAGGATTATCCGATACACAGTGTGTAAATACACAAAAATAAGTCAAACATTATCTTTTATTCACTCGTGTCAACAACTTTTAACCTTTGTTCATATATCCTCTACACCAATAACAATTTTCACTCACATATTTTAATATTATAAATCATAAAAAACATTAATATTAGTAAGTAAATCATCTTAGGAGTTCAAATCATCAAATATCACTTTAAATAAAAACAATCCATTTCATACTCCATCAGCTTATTTATATTCTTTACATTTTATTCCCATAATTTATTGTTTTTTGTGACATTTTCTTTTTGCCAAATCATCAATCATAAAAAAAATTCAATTATTTACCCTGAGACAACACAACATTCTTCATTAAATATAAAACATCGCTTGTTGTCTATCTATATCTGCGTATAGAGTCTTTAAAGCAATTTGAATAATCCATTCTGTAATTTGGAGTAAAACGTCTTACGTGTAAAATTTCTAAAATACTTTGTTGACAAAGTAATTATAAGAAAAAAATTATGCGAGTTTTTCATTTGTATACCCGGGATAATGTATAACACTCACTGTTAATGAAATAATGAAAGATTATAGTGGTAATCCGTAAATCACTACGTTCTCGTAGCTTACCTTTATTTATATAATAAGTTAACTTGTTCGATTTATCAGAATAATCTAACAGCAGTAATAAAATTGTGGTAGTACATAAAAAAATGCATCGTAAATTTATGATTGAAAAATATAAATCATAAATTGAATTGGATAAAAACAATAAATCACTGGTTATCAAACTTAAATAATAACGTCATATATACGATTGGAAAGATATTTTATCGAAATGTAAGAAAAACACATAATAACGTGATGTTTGACTGTTTGAAAAATTTAGTGGTGCACAGTGTCACTGAATCCCATCTATATGGTGGGTAAAATTCATATGCTCAGATTTGGTTTCGTTGAGTTTGATTCTAAAATTCTTCATGTAGTTTTTGAATGTAGGTAATATTCGATGTTGGAAGTTTACTTGTAGCTCTTACTTCATTATTTCCTAACGCCACAATTACAGTGTCACCATCATTTTTCTTTGAAATTAAACTGGTACCCAGTAATACGATTTCCATAAATTTTTTTTTTAGGCATAAAACTTCCTAAATTTTTCAACCAATAACCAGCCTATTCTTACACATTCTATTTTGAGCAATAGCTAGCTCATTTACAATAAAACGTAAAGCAAGAGGTGAAATAACATTAAAAATTAACGATAATAACACTCCAAAATTACACTCCAAAAATGTTGACCTAAATAGTTCCGTAGATCCTAACCTTTTAGTTGGCATTAAACATGATTTTTAAAGGGATGCTGCTCTAGCATAAATCTGTTTGTTAATAAGCTACAACAATTTTGGGCCGGAATTAGGCAAAAGCTAGGGGATTGAAACCTACTAAACAGCAATTTCCTACAAAGATATCAAGGTTATTTAGCTTTGAAAAGTTTAACAATAAAAAGACAAACGCGAAATTCGTAAATAAAATTGATGAACTATAGGCATCTAACGATATTTTATAAATTATAATCGATTGAGATTTAATCGCATTTTAAACGAGCCTATGACACCGACCAACTAATGATATTACTTAAATCTTCTTTTTTCAGAGAAATATTTCTAACAATAGAATCCAGACCTAAACAACTATTTCTATAAATGTTGACATGATCAGCGAAAATGTGAAATGAACCAACATAGATTTTAGAATTATTTCTGCCCACCAATAAATTTTCTTTCTCGTCAGGAATAGTTTTTCAAATATCTTGGATTTAAGATCATGAATACCGCTGCAGCCTTCCATACTGACTTAGAACGTATCTTAATCTAAGCACAACATTGATTATATGTAGAAGCTGCGTATCACTTTATTTGGTAGTTCTCTAATGATTTGTTCAGTTGTTAAGTCTTATACTGGAGCTTTTCTTGTGTTTAGATTTTTAATTTCCTCTTTTAGGTCGTATACAGTTGTACAGGTTTTATTTCAAGTTCTTCAGATCTATCTTTTGGAATAACATTTGTTTACTGTTTCGACCCCGTATTCCATCATTGTTTCTGATATGTGCCTTCATATTAAGCCTGGTTTTATTTTTTTGTATTTTGATTTATTTCCCAATACTTTCGTGCTTCTCGTTTCTTTGCCACAGCACTTTAACTAGATATTTTTTACTGCAAATACTATTTACGTATCTTAATGGAGTACTTTACCATGCAGCTTGTTGTATTTTTTCCATAAGCCTTTCTACTTCTTATTCGATATGTATTGTGCTTCATATTGTTGTTAACTCTAATAAAAAATTAAAAAAAATAAAAATCACAAGAAACCGTCATTTAAAAAAGGTGTTTTAAAAAGCGGATATTTGGACGATAACTCAACAAATACAAAAATACTTGTATAATTGATGCTTTTATCCAATACCACTGTCAAGTAGGGTTCGATTAAATTAAAACTAAAAGAATTGACATACAGTGTCGAGATTTAGGTTTAAATGCAAACTTTTAGTGCAATATAACGCTAGTGTCGGATTTTTTTTTAAAGAATCAACCCAGTCTTATAGAAGAGTTTTATTGTACAAGAAAAACGGTAAAAAAGCTTGTTATTTTTCATGTTGCTAATTATTTATCAATATTACAGGAATATTGTAGCGTAGAAGAAATAGTGTGTATAACTCGTGTGAAAACGTTTAATTGGAATACTGAAGAATATGGAAAATTTCGCTTTCATATTGTAATTACTCGTTTTCTTCACTTGTTATACAATTTACTATTGATTGCCATAATTGCTCATACTGTTAAAGTTAGCCGAAAGTTGCCAGCCGAAAGTGAAAAATCGATAATGCAGATTGTGAAAGTCCAGCCGAAAGTAAAGAAATGCGAAGTGTAATCCCAGTTTCCAACCGAAAGTAAACAGTCGGTAATGCAGATTATGATGTTAAAATTCCAGCCGAAAATAAACAATTTTGCAGCTATCAGCTGAAAGTAAATAGAATATATGGATTTAAATAAAATTTTTATGTAAATAATCTTACGTGGAAAACTTTGTTTAACCTAGTCGTGGAAAATTTCGGAAAATCAGAAGAAAATACAAAATTGTAATAAAACCAGCCGCTAGAGTGTATATCTGAAGTTAAATCGTTTTTATGTGATTTGTCGCTATCGAATGAAGAAATTCTGTTCAAGTTTCCCGTGGGAAATCTCGGAAAATTCGATTTTCCAAAATTTTAAATTTTCCGAGATTTCTCATGGGAAAATTGAACTGAATTTTTTCCTACGATAGCTATTGACAAGTCACATCAATGCAATCCATCTCCAGACATAACACTCTAGAAGCTGATTGTATACAAATTTTCTAATGATTTTTGGAAAATCGAATTTTCCGAGATTTCCCACTGGAAACTTTAACTGAATTTTTTTCCTGCGATAGCTCTTGACAAATCATGTTAAAACGATTCAACTTCAAATGTACACTCTAGAGGTTGATTTTATTCCAATTTTTTGAATCCTTCTGAATTTCCGATATTTTCCACGACTAGGTTAAACAAAGTTATGCACATAAGACTATTTAAAAATATTTTTATTGCATTCCATGTATACTTTTTAATTTTGGTTGTCAACCACCAAATTGTTTATTTTCGGCTGGAATGTTAATAACATATTCTGCATTATCGACTTTTTACTTTCGGCTAACTTTAACAAGGTTAATACCAATGGCTTTTCGAAACTAAACCAAATTGACTTACAATTTTCGTTGATCAGGGTTGTGCGTTTAGGCCGACTGTCTACACGGAAATGTCGACAATAGCGTAGACAATAGCTCTGGATGTAGACAATGTAGACAATAATTAAACAATGTAGAAAATTCGTAGACATAATTTTTAATGTCGTTTTTGCTTTGTATAGAATTCTAACAAATTTTACGCTCATATTTGGTTTCCATGGGATATGCATAGTTAACAAAAGAAAGAAATGAAGCATATCAAGTGTCATTTCTCAGGCTACGAAGAAACTGTAAAAATAATAAAGACAATTTATTTGTTAGTTTTATAGTTCAGGATGTTTGTGGTAGAATCAGTGAATATTAGTAATTTAGTAAATATATCAACTCTATTTGTTGAGCGAACTCTGCAACCAGGGTTGGAAGAAACATTTTTATATGTAGCACTCCAACAACACCGTAACCGGATTTTTTTGGAAAATTGTCCCTGGTGATATTTGTACTTTAAATTTGGAACTGATGCTTAAATTTTTCCTTTCCGTTATGAATATCATAGTTAAATAAAGATGATGGGCTTAAAGCCAATTCCTATTTAAAATAGGACTGCAACTTTAACGATTTTTTGACAACGTAAACAATTCGATGGAATAACTGCAGCGAGTTTATAACAAAAGTTTCGTTATTTATCATAATTTCGTGGACCGCGGTATCAAGAGTTCACCAGCCCGATTATGTTGCTGAAGCCATGGAATAATTTTTTTTTTTTCTTGTCGAGGTTATCTTTTACTTTACAGCTATCTCGAAGCTCAACATGTTAGTGATAATGCTGTGATCACAAGGCAAAACCGTTTAAGTTGACTTCAACCAAAAATGAGTTATGACTGCGATTATATTAAAAATTAAACGTTTTTTCTCTCAGTAATATTTGGTGCACATTTGACTAATTTTGAAAAAGTTAAAAAAAAAACATATTCGCCAAAGTCATTTTTAATATTAATGATTTTGGAATAACCGACTAAGTCTCAAAAATCGACCTAAGTTCCAATAATATCATTCATTTTTAAAATAAAAATCTGAAATTCTTTGAAAATAAATATAGACTAAAGTATACTTAAGTGGTTATTCCCAAATAATAATATAATTGTTCTTCCTCTAAAAATCACTTTGGCTATTATTTAAAATTTTATATTGTTATTTTTGATAACCTATGTTACCTTGGCTATTATTCATAAACAGTTTCCTTCAAATTTCATATCTTAAGTAGACATAAGTTATTATTACTCGAACAATAAGGTTTTCGATTGTTGAACATAAGTTATTATAGCCGTTGAAGTGCCGATAATTAAAAACTAGTGTATCAGTTTTACTTAACGTGTATTGACTTTAATTTAAGTATGTAATAGTAAAAACTAGTGTGTGAATCTGATGAATCAAATATTTTAACGAGTGATTCAGAAATTGAACTTATGGCTGCTGAAATTGAAAACAATTTACAAAACGATACTCAAGTTAAGCTGAAAGGAAAATATTTAAGAAAAATTAAACAAAATAAACGGAATCACGGCCAACCCTATGATACAAAATCAGGCAAAAATGTTTCTGAAAGAAGATGAACACCACTGGAAAAATGCAGAAAGCTTTGCCAAACGAAAATTTCCTTTGAACAACAGAAGGCTATTTTCGATCAGTACTGGAACTTGGGCTCTTATAAACAATGAATATTATTTATATCTAGATTGGATAGAGTGGAAGACAAGAAGACCCAAAAGATGAATAAAAGAACAACGGCACAAAGAAACCGAAACCACTCAGTTTATTATTATTTAGAAATTGGAACACAATTGATTCATATATGCCAGAGATGCTTTCGATGTTGCTTTGGTGAGACTGATAGTTTTTTGAAAAATGTCGTTAAAAAGAAATTAAATTTGACATTAACGGACCATCCTGGTATTGCGACACCATCAAATAAGGTTTCGGTTGATAAAATAAATGCAATTAAGGTTCATTTTGAAAGTTTTCCGGCTTACGAGAGCATTATACTCGTAGAGATACCAGTCAGAAATATTTCCACGCAGATTTAACATTGGGAAAAATATATCAATTATATTGTGAGAAACAGTCTGATCCTATTAGTCTTTCAAAATTTTCAAGTAAATATATTTAAAGGTAAACATTAGTAATTGTTTTAACTAATATTATTCTAACTCAACTGAAAATTTTATTGCATAATTTCTCTTTTATAGAAATGAATATTAAATTCAAAGCATCGAACACCGATTAGTGCAATCAATGTTCAGTCATAAAAGCTAAAATCGATATAACAACGGATCAGCATGAAATCGAAATCTTAAAATTGGAATACGCACCACATTGAAGCTGACTTACCTATAGGTTTTAAAAGTAAAGAGAACGACTGAAAATTATAAGTTTTGGATCCAACTTTAAAAGTCTACAGTTTTGATCTACAACAATGTTTGCCAACACCTTATCTGCAAACCTCGCTATCTTTCTACAAACGCCAATTATGGACATACAATTTAACCGTGCATGATGGAGCCACAAATGTTCCTTATTTTTTCATGTGGCATGAAGCAGTAGCTGGGCGCGGTGGAAATAATATCGCGTCGTGTATCTGCAGACATTTAGCAACAATGCCCCAAAATGTGACAGATCGCACTAACTCAAAACCAGTGACAACTGTGCAGGACAGAACAAAAACTCATTATTACCTGCAATGTTCATGATTTTTTTGAAAAACAATGAGCATATTACAACAATTAACCATAAGTTCCTAGCACCGGGTCATCATACTCTTATGGATTGCGATTTGGACCATTCTGTAATCGAAATAAAAAAATTGAGGTGTGGCCAACACACGACTTTCTTTTACGAACAGAGAATTTTGAGAAATTTTATTTTTTTTTATAACTTTTTTTTTTAATTTTTTATTTTAATTTTTAAATTTTTAAATTTTTTTTTTTTTTAATTTTTTTTTTATTTTTATTTGTTTTTAATTTTTAGAAACATTTTGTTTGTGTAGTTTTTTGTAAATCTTATACTTTTTAAGATATTTGCAAAATAAATTTTCTGGACCAAGGGAGTGGCCACTTCCGGTTAGCTGATTTGGAGTAAAATTCACTTGGACCTCCCAATTTATCAAAAAAGCTTAAATCTGAAGTTTCAGTTCGATTGGTTAAACCATCTGGGCTGTAGAGAGGACACAGACAGACTGACAGACTGACAGACGGACAGACGGACAGACTGACAGACAGACAGACAGACACCATTTCGAAACCCACTTTTTCGGACTCAGGGGACCTCAAAACAGATAAATCTCTAAAAATCTCAAGGTCCAAAATTTTCATGATTACTATACTTTATTTTACTAGAGTAAAAGAAAGTAAAAGAGAAGAACTGGAGTCAAAATTCACCATCCCGCGCGACTGCTATCAGTTTGTTAGAACATGTGGCACTTCAAAATCGTTTAACGTCATCGAAATGGAACAAGAACATTTTTTTTTGTATTTTCTTCCGCTCTTAAGGGAAGGTTTATGCCGAGAAAAGTCAATCAAGATGGAGAAAAATTCATTTGGCGGGAGGTTAAATGGTTAAGGTATTCCAAAGTATACTTTGGATGCCTTGAATATAAAGCCACTCGAAACGAAGACGAACCGTTTAAAATGGTAAATTTTCGTCGTAGAGGGGTAAATACTTTCAAACTATCTGAACTGAAAATTCCCTATTCAATGCCACTCTATATAAGCAAAGAAAAACAGAAAGATTTTCTCGACTTGCTTCTATTAGTAGATCAAAATTTTCATGCATTTTTTAAAAATTTCCCGGTAATTGATATGCCAAATATTCATCCGAACTTCCTGAGTCGAGGATGAAGAATTCAGTGATTTTTAATTACATATTGCTTTATTCACTTGAATATTTTTACTTTCCTTTACTATAGTAAAATAAAGTATAATAATCATGAAAATTTTGGACCTCGAGATTTTTAGAGATTTATTTGTTTGGAGGTCCCCTGAGTCCGAAAAAGTGGGTTTCGAAATGGTGTCTGTCTGTCAGTCAGTCAGTCTGTCTGTGTCCTACAGCCCAGATACTTTAACCAATCGAACTGAAACTTCAGATTTAAGCTTTTTTGATAAATTGGGAGGTCCCAGTGAATTTTACTCCAAATCGGCTAACCGGAAGTGGGCCCTCCCTTGGTCCAGAAAATTTATTTTGCAAATATCTTTAAAGTATAAGTTTTACAAAAAACTATTTAATACAAAACGTTTCCAAAAATTTAAAACAAATAAAAATAAAAAATGAAAAATTAAAAACAAAAATTTAAAAATTAAAAAAAAAAATTAAGAAAAAAATAAAATTTCTCAAAATTATCAGTTCGTAAAAGAAAGTCGTGTGTTGGCCACACCTCAATTTTTTTATTTGATATTATGAATTGTTCTAGCAAATAAGTTTGTTTAATGATTGAATTGAATAAATGAAAATACCAAAAAATATCTGTTTTATTATAGCAAGTAAATTTTTAGAATCGGGAAAAAGGCCTAGGTGCTGAACAGCTCAAATTAAAATAGGGAAGAAGCACTTAACTTCAATTAGTTAAATGAAATTTAGATCTAACATTTTGTTATAACAGCTTAAGTTTCTTAAGCTTCTGTAATTCCGAAAGGTCAATCGCTTAAGTCGTATTTTAAGAAATATCTTAAAATTCTAAAACATATTTAATCATTTTTCATTTTCTAATATGTTTATAAGACCATATTCATATAAAATTATTTGTATTTTTTATCAAATCTTACATTGAATTTTCATTTTGCTTTCCTGAAAAGTAAGTGAAATTGACTTAGGCGATTATGCCTTGTGACCACAGAATTGTTCAATAAAACTTGCCTCAGAGTAAATCACAAGGATGCACGAGGGCGTTGAAATAATCCATTTTAAAATGATGTCTTTGATAGCAACTCGTCCTTGAGATGATATGCTATCGTCTTTATCGACCGCATAAGTTAGTGACTGCTCTGCATACTTTCCTACCCCGCAGAATGTAGTTATACCCCTATAAATATATATCCCACAGAATAGCCTTAATATATTGCAGCACAAGCATAACTTGCTCAAAATATTTAAGCCACTGTTTCCCTGTTCTGTTTGTTTATGTTAATATAATCAAATTGCATTCAAAGCAGCTCTACAGTTGCAAACTAGTTCAGATCTTCTAAGCGTTGTAGAGTGATAAATTTTTCTAGTCCGCTTTCTTTCATGAAATATCCAATTGTGCCAAGGTGCATATGAGATGAGTACATAAAATAACTTCAGATATCCCATTGCTATTGATGTTCGTGGTACGCTTTGACTTAAAATTTAACTGATGTAAAAAGGCCAACTAGGGCATGACATGTGTCAATAATTAACAATTAATTATTTCAATTATCAATTAATAGTTAATATTAATTATTTAATATTTAATCTAATTAATATTTAATTTTTAATCTCTGAGATTCGTGCTATTCGATTTAATAGAGAACAATCCTTGTGATATTCTTCGATTGGTTAATTTTTGAAATTGTTTTGCAAGAGCCCTGGGGCTTATATCCAAATGGCGCTGAGTTCCTTGATTTGCAGGTAATTTAAAAATAGATTATTGTACCAGGAAAATTGGAATTCGAAGTCATTTTAGGCTTATTTTATTTGAATAACTTTATGTTTATTAAATACACTTCTAAAAGATGTACAAGCGCATAAATATATGTCCAAAAACTTAATTTTGTGAAAAATTTCAATTTTGTTATAAACTTTAGAACATTCGCATAAATTTTACGGTGGTCCTGAAAATAGCACATTATTTATCCTCTGATACGCCCATTTGAAAACTATATAGTCCTAATCCGGAGATTTTTAGTTTTCCCGCACCATAATATAAAATGAAAATACTGCGATTTATTTTTAATACTGGTATTTATGAATTTTTTTGTTGTAAACCAATTTGGTTATTAGAAGTACATAACTAAAATATTTTATATTCTATTTTCTTTGTTTTTCATTGATTTGATTTTAATGAAATTATATTTATTTTTATTATATACGATAAAATCGTGTGCTGGGATAACTACACACATGAGTATATGTTGCATAATTTTATTAGTGTTGCCTGATTTACTTTTTTTATTTTCTGGGATAAAATCGTGGGCTAACCGTACATGCCTATATCTAGTTAACTAAAAGTCCAACCAGTGATTGTGGTCTCTCGTGAATTTTCACTAAGCCTTTGTAGGCTAAATCTAAACTTTTGGTTATTTTGCTACCGGAAATTGTGGACGTATTGTTAACATTGTTGACATTGTCTACATTATTGACGCCATTTTTTGTATTGTATACATACATTGTCTATACAAGAGTAGACTGGCATGGGGAATGGTCAGTATTCCGATTCGCTAAAAACTTTTAACTTTCTTAAATGCCCTGGATTACTATAGTAAATATAATTGAATGGGATAGTTAATAGAATTGAATGATAAATCGAGGGGCAGTACTCTAATTATTTCGCAACTGAAACCAATTGACTTGCAAGTTCCGTTGATTGGTATACTGTTTACATATATTGGCACATAAGAACTCCGATTCCCCAAAAACTTTGATTGTCGTATTTGCTCTGAATCACCAGGGGCAGTACTTGAATCTAAAATTCCAAAAAAACCTTAGATTTCCATAAATACTCTGGATTACAAGTTAATATAATTTAATGATAAATTGAGGGCAGTACTCCAACAAATATGAAACAAATTTAATTTCAGGATCCGTTGAATTTTAACCTTTTTATTATATTGGGATTTCTACTCATAAGCATTTTAAATGTTGTATTATACATTGTATATACATTGAAAAGGTTTTAGCATAAATAATATTTCTATTTAAACTAGATAATATTTTGGAAATATCATCTATCGTAATAGGTTTTGCCATCGTATCGGGGAATAATTTTGGACCAACTTCAAAGACGTGACCACAATGGGGATTAAATGTGTCAACAATTCGTTTTGACAATTCTGTTCTTTCTTGTACACGAAACTTTTTAAACGACAGTTCTAGTATATATGTAAAAGATAAATTTTAAAGTTTACGGAATCTGCCAAATTGTCCTAAATTATAATTTGATTATTTATTTAACTACAAACAGATTTCCCAAGTTAAAAAAGGTAGTACCAAACAAAAGCCTTTTAAAACAATTAAAACTAATACTAATACTTAACATATAAATAAAACTCGTACAATTGTATCTCATATGTAGATAAGAAACCAATTCAGCTAATTTTACAATTAACTTATTTATGAAACCTTTTCCATAACAATTTCCAAACTTATTTCATCTCATGTTGGTATGTACATCAGGTTATATGGTTTCGTAATTTCGTAATTGATTTATATTCAACATGTAACTCAACGGAACTTTAGCTAAAACTTTATTATTAGTTTTTAATTTTTAGTTTTCTTCTGGTAAACTTAGAATGCAGAAAACCGGAATACATTTTTTTATAATAAATAATTGCACAAGTATGTACGATATATATGGTTTTAGCTGTTACATTTAATTAATAAAAAAACTTTTTTTCCTTAAATATTAAGACATGTAAGTCGCCGGTCACAGTTAAGATTTTTAGTAACAACAATTACACAATCTCGAAAGATAAAAACCATTAAGAAATAGATAACTTCTTTAAACAAAATTTACCATTTAGTTTTCTGCAAAAACGATGTCAATTACATCTCTATACGTAGAATAAACTCATCTAGATTCTTTTATGAATTTGAACTAAAAATCTAAACTTTGAAATCCAATTGCAATAAATGTAATTAGAGTTCATTATTGTAATTGAACTAACTATATTTCTTAAATAATGTAGAGTATAGTTAAGTTTGTATTTTAACATTTTAATTAAGCAAATTGTATTTAAATGTTTCAAAATGATGAAATAATATTGAAAATATGTAGTTGGGCTGTGTTTGAAGTAGAATGGTAGATGAATGCATATTATTTACTCACTATACTGAAATTTAAATAAAAATCTCGTCTCATGTATAATATCGATTTAAAATGA
The DNA here is from genome assembly GCA_958295665.1 of Tipula vernalis. Classification (NCBI taxonomy): domain Eukaryota; kingdom Metazoa; phylum Arthropoda; class Insecta; order Diptera; family Tipulidae; genus Tipula; species Tipula vernalis. The sequence goes on along the minus strand of OY282559.1, from coordinate 53,370,906 downwards.
ATAACGAATTGAATGAAAATGAAAATTTTCAAACTAGTTCAGTGGTTGAAATATACTATACATATTTCTACCCATCATTTCCATTACATTATAGAACTAATGGAAACTTTCAATGAAAAAAGCTTAGAATTTTATGTAAGCATATTAAGTATTGAAATTTGTAAAGAGCAGAAGAAAAGTTTTTCAACAAAAATTTTTCTCGTTTAAACTAAAAGAATCGAGGGGTAATGATGTAATTAACCTGAAACCATCAGTTGTCGTTCAATGAATAAATATTTGAAACATAAAAATAATCAGCCAAGGATTTGCCACGTGTTTTTTTACTTATCGAAAGACTTTTATTAAGATAAATTATATTTAGATAAGATTGATTATTTTTCTCTAAAATTAATAGTTCGAATGTAAAAAGTTCGTAATTTAAAAATCTCCAATTTTGCGAATATCATGAAAATTTGATGCCTAGACCTGATTCTCTCTATCTAGCGAATAAAAGGAATTCAGGTTCACATAAAATATTGAATGTGACGAGAGGGAGATTAATACGACATACAGACGAAAAGTCGAGGTACAAAGCAGAGTGCACAGAAAATTTTCATTTCATTCAAAAAATCCTAATTTTATCCTGACATCAACCATTTAAATCAGCTGTCGAAAATTTATGTATTTTGTGATTTTAAAACTTATATAATTCAGTTTTAACTTCTATTGTTTGTTAAATTTGACTTGAAAATTTCAATTTATCGAAAATTTTAAGGTCTAAATTAAATTTCAAGCTTTGATTGAAAACTTTGAAAGCGAGATAAAAGTGCTAACTGTGACTTTTGTATATAAATCCATAAAAACAATTTTTTATTTCGGTTATTTGAGAATTTACAAATTTATTTATTTTGCCGTTAGTTAAGTGTTTTGATAGTTAATTTTAAACCCGTTTCATGAAGAAGTTATTTATGGTGGGTGAGTTTCAATTATAAAACGTTGACCATCTATTTGTTTGTTTTATATCATAGGTTATGAAAAATCTTTTTTTGGACGATATGCTTGAAATTTTGACAGCTCGTCAGTCTGATATTCCGCGTCACGAAACAATCATGTTTTTGCTTGAGGAGCGTTTCAAAATATTGAAAACTTATTTTGAAAGTCAGTATTGTGTAGCCGAAACCGTGCGAATTTTGAAAAGAAATATGGATCATGAACTCGACGCCGATCGCAGCAACTGGCCATTAGTCGCACGAGTCGGGGGAGAATACTTCACAAAGACTTAGGCTTATTCGCCTACAAGGTTCAGATGATTCAGAAGTTGAAAGCAAATGACCATCCGCTTCGATATCAGTTCTCTGCGTGGGCATCGAATAATCAGCCATTTTAGAGACTGTTAATCTTTTTTCTATTTATAATCCAGAGACAATTCCAGCTTTAAACCATAACATTGCGTCTATTATTCGCGAGATAGGCGCCGAAATCATCGAAAAAGTTCTATAAAACTGGACTCACGTGATGGCTTACTGTTAGGCCAGCAGAGGGAGCTACATGAACAAAATTGTTTTCATTCTTAAATCGGAGACTTACCTCTGCAATAAAAAAAATAGTTTCCACAAAAGTTGTATACTCATTTTATCGCGTTGTTAAAACAAAACTCTAAAATGGTCCACCGTGCCCACAAAACGTCTTAAACGTCCCATAAACGTCTGTGTACATAGGTCAGAGGCCACTTTCACGTGTATTGCCTTTGTCGAATGAAATCTACTCCAAGTGTGTAAAAAGGTGGGTAGACGGTAACTGTTTTCGGTGTTAATTTTTTTTTAAGAATTGGTCGCACACTCCTTTCATTTATGGAACACCTTCTTGTTCACATTTGTTCCCTACAACAGGATACATAGAACTTCAGCTAACACGACGGTGACTGGCACAATTTTATTCAGCTCATACATTTTTTCAGGCGCTGGAAATTCTTTACGAAGCGTTGGCCAAAAAGTGCCCTCTTATAGTTGAAATGCATGAGCTAGTGATGTAAATGGTAATATTCTAATGGGTAATATTACCGGTAAAATAGGTAATTTTGGGTAATATTACGCAAAGTGTTCTTACCGTGGTAATACGGTAACGTAAATTAAAACTTTCTTTCGAAGCAACTTAACTAATCAAATTGAATTGTTGAGTTTTGACACCACTTAATTATCCTTTTTTATGTGCAATATTAATCTACTACACCATCTTGTGCTGTATAGTATAATAAACTACTACACAATTTTTGCTTTTCCATTCCATTCCTTTTTCACGTCATCCAATCTGGCGGACATATTATCAATTGAGCTGGACTCTGACCCTGTAAATGACGCACCGCTCTGTGTGGAAAAAGCATCAATCACAATTTCAAATGTGACTACAACGTTTTCATCGATGAAAAGCTCGACTACATTGAACTTTGCTGACGTCATGAGACCAAATGAGCAAAAGATCATCGATGAATTATTAGCTCGAACAATCTTCGTTTCTGGTGCTCCATGATCGTGATTTAGCTTAACCAAAAATTCCAACCCAGCAACCAAGTTTAACCAACCAAGAAATTGCGACCGTGATATGAAGTTCCTTCCCGATACCAACTTTCTAATCCATTGTTAAGACTTCAGTACCATCGCGTCGAAGAGCGAGTTTTAGCACAAATTTTCGACGCCTCTATACTGACGTTGCAGACGGATGCTTGGTCGAAAACGCAGGGACTCCATAACATATTATGTCATCAATACACTCAAGCCCGTTTTCTACAAATCGACCCACACTAAGTAGAAATCGTAATACGGCTAAGTTTCTTTTCGAGGAAATTGAAGCAGTGTTGAAAGGCATTGGGGTTTATAAATTGATTGGGATTATTACTGACAATCGAGCGAATTTAAAATCGGCCCGAAAAACGGGTAACAAAAAATATTCTCATATTACTGAGTATTTGTGCATCTGCCATGGACTCAACCTGCTCATTGTCGATATATTCAAGATTTAGTCTATCAACAGATTGAAATCTTCAGTCATATGGATGGTTTTGAAATAACAAACTCACATATTTTTCATGCTACCTTCGAGCGCATACAACGCGACCGCAGTAATCAGTTGATTTTTCGGCATTTTTTATAGACAAATATATTATTAGTTCATGGCAATCCATTATTTTCGATTTGGCAAATCAGAAAAATACAGAGGCCAATCGCCCATAATATATCTACTGAAAAAAAGTAGAAATATCTTCCCCCCTCCCCGTTATTTTGGCTGAAGGCCCACAGAGTTATACTAATGTACCACTTTGCAAAAATGAGAACCCTCCATGAGTTCTTTATGTTGGTAGTTTGGTTTCGTACTGAAAAGTTCGTCTACTCATCAGGCAGCTATGACCAAACTACAAAAAATTCCACTCTAGCCACATAAATTAAGTATCTGGCCAGAACGTACTGAAATAGCGAATTATTATTCACTACATCAAATATCAAAAACCCACGGAGAAACCTCATTTGTGTGTGTATTATGCCCACACGAATATTTATTAATAATTTAATTTGTCTGTATGTCTGAAAAAATTCATAGTATATTCCATTTAAGCTATACCTGTACAAATGCGATGGAAATCTCTTGTAATCTCTCTCTCTCTCTCTCTCTCTCTCTCTCTCTCTCTTTCTCTCTCTCTCTCTCTCTCTCTCTCTCTCTCTCTCTCTCTCTCTCTCTCTCTCTCTCTCTCATCTCTCTCCTCTCTCTCTCTCTCTCTCTCTCTCTCTCTCTCTCTCTCTCTCTCTCTCTCTCTCTCTCATCTCCTCTCTCTCTCTCTCTCTCTCTCTCTCTCTCTCTCTCTGAAGTTTGATTCAAACAAGATATACCATGAAGGCGCTGGCTATCAGAGACAAACTGCAGTCAGTTATGAAGGCATCTACGATATCCTCCATCCTAAGCGAAACGTTTTGGAAAAAAGTCGAAACTGTTCATTGTTTGCTTTCTCCGATATCAGTCCATTTAGGACATCTCTTTTTGGAAACGACAAGAAAACAGTTTTGTCTAAAGTCGTGAACTGTTTTGTTAATATAAAACAATCTTTTGAACAAATTAAATGCGCCAATTAAGAAGAACTTATAGGCATTCTCGCTTCACGGACCGAAAAATGCTTGCAACCGCTTCATTATGCGGCAACTTTACTTGAGCCAGGTAGTCGAGGAAATAATCTTTCAGAATCACAAAAACTTGAAGCAACCGAGTTTATTTTTAATATCGCAGAATTCCACCCTATATAATGAAGGCAGCAAAATAATTGAGTCGTTGGCACATTACAATGTTCGAAGTGAACTTTTTTCACGACAGTTTGAAGTTGCAAGAGAGCAGCTTCCTGCTGAGTTTTGGTGGGCAGGAGGGTTATGTTGTACATCACCTTTAAGTGCGTTGGCGGTTGATATATTGAACATGCCCGCATCGACAGCTGTTACGAAAAGAACGTTTAGTACCTACAGTTTTATTCACAGCCAAAAACGCAATCGATTGATTGTAAAGCGTGCGGGAAAATTAACTAGTTTTTTTTACATTTTTCACAACTTTAACCTACCAAAATCGGACACCGGAACTTTCAATAATGAAGATGATGGTTTTCTTGAAAAAGAAGGCCAAAAAGAAGGTAACCTAGAAGAAACTATGAATAGTTCGATTATGAATGAGGTTGATCCTGAGGATGACAAACGCGTCGGCGGCGATGACTTACATAATGGTTTAATTGATTGCTACTGAAGAAAATGTATAGAAAATGTATTATTTGCTGATTACTGTTTTATAATGAAATACAATATTCCTTATTTTAAGTTTTGAACTGAAATATTTAAATATTTTTAAATGCAGTACAAGTAGATGTCCCTCTTTTGTCCTTATGTCAAAATTTTAAAACTATCTATCTTGGTAAAAAGGGAATCAAAATATAGAATAAAATTCGGGTTACCTGTTTATCCCAAGTTACCGGTAATATTACCAGTAATGTTACCAAATTAAAAAAATATCATGCAGCATGACCATGGATCGAGATCGACGGCCTAGATGAAATTTTCGGTGCAGCCAATTTTCTTATTTCGAAATTTCTTGCACGGCACTAACCCGACTGGAAATAAAAGTTCTTTTAGCGGCTCACTCATTCGTTCTCCGCCACAATGTATTAACTACATTCATTGACGTCGGAGTTCACTCAGTCACCAATGCAATATTTCATGCCGCTAAACGTTATCTTTACAATTGGGAATGCACTCAAGTTTTGCTTTTGAACAATTACAACCATCAAACTACAGTCTCTTACTTATAAAGTGTCAAACCTCAAATAAATTATCTCGTTCCTTTTCAATTTCGTCCGATCCCATGAAAATGGCAATTCGACGACCAAATGGCAACAATGGCTCGAATTCGAAAGGGATAACAAATTTCCAGCAATAATCTAATCCAATATGGTATTTTATAGCATACCTGGTTTAATTCAACCGCCATCTTGGAACTTACAAAAATTAAGATCGGCGAGTTTTATATTTGACGGCCCAAGATTCAGTGGTATCCATAGATGAGATGGGCCCTTTAGTTTTGGAAGAACATAAATATCTTACGTGGTACGAAATTCAGTAGTTTGTAATTTCATTATTATTATTGAAGTATCGGAACATGCGACGACTTTAAATCCCGCCCCTACTATCCTAGCCAAACTGTTGCGACGTGACAGCTTCAGTAACGATGCAAATGATTCGGTCATGAAGATTAGCTTAAAACCGGAATCCAATAGTGCTTTTCTTTTGGCCGTAAAAGAGGATGTTCTGATGGGCATGTTGAAACCATATAATCGTTTCGGTTACGACACATGAATACAAAGATGATCTGGTAATAGTTAGTAAAATGGATTCTGCTTGGCTTTTGAACCGGTGAGTCCTTGAACTAAGAAAATAGAATTTGATACCACGATGTATACAATTAGGTCCTCCATATACTTTACTTGTCTCTTAGCGACAAAACTTCGAAGAAACAATTTCAAGTACTGGAATCTTGGTCGATCTCCGAGAAATAGGTTGTGATGTATAAGTGCGTTGGAAATTCATGTAAATAATTGCCACTCCAGGTACCCACCAGAAAAGATCAACTGTCGGTAGCTTGGCGTTAATTGAAGATGAATAGTTTGCGGCTGTGGTTTATTCATATCGACCTAAAGTTTGCGTTTGGCTTCTTTTAATTCATCTATTTACAACAAATACATTTTTTTCTTCAAGTCTAGCAAGAACATCTTCAGTCAAGATTACATTATCCATCAATTTATTTGAAGGCATCATTTTTTGATAACCAGTTCAACTTCCACTCAGTTAGTCCAGTCGACGCAGTGTTATATAGACTTTGCGGTTGATAGATCATCTTCCACAAACGTTTCATAACGTTCCAGTTGCTCCAAAGAAATGAATTGTTTTGCAGTTTTGCAGGTTGGTCCTCTAATGCTATACGGTTTCTTTTTAACGTAATTATTGCTATTTCTTATTTGTTTATTTGAAGTAAAAAACTCACCCAATTATGGTAAATTATTTTATTAGACAAAACTTTGCCTCTGCCTATTTTTCTATCAAGGCCCCTTTAAATGGCGTAATTATCGCATGCAAATGTATATATTGCAGTCCAATGGACTATAACTGGTCTAGCATAAATTGATTCTTATTTACTTGCCTCCAAAAACCTAAAACTCTTCTTGAAACCATAAAATTAACCGCCACTTACGCACAAATTACATCTAATCAAATTAATTTTTTTTATTTCCATTTTATCACAGGGATTTAGAAATAATTAAAAACGAAATAATAAAATCAATATCATTTTTATTACATGTTATCTCCTACAATTATACTCATTATAATCTACATCAAAAAATGGTTACTGTCATTTATGATTGTCACCAAGTTTTAGATACCATAAATCGCGATACCCAACGATATTATCATATACATAAAACTTTTTATGGTATGATAAATGACTTGTCGTCATGAAAATAGATTTTCATTTAATACAAAAATCATATGAGGATGTGTGTTGTTGTGTGTGTGTGTGTGTTTGTGTGCGTATAAATTTTATTTATTTTTCCAATCATTAACGAATGATATAAGGTTTCAATTTGGTCATTTATTTCATTGATTAAATATTTGAAGGGTATTATAAATCAATAGGAATATGTTTGATTTGACTATATTTGATATATGTAAATAAACCAACGAAAAATATTGAGTTGTAGTTAAATTTTCGTCATAATGTCATAACGTATCTCCTTCATATCACACCGAAAAACTTCTTACATTTTTTTCTGAGACGAACCATTTCATATTAAATTTTTTTTTATTTGTTAAGGTATATAGTAAACCTACCAAATATTTGATAAGCAAATTATTAATTTTATAAAATCCATTTTCGAAAAGCTTGTACAAAAAACATTTTTTTTCACCTTCCTATTTTTGGAAGAACAACATGGAAGATTTTTGGTGATTCAAAAATTACTAAACATAATCGTCATAATTTAATAAAAATTGTAATCGTTGTTTCTCAACGGTGAAAAATTTCATTTATATTTAACTTAATTCGTAATAAATACCATTACTACGTAATCTAATCTTTTTTCTATTAAGCAAAGAAATGATAACAAGAAAACAAATTAAGATTTTTTTCATATTATTTTTATTTTAGAATTTATCTTCTTAATTTACATTTATACGGAAAAATAATTTACAAAAATATGAAATTTTTCTCCATCAATTAATTATTTATTTTATTTACAAGGAAATAAATAAATTTTTAATTGGATAGAGATATAATGAGAGTATCCATTTTCCAAATGGTATTACAATTTTTCAAGATATATAATTTAATTTTTAATCTTAATCCGAAGGAAGAGATGAACTCTTAATTTTTGTGTAATTGTCAATTTCCTGAGAGCTTTTCATTATTCCTCATTTGTCAGGCTTTAAATTATTATTAATTATTTGGACCCACTATTCATAGCGAATTGTTCACGCGGTTAAAGTTAGCCGAAAGTTTCCAGCCGAAAGTATAAAGTCGATAACGCAGATAATGTTATTAACGTTCGCTCTGAAAATGAACAATTTGGTGGTTGACAGCCAAAAGTAAATAGGATACATGGATTGCAATAAAAACTTTTGTAAATAGTCTTAGGTGGAAAACTTTGTTTAACATAGAAGGAAAATATAGGAAAATCAGAAGGATCCACAAAATTGAAATAAAATCAGCCTCTAGAGTGTATATCTGAAGTTGAATCGTTTTTATGTGATTTGTCAATAGCTGTCGCAGGAAAAAAATTCAGTTTAAGTTTCCCGTGGGAAATCTTGGAAAATTCAAAAAAAAAATCCGGTTGAAAGTAAGAAATATGAATAAAATCAGGCTTTAGAGTGTTAGGTCTGGAGATAGATTGCATTGATGTGACTTATCACTAGCTATCGCAAGAAACAAATTCAATTTAAGTTTCCCGTGGGAAATCTCGGAAAATTCGATTTTCCAAAAATCATTAGAAAAATTGTATAAAATCAGCCTCTGGGGAGTGTTAAGTCTGGAGGTGAATCGCATCTATATGACTTGTCACTAGATATCGCTATTAAAAAATCACATCAATGCAATCCATCTCCAGATATAACACGTTAGAGGCTGACTTTATACAAATTTTTTAATGAATTTTGGAAAATCAAATTTCCCGAGATTTCCCACGGGAAACTTAAACTGAATTTTTTTGCTGCGATAGCTATTGATATGTTACATCAATGCAATCCATCTCCAGACATAACACTCTAGAGGCTGATTTTATACAAATTTTCAAATGATGTTTGAAAAATCGAATTTTCCGAAATTTCCCACGGGAAATTCAGACATAACACTCTAGAGGCTGATTTTATATAAATTTTCTAATGATTTTTGGAAAACCGAATTTTTCGAAATTTCCCACGGGAAACTTAAACAGACTTTTTTTTCTGCGATAGCAATCCATCTCCAGAAATAACACACTAGGGGCTAATTTTATACAAATTTTCTAATGATTTTTGGAAAACCGAATTTTCCGAGATTTTCCACGGGAAACTTAAACTGATTTTTTTTTTCTGCGGTAGCTATTGACAAGTCACATCAATGTAATCCATCTCCAGACATAACACTCTAGAGGCTGATTTTATACAAGTTATCTAATAATTTTTGGAAAACCGAATTTTCCGAGATTTCCCACCGGAAACTTAAGCTGAATTTTTCCTCCGATAGCTATTGAAAAGTCACAGCAATGCAGAGATTCTGAGATTTCCCATGGGAAACTAAAACTGAATTTTTTTCGTGCGATAGCTAGTGATAAGTCACATAAATGCAATCAATCACCAGACCTAACACCCTAGAGGCTGATTTTATTAATCCATTTCTTACTTTCGGCCGGAAACTTTTTTGAATTTTCTAAGATTTCCCACGGGAAACTTAAGCTGAATTTTTTCCTTGCCAAAGCTATTGACAAGTCACATCAATGCAATCTATCTCTAGACATAACACTCTAGAGGCTGATGTTATACAAATTTTCTCATGATTTTTAGAAAATTGAATTTTCCGATATTTCCCACGGGAAACCTAAACTGATTTTTTTTCTGCGGTAGCTATTGACAAGTCACATCAATGTAATCCATCTCCAGACATACCACTCTAGAGGCTGATTTTATATAAATTTTCTAATGATTTTTGGAAAATTGAATTTTCCGAGATTTCCCACCAAAAACTTAAATTGAATTTTTTTAGCTATTGACAAGTCACATCAATGCAATCTATTTCCAGACATATCACTCTAGTGGCTGATTTTATACAAACTTTCTAAAGATTTTTGAAAAATCGGATTTTCCGAGATTTCCCACGGGAAACTTGAACAGAATTTTTTTCTGCGATAGCTATTGACAAATCACATTAAAACGATTTAACTTCAGATATACACTCTAGAGGCTGATTTTATTCCAATTTTTTGGATTCTTTTGATTTTCCGATATTTTCTTCGACTAGGTTAAGCAAAGTTTTCCACATAAGACTATTTACAAAAAAAATTTATTTAATTCCATGTGGCCTATTTACTTTCGGCTGATAAATATTAAATTTTTTTATTTTCGGCTGGTATGTTAATATCATAATCTGCATTTTCGACTTTTTACTTTCGTCTTCTAACTTTCTGTTGGGATTACACAATCCGCATTGTCATTTCTTTACTTTCGGCTGGACTAACACAATCTGCATTATCGACTTTTCACTTTCGACTGGCAACTTTCGGCTAACTTTAACAGTATGAATTGTTCAATTTTCTACTAGTATGACATTTAAAATCAATCGAATCTGACATTAACAAACGCTACTTATCAGAAATTTCTGATAAGTAGCTTTTTGATAAGACCTAACTTTCAGGTTAAGGCACATTTAATTTATTCGAGAATCGTTAACCAAACTTCAGACTGCTAAATTGTGTCCAAAATTAGTTAAAAAAAATCTCGATAAAATATCAATTAATGAGAAACAACGGAAACCAAAATGTTGAATTGTTAGTTGGAGATTGGATAGAGTATCGGAGCTTGGCCTACTTTATACAGGGGAGATAAGGGAGGAGGTGCAGGGTTGAACCTGGACCCAGTATTGCCATACTCAGAAACTAATTTTAGATTGAGTCTTCTTGAGTGATGTTTTGATTTTTTGCCGAATGTTTCATTCGTTCAGTGTAAGTTTACGACCATTTTCTGACAAAAAATTATCAGCGGATTCAATATACGTATTTTATATGAAAAACAAAAGAATAATTTTGGGAAGGGAAAATTTGTTTACAAAATAGACTACGTTGATTGGTTGCCAGTTGAAAATTTTTCATCAGAAAATGGTCGTAAACTCGCACTCAATGTTTTATTTTTAAAATTGGAGAAATGCAACTTAGAGTTACGCGGTTGTGTAACCAATTTTTTCCCTTAAAAAAAATCAAAAGGAAATTTTCCTTCAGATTCGTTGCTCTTTGAGTTCTCTCGTTGGGACGCCTTTAAAATAATATCACGCCATTAGGGTAGAGCAAGTTTAGGAGAAAGGCGCTGGGAGATGTATAAAATGAATTGGTATGTGGCGGGGAGGTGGGGTTCGGTAACAAAAGATAATTATAATTAATTCTGATGTGATTTGGTGTTTCGAAACAGTCAAGTTATTCGAGATTTTTGTGATTTTCGAGATTATTCGAGTCTGTATGAGATTGTCGAATGTATTTAATTGTTCGATGTTACTCGAAAATCTTAGAGCCTATTTTAATAATATGGTTATCCGATACTAATGCAATTGGTTGAGCTACTTTTGCGAAATGTTCTTGTATTTACTAAAAGGCTTACCAAAATTAGTGATTACTATCAAGACTTTGCCGTATTACTGAAATTCTTCGAGATCAATCGAGATTCATATAATACAAATATTATTCGAATTTTTCTGGGGTAATCGAGATTATTTCGTGGTTTATTCTAACTTCTTAAGTTTTTCCACAATTTTATTATTATTGAAGATTTGCAAATTTGTTTGAATTTTGTATGGTAATGTTCTGAGCTTCATACATATGTATAAATCGTGATAATTAGTAGGTTTCTCGAGATTATGCCAAAATTTCGATATTTCCCGATTTCCTAGGATATTCGATATTATTCAAGAATGTTTAGTTTATTTACATATCACAAATAGCAGTGATTATAGCGTATAGGATTTCCTCCGGTTTTACATATTTACGGATAATTCGACGTTTGAAAGCTTTCTAGAATATACAAGGTACTTTGAAAATTTGACATTTTTGAGATTATTTCGAAATTATTGATATTATTTGTTTCGTGTCAGGTTTGAGCATCACATTTCTTGTGTATTTCTCTATTTAATAATTCATTTAAGCAATTTTAATAATTTTTAATTACTGGTAAAAACTTCAGGTAAATGAAAAATCGCAAAGTTCACCGATAAATGGTAAAGGATTTTTACTGGTAAAGAAACTATCTTCCACTGCATTAGTTGAGATTTTTTTCGGGCACTAACTGTCTGCAGGTTCTAAATATGAACTTGTAAACATTAAAATTTGCGAAATTTCTTAAGTCCTCCTTTCGAAATCAGATAATTTTAAACAATGCGAGAATGGAGGCTAGATAATAGGAAGAAATAATTTTTTTATTAAAAACAAAATAAAGCAAATTTTCATGTAAAATAAAAGCTTTAATTGTTCTTAAGAAGCATTTTTAGGAACCCAAGGAAAATTTTGCGGGAGGGTCCGAAATTTGTAGTTACGCCACTGGGTATGTCTGAAAGATAGGTTATAACAGGAGCCAGCAAGTAGGCACTGAAACTCTATAACGAATCAACGCATCCTAACCGTGTTTGGTCTTGTTGCACTATCGAGACTCTGGCCAAGAATAGTAGAAATTCTAGAACAACAAATCCTAGCAGTGTTTGGGCTTATTGAGTTATTCTTAAATATCATGTTTAAGGCATCACCTCATGGAACCGGGTTATTGAATTTTGAAACGCTGATTTCAATAACATAGGCTAAAGCTCTTTGTTAATAGTCATAAATATGAATGTTCACATTTATTCCAATCTACTGATGGCTGAAAATTATTTGGTCAGTACATGAACTATAAAAAAAAGTTTAAACGTTTTCTGTTATTCTTGCGTAAAATAGTTTTCAGAATTAATTTTTCCTTTTACTTTCTTTTACTCTAGTAAAATAAAGTATAGTAATCATGAAAATTTTGGACCTTGAGATTTTTAGAGATTTATTTGTTTTGAGGTCCAATGAGTCCGAAAAAGTGGGTTTCGAAATGGAGTCTGTGTGTCTGCCTGTCAGACTGTCAGTCTGTCAGTCTGTCAGTCTGTCAGTCTGTCAGTCTGTCAGTCTGTCAGTCTGTCAGTCTGTCAGTCTGTCAGTCTGTCAGTCTGTCAGTCTGTCAGTCTGTCAGTCTGTCAGTCTGTCAGTCTGTCAGTCTGTCAGTCTGTCAGTCTGTCAGTCTGTCAGTCTGTCAGTCTGTCAGTCTGTCAGTCTGTCAGTCTGTCAGTCTGTCAGTCTGTCAGTCTGTCAGTCTGTCAGTCTGTCAGTCTGTCAGTCTGTCAGTCTGTCAGTCTGTCAGTCTGTCAGTCTGTCAGTTTGTCAGTCTGTCAGTCTGTCAGTCTGTCAGTCTGTCAGTCTGTCAGTCTGTCAGTCTGTCAGTCTGTCAGTCTGTCAGTCTGTCAGTCTGTCAGTCTGTCAGTCTGTCAGTCTGTCAGTCTGTCAGTCTGTCAGTCTGTCAGTCTGTCAGTCTGTCAGTCTGTCAGTCTGTCAGTCTGTCAGTCTGTCAGTATGTCTGTGTCCTCTCTACAGCCCAGATGGTTTAACCAATCGAACTGAAACTTCAGATATAAACTTTTTTTGATAAATTGGGATGTCCCAGTAAATTTTCCTCGAAATCGGCTAACCGTAAGTGGCCACTCCCTTGGTCCAGAAAATTTATTTTGCAAATATCTTAAAAAGTATAAGGTTTATAAAAAACTACACAAACAAAATGTTTCCAAAAATTAAAAACAAATAAAAATAAAAAATTAAAAAAAAAATTAAGAAAAAAATAAAATTTCTCAAAATTCTCTGTTCGTAAAAGAAAGTCGTGTGTTGGCCACACCTCAATTTTTTTTTTTTTTGCTATATGTATGTAGATTCTGAATTTGTGAAATGAGTTTGATTGGAACGGAATTTTTATTTTTCCCACATTTCATTTCTCACTGAATAAATCCCTTCCAAACGTTTGTATTCTAGTTCTCTTTGCGACATTTTCTTTTAGTACTAGTTCTAAATGTAGTAAACATGTCAAAAGGTGAAATAATTTGTCATTTTATTTTATTTTTTTCTTGATTTGTTTATTAAGCGAGCTCATGTATTTAAAGCAATGATTTTACGCTTTGTAACATAACATACGAGATTTACTTTCACAGGTAAGATTTCGAAATAAAAATAGCGTTAATCACTATAAAATCCTGCACGATACCGTTCAACAATTTCATTTGACAAGCAAGACTAAGAAAAGGGTTGGCGGACTAAAATTCCTATACCTACAATATTTAAGAGTAATTTTATTGAGCATTTTGTTGAATGAAAATAAAATGTTTCTAATAATAATTAAATTTTATTCATTTATTGTAAATGGTGTCCCAAAATTAACGCAAGATTTGAATTTGCCAAAATTTGTGCAGTAAATTATTGGTAACTCTGAAAAAAACAATTTGACAGCTGAGAGTTTAGGGTTAGTAAAAATAGAGCGTTACACGATAAAACAGCGTGTTTTCATTATTGAACAATATCTCAAAAATAATGAAAGTTTGGCGGCCACAGTCCGAATATTTCAGTCAAAATATCAACGGAATAGTGTTTTAACTTCGTCAACTGTGAAGAGATTAATTGAAAAATTCATGGAGACTGAATCAGTTGGAGACGCGAAAAAGACTGGTCGTCAAAAAACAAACAGATATAGACAAGAATTGCAAATTTCAAGAAGCTCCCTACAGCGTATACTCACAAAAGGTGTGTGTCTCCATCCTTACAAAATTCAATTAACACAATAAGACGTTGTTTTGGTTTTCAACCAAATTATCCTAAGCGATGAGGCACATTTTCACCACCCGCCAAAATTGCCGTGTTTAGGGTCCGGAGAATCCATATCTGATTGTCGAAAAACAAATGCATCCACAACGTGTCACTGTTTGGTGCGGATTTTGGGCTGGTGGCATCATTGGATCATACTTTTTTGAAAATGGGGCTCGTCAAGCAGTGACTGCTACTGGTGCTCGATATTACGACATGATAAAACAGTTCTTCCTGCCAAAATTGGATAATATTGATGTGGTCAATATGTGGTTTCAAAAAGACGGTAACACGTGTCATACAGCCCGTGAAACAATTCAATTATTGCATGAGACATTTCCTGGTCGTGGATACTCTCTCGTTTTGGTGATCAGAATTGGTATCTTAGATCGAGTGATTTAACATCATTAGATTTCTTTTTATGGGGTTATTTAAAGTCAAAGGTCTATTTCGACAAGCCCACAACCATCCGTGCATTACAGGAGGAAATTAAACGCTGCATCAACGAAATTCAGCCACATTTATGCAGAATAGGCATGGAAAATTTTGAAAAAAAAAATCGTGCGTATGGGCCAGCATTGCCCGATTTGTTATTCCATAAATAACCTTATCCTATATACTTTATGATTCAATGAAAAAATAGCAATCTAACGACTAAAAACTGTGTTTTCTATTTAATTTAAATTTTGCGTTAATTTTCGGTAACCCTCTACATATTGGTGTTATTATTACCGTATGTACTTTAAAATTTGTACAAAAATTAAATGATTAATAAAAATATATGTAAATCATTACCTGCCTCCCCCGAGCCAAAACCACACTTTGCTCCAAATAACTTAAGGATAAATTCCACGTTACTAATAATTGTATTTCACCGTCAAATTCCACGGCGAGAAATTTTGACGCTTCATTCCACAAAAGCGACATTTATTTTCGTATTTCACTGAACCGGAATGCGAAATTTTCGTTTAGAACAAAATCCTATTCCACAAAATAATTCCACACAACTGGAATCTACCTATTGTTTGCTTCGAGGTCAAAAAATTTAGATTTGCTTCAGGAAATTCTGCACTCATTTCCACTAATTTTGTGATCATTTTTTCAATTAGCTTACAGTTTCCTAATTTTGGCTATCCTAATTTCCTATTTTTTTCTATAACTATTTTAATATCTGCTATAAATTGCTAAACGCTATAAACGGTAAGTACACCATATGTAAATTTATAGCAGTAATAAAGTGTTGCTTGGTCGTTAAGTATGGTACCACGAATTTAATAAAAATAAAATAATTTGATTTTGTGTGACTTTTATAAGTAAAACCCAAGCGAGGGAAAATTTTGCTTCATAAAATTAACCGATGCTTTAATTCTCCAGAGTAATTAAATATCTGCTATCTTAAATCGAATCATTTTGTGACGGTGACACCTAGTGTGTAATAGAAGAAGTTAAATTAATAGCTCAATGTTTAATTGTACTAAAATGGAATTTTCCATAATAAAAATTGTTACGTAATGTTTCTACACTATTCTAACTAGAAAAATCATGAACTTTTTAGAAGTTTGGTTTGTGTTTATAAAAAGGTGAACGAAGTCGAATTGGATTATTAGTATTTGGTAAGCGATAGTGTGAAGATTAAAAATGAATTAAAAAGTGATTTAAAGTCATTTTGTGAATAAAATTATGGTATTATTAAATTAAAGCGATTTTGTGAATTATTGTTAAAAAATTGTGTTGTAATAATTTTTGTGTGAAATAAATAAATTCGTTGCCGATAAATTGAATTGATTTCAAGGCAAAAACGTAACAATATTATAGCTGGGGATTAACTGTCGAAACAACTTATATACATTAACGTACATGAGACACCCTATTTTGCTTAAAATATGTATACAACTTTTACGCTACATCTTATACAATTTAAAAGAAAATTGTTGATTATATTGATCGATATTTTGAAAAACCCAGATAAAGTTACGTACCACTACCAATAATGAATCAAAAATTATCACGTAATGTGTGTAACATATTGAAACAATTACCTTAATATGTACACCCTACTGAACATTTCTGCCATAAAAAAACAAAAATAAAAAGAAAATCACCCTTAATATATTGAGCTATTTTTGTAACTGTTGTGTGCTGAAAAGCAATTTTATCTAACTTTTTATATGCCAATATATATATTTATACGTACATTCACAATGTAGAATTTTATCATAAATCAACAGGTGATTTTTAGTATTGCATACCTAAGCGAAAAATGATTTACATAGTACACAGTAGCTACGATAATAAAAGACTTTAAGGTAGGGTAACTTTGCTCTTTAACCTAAATTATATTTTTTATTTCTATTATATTTCAGGGTTTGTACAACATTCCCGGTTTGTCTAGAATGCAGAGTGTTAATCGATAACGACCCAATCGCCATTTTTAGGCCTTTAATTTTATCGAATATAATTTTGTTGTGTATGTTTTGGTTAGTTTTGCTTTCGCTTAATATGATAACAGTTGGATATCATTTTTTTTTTTGTATTCCTGCCTTAATGTGGAAATCGTTTTCTTATCTGTCTTAATATAGAATTTAAATGAAAAACGATAATTTTTTTTTTGTTTTTTTTTTTGGTAATTGGGTTGTGATAATTAATTTATTATTAAAATTATATTTTATGACTTATATTTAATGTGTTTGTGGTGCCAGACCTGGGTTGGAGTAATTTTATTTTTTAGGTTTTATTATCCGTTTTGATGTTTTAATTCAGTCAACATTTATGGCTTATTTTATGTTTTTGAAATTGGTATGCGGTGTGGATAATTGGTACCGTTATGAAAAGACTTAAGTTATTTGTTTTAAGTATATGGTATTTATGATACTTTATGGCTGGATATTTCTGATAATATTGTCTGGAGTTTTTATGTTGCCTAGGTAGAATAATGAAGACAGACGTTGCTCAGTAAATTTGTTGTATGAACTAACATTTAAGAAAAATTTTAAAATTTAACGATTAAGTACTTCAAAAGAACGAACTCGACTTCTCCGGAAGTAAGACTTAGGCTAAATATAATTTCTAATTTTATTGTCTGACAAAATTTTTAAATAAATTAATAAGCTTACATTTCAAAATAGTTGGATGTTTATGGTAACCATTCCGCACAAACCTGAAAATGAAAAAAAATAAAAAAATTTTTATTTTAAATTTGATTTAAGAATATTAAAATTAAAATTTATGTAAATTATAAACTGTTTGATATATCCAAAAAAAATAATTGCCGGTTTGTGAGCAATATGCTGCCTAATATGTGGTCAATGAGCATTTAAGCATACTAGTGGAATAAGCAAAAATGTTATTAGAGAAGCTTTCGATAGTCAAACAAACAAAAGAGCAGAGAAACTTCCTATAGGTTGTTCGGCAACCACTACCAGTAAAACATGGACATCGATATTTTTATTAGGACTATGTTTTATACTAAGAAGGTGATTATATAAATGTACAGTTCCATTATCATTATCAACGATTTTTAATTATATCGATAAAATTATGCAAAATAATATTAAATCCAATGAGATAAAATCTATGATTACCTATCCATCATCAGAAAATTGATTTAATTTGGCATATAAAAATGCAATGAGAATTTATGTTTAACAAATAATTTCAAATTTTATTCCTATACATATTTAATTGGGATATCAATATTATGAACATAAACATACCTTCCTATTTTAATTACGCAAATAAATTAAATCCTAATTGGCACGGGCAATTATATAACATGCCACACGTTAATAAAATTATATTAAATTAAATCGCAATAAATAATTAATTTCAAATTAAACCGTCTGTCGTTAATTATAAATAAAAATCTGTTTTTTAAGTTTTATATTTGTCCCACATAACATACTACAAGTTGAGGATGTACTAGATAAATATAAAAAAATAAATAAAAATAAGTTTATTGAATTTTGATGTGCAATATTTAGTAGGGCGAGTTCATATAAAATGGATAAGTAAATAATAAATAAATCACCTTTATATGGGTGAGGTATAAATAAATAAAAACTACGAGAAGGTTTATGTTTATGCCGAAATCAATTTCATGTTGTGTTGATTATGTTTGTTTAGTAGAGTAAAAATTTTGTCCGTTTATTTTTGTAGTTTGTGTCTTTCCCGCAGTGTTTTATGATACCTGGAATATGGTATATGGGTGCGAATGGCGCATATCGATTTTTTTTTTTTTGTAACAAATTTAAGGAAATTTTAGATGTTTGTTGAAAAAGGTGTAAAATTTGAATGACAA
This sequence comes from Tipula vernalis, assembly GCA_958295665.1. Taxonomy (NCBI): domain Eukaryota; kingdom Metazoa; phylum Arthropoda; class Insecta; order Diptera; family Tipulidae; genus Tipula; species Tipula vernalis. Next base: position 53,351,974 of record OY282559.1, on the reverse strand, counting down.
AATTTAGGCAAATCTCTTTCGACCAAATGTGTGAAATATGCCCTAGAAAAATCCTAAATATCAAAAACAAAGTTAAGGAATGTTATTTGTAAAAATTGCATACCCCAAAGTAAAGAGGGTTGATTCAAACCAAATAAGTTTCAGTCGTGTATTTTTAACTGCACAAATGACCAATAAGTACTATCAGTTGAGATTTGTAGATATAGTGTAGGTACATCGAATCTGTTAACAAGCTCGGTTTAACGGTTTTATAACTTTTCCTCTATCTAAGATTCTCTTTCTTACCGACGGAATATGGCGGAGCCAAAATAATACATGTACTAAGAAGAACTTTGCCCAGGTATAACCTTAAACTAAATTTTGTAAAAAAGCAAAAATGCTTGCTCTGAAGCACCTACTAATGCTTGCTCTCAAAAAGCAGACGCTTTTAAATTATCATTTAAATGCACTTAGTGTAGAAGCGTTAAAATAAAGTTAAAGCTTAACCCAAACTGCCTCTCGTCAACTGTGCTTTATAGATGGAATTCGGGCCATTAAACTGTTTTACTGTTAAATGCTTTCGTATCAAAACATTCATTTTTTTTTAAGTTAAACTATAACCAAATTATTTAAAACCGTTTGATGGTGATTCTTGAGTTTCTTAGCGATGTGATGACTGTTTGTTTTCTGTTTCCCTTAGGCGAACCTTAGTTCACCACGATACAAAGAACTTTATCATTTTCGTCTCTTACTATTAAACGTTAAAGGTACAACGTCTTTTGAGAATTTGCGGACAATTAATAATGTGAAATTCCCTACATATCTTGATGCTGCAAGATAACTTGGCCTTATTGAAGACTATCTGGTTTGGAAGCATTGTATGACTGAAGGTTTATTGTATATAATGCACTGTTTATGAAGTGTTATTTCTTATGTTACACATTCATTGTTTACCGAGTTTTCCATTAGATTTGTGGACGTTTTAATGAGCAAACTGCAATTTTAGTTGCTCTTAGAGATATTAATACCAGGCTGGAAAATTAAAACTCATCATGTAACGAACATGGCTTACCCGAATCACCTTTAATCCATCACGATATCGTAAGCTCAAGTATTGTGATTTTGCTGAGGAGAATTTAGAAGGCGAACAAATGTTACGATTGCTGAATGAGGAACAGTTTAATGCAGCCACAACTATATTAACAAAAGCTTTACCCGGTGGCGCACCAATAAATTGTTGTTTCTTTATTGACGGCCAAGTTGGTGCAGGAAAAACGTTTTTATAAAAGGCTATTATAAATATACTTCGTGGCAGGCAAAAGAATGTGTTAAGTGTAGCATAGACAAGGATTGCGGTTACTCTGCTACCCGGAGGTGTAACCTGTCACTCCAAAAATTGTCACTTTTTCGTTAAATCTCTGAAATGCAAGCGATCTAAGCTTAATTCATTGTTTCCATTGCTTCTTAGATGTTAATTTAGTCGAAATTGACATTTTGTTTTCTAAGTAGCTTGAACTTCACCAATTTTATCCAAAAATTGTCACTTCTCTCCGTAAAATCTCTGAAATCCATGCGATGTTCGCTTAATTCATACTTTCCATTGTTTATTAGATGTTAATTTAGTCGAAATTGGCATTTTAATTTCTAAGTAGGTTGAACTTCACCAATTGTATCAAAAAATTGTCACTTTTCCGTAAAATCTCTGAAATGCAAGCGATCTAAGCTTAATTCGTAGTTTCCATTGTTTATTAAATGTTAATTTAGTCGAAATTCTCATTTTGCTTTCTAAGTAGGTTCAACTTCTAAAATTGTCTCCAAAAATTGTCACTTCTCTTCGTAAAATCTCTGAAATCCATGCGATTTTCGCTTAATTCATGTTTCCATAGTTTTTAAGATGTTAATATAGTCGAAATTGGCATTTTGTTTTCTAATTAGGTTGAACTTCACTAATTTTATCCAAAAATTGTCACTTTTCCGTATAATATCTCAAATCCATGCGATTTTAGCTTAATTCATGTTTCCATTGTTTATATAAGATGTTAATATAATCGAAATTCGCATTTTGTTTTCTAAGTAGCTTGAACTTCAACAATTGTCTCCAAAAATTCTCACTTTTCCCTAAAATCTCTGAAATGCAAGCGATTTTCGCTTAATTCATAGTTTCCATGGTTTCTTAGATGTTAATTTAGTCGAAATTGGCATTTCGTTTTCTAAGTAGGTTGAACTTCAAAAATTGTCACTTTTCCGAAAAATCTCTGAAATACAAACGATTTAAGCTTAATTCATGTATACTTTGTTTCTAAGATGTTAATATAATCGAAATTGACATTTTGTTTTCTAAGTAGGTTGAACCTTAACAATTGTCCCCAAAAGTTGTCACTTTTCCGTTAAATGTCTGAAATCCATGCGATTTTCGCTTAATTCATAGTTTCCATTGTTTCTAAGACGTTAATATAGTCGAAATTGGCATTATGTCTTCTAAGTAGGTTGACTTCACCAATTGTCTCTAAAAATTGTCACTTTTCCGTAAAATCTCTGAAATGCAAGCGATCTAAGCTTAATTCATAGTTTCCATTGTTTCTTAGATGTTAATATAGTCGAAATTGGCATTTTGTTTTATAAGTAGGCTAAACTTCCAAAATTGTCTCCAAAATTTGTCACTTTTCCGTTAACTATTACTAATCTCTATACTGATATTTTCGGATATTTACGTAAAATCAAAAATATGTTTAACCTTTTCATTTATATATATACATAAACTACTGTACTTTGACGCGACGTTTTTCAGTTTGATACGTAGACCCCTTTCGAATAGATGTAACGCACACTCTCTCACATCTGTCATTTGTCCAATTTTTATTTTAAATAGAGCTACATAACTCATTTTAGTTTAAATTCAATCGTCAAGTGGCGGAACGTATTTGGTGGTCGATCGGGTGATGTTTTGTGGCAATTTTCTATTCTAATAATCGAAAAAATTTAAATTTGTTTAGATTTATCTTGTCATTTCAAATGCAAATATTATTTGTATTTCAAGAAAATTATTATTCAGCACCAAACTCCAGCTGAAAAACCAATTTTGTCAAACAAAAGTTATTTTTTACTAACGAAAAAGATTTTAGGTTCGATCATCATGCTAAGCTGCACATGTATCGCCCAAATCAAATAAGTTATAATGAAAAATATATCCAAAAGATAAGAATAAGTGCCAAGTATCCCGTAGAGAGTGGTGATGGATGAATGCGCTGTCGGTAAATTATGTGAAATTTCCCAACACATAAACAGCCGGAATATTTAAAAACCCTAAATGAAACACCCTGTTAAAGTTAGCCGAAAGTAAAAAGTCGATAATGCAGATTATGTTATCGATATTCCAGCCTAAAATAAATCAGCCTCTAGAGTGTTATTTTTGGAGATGGATTGCATTGATGTGATTTGTCAATAGCTATCGCAGGAAAAAAATTCAGTTCAAGTTTCCCGTGGGAAATCTCGGAAAATTTAAAAAAGTTTTCAGTTGAAAGTAAGAAATGGATAAATAAAATCAGCCTCTAGAGTGTTATGTCTGGACATAGATTGCATTGATGTAACTTATCATTAGCTATCGCAGGAAAAAAATTCAGTTCAAGTTTCCCGTGGGAAACCTCGGAAAATTCGATTTTCCAAAATTTATTAGAAAATTTGTATAAAATCAGCATCTAGAGTGTTATGTCTGGAGATGGATGCAGCAAGAAAAAAATTCAGTACAAGTTTCCCGTGGGAAATCTCGGGATTTAAAATTTTGGAAAATAGAATTTTCCGAGATTTCCCACGGGAAACTTAAGCTGAATTTCTTTTCTGCGATAGCTATTGATAAGTCACATCAATTGAATCTATCTCCAGATATAACACTCTAGAGGCTGATTTTATACAAATTTTGTAATCATTTTTGGAAAATTGAATTTTCCAAAATTTCCCACGGGAGACTTGAACTGAATTTTTTTCCTGCAGCATCCATCTCCAGACATAACACTATAGAGGCTGATTTTATACAAATTTTCTAATAATTTTTGGAAAATCGAATTTTCCGAAATTTCCCACGGGAAACTGGAACTGAAATTTTTTCCTGCGATAGCTTTCGACAAATCACATTAAAGCAATCCATCTCCAGTGGTAACACTCTAGAGGCTGATTTTATACAAATTTTCTAATAGTTTTTGGAAAATCGAATTTTCCGAGATTTCCCACGGGAATCTTGAACAGAATTTTTTCATTCGGTAGATATTGACATATCGTATAAAAACAATTCAGCTTTACAAATATACTCTAGAGGCTCATTTTATTCCAATTTTGTATATTTTTCTGATTTTCCAATATTTTCTACGAAGCAAAGTTTTACACGTGTATTTATTTATAAAAGTTTTTATTTAAATCTACCATATGTATCCTATTTACTTTCGGCTGATAACTACTAAATTTTATATTTTCGGCTGGAATGTTATATCATAATCTGCATTATCGATTTTTTACTTTCGGCTGGGAAGACAATCTGCATTAGCATTTTTTTTTACTTTCGGTTGGACTAACACAATTTGCAATATCGACTTTTCACTTTCGGCTAGCAACTTTCGGCTAGCTTTAACAGTATAAATAAAATAATGATTCCGTCAGTTACTACTATTTATCCGGAGGAATTTTGAATTCACTTCGTGCAGGATAATTGCGCGTGAAACTATGAGTTGGGTTAATCTAAACCTGCAAATCCTTCCTATCACTTAACCTATCGAATTAAATCCAATAGAAAATGTCATATGGTAAAGGTTTGGAAGCCTCTTAACCCACGAACGAGGAAAGTAGTGTTATAATGTGATTCTCAAAAATAAGAAGAGCTAAGAGGTATTTATAAGTTTATTACCTTCCTACTAAAAACTAATCATGGATATATTAATTAAATTAATATATTTCGATAATATTTTGTTCATCAAACGGCGCAGTAGTTAAAGCTGCGGCGTTTGGATCGGGAGGTACCGGGTTCGAATCCCGATAGGGGCGGGATGCAAAAGGTGATGACGATTAACACAACTATGACCCCCTGTTGAGAGTGCAGAATCCATGAGCCGACCCACCTTTCATGTCAGCACTATAGGTTAGCATGAAGCAATGCAATGTGCAGGTGGTTTATACAAAGCGGGTCTATAGCCGTACGTACTCGATTTGGCTTCTATTGCGTAAAGTAGGACGGTAAAATTACCTGCGAAAGAGTTGGGAGTAGGTACCTTGAGCCCCAGAAAAGATTGCATAGATTAAAAAAAAAATAAATATATATTTTCTTTATACTACAATAATGGAGTGGCGTAACTACAAATGCCGGGCCCCCGCAAAATTTTTCTTGGGCCCTAAAAATAATTCTTCTACTTATGAGGAAGTAAAGCTTTTAGATAAAAACCTATTTCTTCCTACTATCGAGCTTCGTATTATTCGTATCTGTTCGTAACTAGACGAAAGAAAACGTGATTCATTTATAGGGCCTTAAATAAAACGAAACAACTAGCAACTAATTGCTATGACGTTTCCTAAATATATCGATGAATCATAATAAATTTGGGATATAATTGAAAAATATGAAAAATGTCGAATTTTCAAAGTAAACATACCATTATAGGTATCTAAAATATTCTTGACAGTTCTCAAATATCGAATTATCCGTAAGTATGTAAGACGAAAGAAAATCCTCGCCATGTAAAACGTAAAGCACCTGTACATTCCTAAATAATTTCGTATAGGCTACAAACATTGCAGTTCAGCTTTATATGTATAACTCTGCAAGTCCTTAAACTCAAAGCTAATCGCAGAACATTGTCATAAAAGATTCGGATAAATTTGAAAATTTTAACAATCTCGATTTATCCTAGAAATGTCGGAAAACTTAAGAAATCTACAATATTTATTTATTTATTATGTGAATCTCGATTGATCTCGAACAATTTCAATAATACCGAAAAATTTGGATATTAATGAATAGTTTCGGAAACCTTGTCGAAATGTAGAAAATCCCCGAAAATTTCGAAATATTCCGAAAATTCGTGTAAATATACCTAACATAATGTTACTAATACTACCAAGCAAAATGCTACTAAGCAAGATAAGGCTAAGCTCGACAAAACGATATGCATTAAGAATGGAACCCTCAAACAGAATCAGATAATTTATTAAATATCGAAGAAATATATTCTTAGAATAGACTCTAAGATTCTTAACTAACATCGAACTACACTCGAATAATCTCGAAACATCTCGAAACAAAGGATCACCAACTAAGGCTCGAACATCAAAATTCCATTTATATACATGCTAAACTCCAATAATCTCGAGAAATATTAAAAAGGATCAAAAGATGAAATTCGAGACAATGGGTATGAAATCGGGAAGCGACGGAAATTTCCAAAATCGGGAGTACCCCGCCAAAAATACCCGAAAAAAACATCATCACTAATTGCAAAATTGCAACGCTAATTGACTGTAGAGACTGACTGGTTTGACTCAGGTATCTGTTAATTCCCTTTCTAAAGACAAAGGCACTCCTAATGAAGGAAGCATGAAATTGATTTCAGTCGGTACTTCTTTTACAAATCATATTCAACCTTTTCTAATCAAAACTTGGTTTGTAATTTGTTTTGCTAAATGCTTAATTTGATTTATAAAAGGTTAAATTTAAAGTGCTAAAGAGGTAAACTAAGAGTACAAAACGTATATTACAAATAAATTAACACAAACACTAACATTTTTATCCTCTGATGGCGAAAGCTTTGATTTCAAACGAGTTTAGCAAATTTTCTTCTAAATGTACATATCTGTCAGAATCTAAAGGCATTTTTATTTCTATGGAGTCAGATTACGAGTAAATAGTTGGAACATTTTCACTTTCTGCAACCGAGAAGAAATTCTGGGCCTGTCTTAGTAAAATATTTAACAGCAACAGGAATCATTTCTTCTTTCTCTAAAAATTAGAAGACTACCTTATCTTAAAAATTTCCTAGAAAGGTCCCGTTTTGTAAATTTTAAATGGTGGTCTACTTTAAGCTTAATCGGAGCTACAATCTATATAATCTTTTGCCTAATTTTCAAACGCGCAATTAATCTCGTGGGCCCCAATAGCCATGGGCTCCCGCAACTGCTGGTGCTGCGGGTACCTAGTTATGTCACTGCAATAATCATAATCATTTTATGGTTTTAAGTTTACCCTATGTTTTCAATACAAAATAAATAATTCATAATTTTAGTAGGATGCTTCTTTGAAAAAAACACAAAGTTAACTTTTTCAGGCGATAATACATTTTGAAAACACCGGAAAACACAAAATTTGATTTTTTTTTCTTGCATATTTCAAATTTGTGAACTTTTGACTTCATTAAAACCATAAAAATATTAGTTTCCTCTTTTAAGTTTACGAAAGTTCAGAAAAAGTTAACAAGTTTTAGCCACATTTCGTTTGATCTGATCCGGACTTCAAACGTTTTTTTAGGACAAAATTTATAATATATATATTTGGTCCATTTCACAATGATTTAGAGATATGAAATTTTAGTCACACAACTACGGTCTGTGGCAATGCAATTTTATGGAATTTTTCGTATAATTAAATTTATTTAAGGGAACATCTCTTAAATAAATTATTCACATTGATTAATTAAAGTAGACGACCAAGCATTTAGCAAGTCTCTCATAATGCCCTTATTACACATGATATAGTACAAGGATGGGAATGATTGGGAAATATTTTGTTTCTGTTTAAAATCGAAATTCTAAAACTTTGTTCTTGTTATTTTTATGAATGCAATTAGCAAATGCAAGTTATCGTTTAAAAAAGTTTTTTGTATTCCTTTTATACCTGAGAAAATATGGTTGCCGCAACTCTTTAGACTTTGATTAAAAATAGTTAATTTTTTAACAAAATATTTGGTTTCAAATACGAAAATCCTTTATCCAAACCCTAATAAACAAAAATGGTCTATTGTAAAATGAACTTTTAACTGTAATATCAACATAAAATCCCACTTTTCATTCAATTAAACAATATGTTTTATGTTATTCTGCTGTATTTTAGATTATAAAAAGAGATTAAATCCTTAAATACAATTAGGTTGTTGGTATCAAATCTTTTTTAATTTCCATTGTGGAAATGATTTCCACGAAGTAAAATCTTTGCCATTAAATATTCAAAAAGCATGAAACGGAAATTTTTATATTTTTTTTGCTCTAATCTGTTCATCTTCTGTGCACATACTTTAATTCTTTTTAGCACTCAATTATACATTTAATGTCTTTTAAAAAATAAAAATTTAAATAAACACTCGAAATTCATATTTCAGCTGTAATGTCTGCTGGCAAATAAAGTAATATGCGGCAATACGTACATTACGACGTACTTATTATGTTTCCCCTAAAGCACAGACATTTGGTTTTGTGGTATTTTATTTTTATTGGTAGAACTTAGAACATCATCATTGTCATCATGTCTTCAATGGTATATGAATTTTTTACGAACAAAACATTTAACTCGTATAAACTCTTTTGCAATCCGAAAATAAAATCTACTGTTTAATGATTTACGAGTACTTTTGGTACCTTTGACAGGCAAAGTAAAGATACAAATGTTTGATAAGTATATAAAGCCAAACACAAAAAGGTAAAATTTAATAATCGTACTATTAAGGGCCAACATATCTACCTATACTATAAAGCACATACATAAAATGTGCTGTTTATGGCTATTATATGTACAATTCTTGTTTAATTTCTACTTTAATATTCACAATTGACTTTTTAATGAAAACTTTATTATTTTTGTATGCGGAACCCTGAGGGATCATTTTTTTTAATAAACGTATATGATCATATGTAGTTGGAAAAGTTATATAATGTAATCTAATACCAAATTGATAATATTTTCGGAAAGTTAGACAAAATTATGATTTTAGGGTAAATTAAATCGCTTGGTGTGTGCAATCAATAGGTGCCCTAAATCCATCTAAATGAATTAAAAACAAGTCGATTTCAATTGTAAAGTTTACGTTCAAATAAATTTATTTTCAAAATAATTGACTAATATGGATTAAATCGTTAGTAAGTCCACTCTATATATTAATTAACTTTGTTTAAAGAAAGAGAAAATACTACATCTAGAAAATTTCTTGGGAATCTTATGGGCTTGGTTCAGACAATATTTTTTCAGTTATTTTCCAGTCAAATAAATGGTAAAGACTACCCTAGGATTCGTTGGGTTTTATTATTTATTTATTTGGTGCCGATTAAATAAATTATTCTTACAACATTTTATTATAAACAATAATTCTTTCGTCATCCTTGCAGACATAAATCAAAGAGCTTTTGGCTCTTATCGCTTCTTCTGCAGAATGTTTTAAAATTAATTCCTGCGCTGCAGTCAATGCTACCAATTAATTTGAAACTTAAATACTGAACAATTCATTTTAAATTAGAAATAAAGCCACTATTGCCATATGAAAAATAAATGAAGCCGTTGACTTTATTTGAATCTGTTTTGCACACATGCAAAATTTTAAAGTACCATTAGAAATGAAATAACTCAAATGCCTTCTAATCCTTGCCAGAACGTGGACGAAATTCATATATTTAGTTTTGTTTCTCGATTATCTTGAATAGTTAAAATTAATGGTCAGTAAATGTTTAGAAATGTTGATCTCTTGTGCGCCTATAGTCCATCTTCATAAATACAAATGGAATTAATTGACATTTGAGGACTATTCCGGTGTCCATTTTGTAGTTGCTTTTAAATGCTTTTAAGAGAAATTCAAATAAGGCGCAAATTGCGATTGCGAGTAAGCTTATGTTTAAAAATTATAACTCGCAAAGGCCATGAGGTAAAACCTATTTCGACGAGCGTAGAAGAACATCATTTGACTATGGTGTTGATGATTCAAGTTCTTCTATTTCTTCTTCCCCAGTTGTTGCATTTTGATCAGCTAATAAATGGAGCAAATAGTACATGATCGACCACGTGGTGGTCACAAAATAACTCGAAGTAAGCTGATATTAAGGCTAGCCCATTTTCCGAAACGATCATGTCTGGTAGTGCATGTGTCCATTTGAAAATGCATTTGGCTCTATAGAGGCGAACGCCATATTCGTCGAAACGAACCAGAAACTCCTGCAGACGGGCGGCTAATTCAGCTTCGTTTCTCGCAGAAATAACGATGTCGTCAAAACACGGTAAGATTGATTCCTTCGATATTTCTTGAAATACTTAAAGTATTTTAACTACAATCAATTTTTAAAGGTTATGGCAGCGCGAGAAGAACAAAGATCTTAGTGTTCGTTTCCATTTCTTATACATTATTTGTCTTTGATTTATTAGTTGTAATATTTGACTTATTAGCCAAGGTGCAAAATCACATTTAATAACAACCTTTTTTAAAGGTACACAATTGGAAAATAAATAAAAATATTAATTTGATTGTCAATATTAGCAGTATATAAAATAAGGTCCCAATTTAATTAGGTAAATAAATTCTGAAATTTGTTTTTGCAAGTACAGGCTTTTCACGTATATATTTTAAAATACGCAATTTTTGTCCTTGAGAAGTAATAAATAAGAAAAGTAGAAGCACTTGTCGGGACGGATCAATTAAGTTACAGTTCAAATCACCTAATATGATGTATTTACCATACCTTGTTCCTACATCTAAAAGAATATTAAGTAGATCAGAAATGTTATTTGCGTTTACCTGAACAAAAAAAAATTTCAGCTATAAGCAGCTCAACTCTTTCCTACTCTCTCTTCAAAAATATACGTCCATTTCGCGAACAATAAACATCTCGTGAAAATTGAGAAATTTCCTTAGTCAGTTTCATCTCAACGGTTACCTGAAAAGTAACCGGTTTAATGGTAGCCAAATTATTCTTGAATCTCAGCTAGCAAGGAGTTTACAACTTTGAACTGTTTCCTTTATCAATAATTTAGTTAAGTACAACAAGTACCTTTATATGATATTTACTAATAAAACCAAAATAGAATTTCTCAGATAGCTCTGAAAACTAAATTGTTTTACTACTTAATTAATAGAAATTAACTTATATAAATTAGTTGGTGATAAATAAAATAAAACAGTTATCACGAGACAATACAATTTCTGCGCTATATAAATGCTGGATGCTTGGAGTTTCTGGATGCTGAGCGAGAATGCTGATATGAAATTACCCCTGATATATATATATCAAATTAAGTTAACCAATTTTAGTACAATCCAATTATTAGAATTTAGTAATTACAATTCCATGTACAACCGCACAAAAATAAAATCCTGCACTTAATCAATAATTCAAAAATTTGATTTATTTATTAATAAATAAATATAAATTTATCCATAAAATTTTGACTCAGTTCACGGACTTATTACGCTGCCGAATCAAGCATGCAAAGAAAATAAAATAATAAATCAATGCGACGAAAATAAAACATTACCTTCTTAAAAATTTATCGATATACCATATATGTACGTAATCATGACGATTGTGTGTGAAACCCGCCGTCTAAATTTCAATAAATCCATTAAGTCAACAATTAATTTCAAAAACATTTAGCCTTCCAAAATATTTTTACATAATTCCACTTTGTTCACATAAATGAACACATCAATTTGTTAAAAATCAAATTTTAACTTAACTCAAACAAATATTCCCAAATTCGCATTTTATTTATTTATTTAATCAATTTATAATTTATAATATTAATTAATTTAATTTAAAAGCAATTTGATGTAGTTTGTAATACCTGTAAAAATTATTAATTGTACCTAAATAAACCAGTCTAAATGAAATGTATAAGACGGCTCCCAATTTCAGTTCGACCCAACCCCATTCGATTATACAAAGTATCAGAATCGTATTTGAGTCGAATATACAAAATCTCATTGTGCTGATATAGTTTATGTTTTCAAGAATACCATAGTTGTTTCATGAATACAGAAAAACACAAAGAGATAAACAACACCAGCCTACAAGTAACAAAATCTTATATACTAAAACCACCAACACACAATGATGGTAAATATTTTCAACCATCTTGCATGTGCGTAGCAGGAGACCTTAGAGCAGACACAAACATACCTGATCTATGTCTTAAGATACAGGAAAATATTTGACATGACTGTATCAAAACCAACGAAAACGATTCTCTTTTTTGTTGTTGTTTGTACATTGTATTACCAAAACCAACACAACATAGTACATTTCCCTAATAGAATCTGTGTAAAGAGCGAACGAGACAGCTGCATAAACATATTGTTGGCCCTGTTATATACCATATTTTAAACATGTATTAGTGTCGGTTGTACACAAAATCAAACATAAGAGTAAAAATAAGTGTGCGGAAAAATAAAATCTAATATAAAATTTACTACGACGTATTTCTATTTAAGTTAAAATCTATTTCTATACTATCCAATTATTAGACTTTAGTCATTAAAAATTGAAATTTGATTTTATGTACAATGCCACAAAAAAATAAGTAATGGTTTTAAATAATAAGTAATGGTTTTAATTTCTCTATCTACAAATATAAAAACATTGCCTAACAAATGCATCCCGATGGATTGCATTTTCCAAGATTACACTTTAATTATTTTCACTACGCTTTAATTATTTTTACATTAAAATAGAATTTAATTAGAAATAAATTTATCATTTAAATTTAAAATGTTTATACATATGTATACAAAAAATATACATATTACTATATAAATAAAACATAAAAATAGAAGATTTTTGAAGAGGATAGAAAAAACACGTCCATCCTCTTTGACGAACTCTCGTCTACTGAATAAGCAAAGATTATAAATTGAATATATATTGAATTTAATATGATTTGAATAATCGCATTGAATAATCGATTCAATATACATACATTCAATTCATCTTCAATTGAATATGAATTGAATATGAATGGAATATGAATTGAATATGAATTGAATATGAATTGAATATGAATTGAATATGAATTGAATATGAATTGAATATGAATTGAATATGAATTGAATATGAATTGAATATGAATTGAATATGAATTGAATATGAATTGAATATGAATTGAATATGAATTGAATATGAATTGAATATGAAATGAATACGAATTGAATATGAATTGAATATGAATTGAATATGAATTTAATATGAATTTAATATGAATTGAATATGAATTGAATATGAATTGAATATGAATTGAATATGAATTGAATATGAATTGAATATTAATTGAATATGAATTGAATATGAATTGAATATGAATTGAATATGAATTTAATATGAATTGAATATGAATTGAATATGAATTGAATATGAATTGAATATGAATTGAATATGAATTGAATATGAATTGAATATGAATTGAATATGAATTGAATATGAATTGAATATGAATTGAATATGAATTGAATATGAATTGAATATGAATTGAATATGAATTGAATATGAATTGAATATGAATTGAATATGAATTGAATATGAATTGAATATGAATTGAATATGAATTGAATATGAATTGAATATGAATTGAATATGAATTGAATATGAATTAAATGAAAATTGAATCTTAAATGAAAATGAATTGAATGAAAATTGATTGAATTTACTACGCTTTGAATACAAATCTACTTGAATTAAATATCAATCAAATACATCGTCGCTACCTTCTCAAACTATCAAATGTGAAAATTTCCTTTTCGGGACGGCAGAATTTTTGGACAATTTGACATAGTAACATTGAAACTTTGCCAGAACCATTATCTATGAGTCAATTAAAGCTACAAGTTTAACGATTTGCCACTGTATCACGTCCAAATTTAGGGTTAAGTAGCGAATAAAAAAAATTAATTTTATCACATTCGATAGTTTCAGAAGGTAGCGATGATATATGTAACATGATATGAATATGATTTAAATATACACGTTGACGACGAATTGAAAAAGAAGAGTTGAGTGTATGTATTGGATATGAATTGAACATGAATTGAACACAGATTGAATAAGAATTTAATTTAAATTGACTATGAACTAAATATTAATTGAAGACGATTTGAATTGAATATAAATTGGATAAGGATTGAACATGAATTGAATTTATATTGAATATGAATAGAAAAAGATTGATCATGAATTGATCATTTAAGTTATAAATGTAAATTAAGCATAAATTAAATATGAATTGAATAACATTTGATTATGAATTGAACATATATTGAACGAAAATTGAATATGGTTCGAATATGGATTTAATACGAATTTTATATGAATCGAATATGAACTAAATATGAATTGAATACGAATTGAATATGAATTAAATAGAAATTTAGTATTAATTGATTTCAGCGAAAATTTATTGGTTTAACTACGCTTTAAATATCATTATTTTGAATATGATTTGTATTTACAAGTTGACTACACGCAGAATATAAGTATTGAATGTGAATTAAATATGAAGTTACTACGAGTCTAATAGACATGAATACGAGAACAGGATATGAATTGAATATGTAATGATTATCAATTGAATAGAGATTGAATTTAATATGATTTGAATAATCGCATTGTATAATCGATTCAATATACAATCAATTCTTGTTCAAATAATTTTTATAATATTTATATAAATAAGCCATAGGTTTTGAACCTGAATTAAACATGAATTAAACATGATTTGATTATGGATTGAATAAGAATTGAATAATAATTGATTGTGAATTGAACGTGAATTGAATAATTATTGAAGATAAATTAAATATGAATTGAATAAGAATTAAATTGAAATTTGATATTAAATGGAAATGAATTGAACGAAAATTGATTGAATTTACTACGCTTTGAATACAAATCTACTTTAGTTAAACATCAATCAAATACGTCGTCGCTAACGGCAAAATTTTTTCGACAATTTGACATTGTAAATTGAAATTTTGCCAGAACCATTATCTATGAGTCAATCAAAGCTAAAAATTTGACGATTTGCCACTGTATCACGTCCAAATCTAGGGTTAAGTAGCTAATAAAAAAAATTAATTTTGTCACATTCGATAGTTTCAGAAGGTAGTGATGATTTATGTAACATGATATGAATATGATTTAAATATAAACGTTGACGACGAATTTTTTTTTTTTTTTTTTTTAAATGTTGCCAATGGCTTTATTCTTGAATCTTTCAACATAAGAAACTAACAAGAAGTAATCAAATCTTAAGCTAAAAATTATTACATATTTTAAGTCTTAACCAATGTTAATACTTATTGTTAGGGCTCACAATTTAATTAATTTAGACTACACTTATATGTGTATATCGAATTAAATTTACAGGTTCACAGGTTCATTAGTTCGAGTGGATCTGTTCTTCTCAGACGTCTAAATCGCGGCTGTTTTAGTATCTCCCTGGCCAATTCGTTGGGATGTGCTTCTAGTTTTGAATAATATTTCGAACTGAATTCTTGAATTGTTTCTTTAACGGTTTTAATCCCAAGGTCGTGATGTATATTACTATTTCGAATGTACCAAGGAGCATTGGTGATACTGCGAAGTATTTTCGCTTGGGTTCGTTGCAGGAGTTCTCTGTTTGAAGCGCTGGTGGATCCCCATAACTGAATACCATAAGTCCATATGGGTTTGATTATTGATTTGTACAGTAAAACTTTATTGGCTAATGACAACTGAGATTTTCTTCCCATCAGCCAATACATTTTGGAAAATGTAATTTTTATTTGGTTGCGCTTTGTTTCAATATGATTTTTCCACGTTAACCTTCTATCCAGATGCAAACCTAAGTATTTTACCTTCGTTTGTTGAGGAATATTTTTATCGTTTAATTTCACTGGTGGGCAGGTGCGTTTGTTTAGCGTGAATGTGACGTGAGTTGATTTGTTTTCGTTCACTTTTATTCGCCATGCCTTTAGCCAGTCCGCGACCTTGTTTAAATGATTCTGTAACTCCTTTGAGGCAATTTCAGGATTAGTGTGAGACACCAGGATGGCAGTGTCATCGGCAAATGTTGATATTATCACTTTGTTGGTTACAGGTATATCAGCTGTGTACAATAAGTATAATATTGGTCCTAGAACGCTACCTTGCGGGACACCTGCATTAATATCATTTAAGCAAGTAGTTGCACTGTTTTGTTTGACCATGTATTGCCTTTGAAGAAGATAGTTTCCCAGAACTGAGTGAAATTTTTTCGGTAGAAGCTCCTTAATTTTGTAAATTAGTCCATCGTGCCAAACTTTATCAAAAGCTTGGGCGATATCCAAAAAGGCAGCAGCACAATATTTCTTTTCCTCGAAGGTGATTTTGATTGCATTTACAATCCTGTGTACTTGCTCTGTAGTACCATGTTGGTTTCGGAACCCAAATTGATGGTCTGGAATAACGCGCCGTTCTTCTAATATTGGTTTCAATTTCATTAGTAACATTTTTTCAAATAGCTTTGAGATTGTGGGCAGCATGCTTATTGGACGATATGATGAGATTTGCGTTTCTTTTTTCCCTGGCTTATGTATCATTGTGATCAAAGATATCTTCCATTTTTGAGGAATATAACTGGTTCGCATGACCGCGTTGAATACAAATGTTATTAGTTTTATGCATTTATCCGGCAATTCCCTTATCATTTTTCCAGTAATAAGATCATGTCCTGGTGCCTTTTTCGGGCTTATGCAAGTTTTAATTGTATTCTTAACTTTCTTCCAGTTATACTTTATAGGTTTGTAGGATAAACCATCATCCGTTGGCTGGGGTAGCACAAAATAATTATCTTCTTCGTGTGGGACGAATACTGTTGCTAGATGAGCAGCAAAAGCATTGGCTTTTTCTTCATCACTTCTCGCCCAATTTCCAGTTGGTAGTCTAATCGGTGGATTCGAATTTGTTGGCCTTTTTAAATTTTTTGTTGCCTTCCACAAGGAATAATCTGTCCTCTCGGTTGCCGAGAGATCACTTAAGTAGTTCTTTACGCGCTGGTTTTCTTCTTCGCTCAAAGCAAATCTTAGGGCCTTAATAGCTCGATTTAATTTCCATTTCAATAACGGTGATTTTGTTTGCTGCCATTGACGGCGAATCTTTCGCTTTTCCTGGATTAGTTCCTGTATATTATGTGACAGTTTATTAACTTTTTTCGAACTACTTATGCCGGGTGTAGCCCTTTTAGCAGATAATGTCATGACATCTTTTAGATTTTCTGCCGCCGCATCAATATCAGCTGGTGTGATCAGAGGAATATTAAGTAGACACTTTTGTTCGACTAACCTCCTATATTGATCCCAATTAGTTTTTTTGTTTGTAAGACGGTTCGGTATTTCGTTCCTTAGGACATCAGTACTCAATGTTACTATTATCGGTGAGTGATCAGAAGACAGATCATAGCAATCAGTGGCCTTAGCATATGTACGTGGAATGCCCTTAGTTACACAAAAGTCAATTAGATCAGGAGTTTTCTTTTTATCCGTGGGCCAGTAAGTTGGGTTACCGGCAGATAAATAATCCAGGGACTGTTCCTCTATAGCATCATAAAGTTGTTTACCTTTCGGCGAAGTTAATCTGGAACCCCAATGAGTATGTTTAGCGTTGTAATCACCGCCCGCAAGAAATTTATTACCCAGCTGGCTGAAATAATCCAAGAACTGGAGTTTTTTTATAGCATGTTTTGGAGGGCAGTACACTGCTGATATGACGCAGTTTCCAGACCACTCCTGCAGACAAATGCTCGTTGATTGTATATGTTCTTTCTCATATTTTGTAAGTTCGTAATGTTTTAATCTTCGCTTAATCAATACAGCAGTGCCTCCATGTGCTTTACCATCTGGGTGCTTGGTGTCATAAATAGAGTACCCATTAATTTTGAAATAGCTATTTTTGGTGAAGCGTGTTTCTGATATTAACATTATGTCAATATTGTGTTCAGTGAGGAATGCATGTACCTCCGATTTATGTTGTGTTAGGCCGTTTGCATTCCATATGGCTATTTTGATGATGGTCATTTTTGGCTTTTTACGACTATCTGCATCAGCGTGCTCATATTCTGCATCATTAGATCCATGGTTCTCTCCATCATCGCCATGAAGCTTTGCATCATATTGGTCAATTTGTTTAAAGCTGTTGTGATGTTTCCCTCTTCACTTGCTTGCACCTTAGGAGCGGTACCTTTGAGAACACTTGCGTATGAAACCCCTTGGTGCACGCTGCCGTTTTCAGTTGCGCACTGATTTTCATTTCGAGCGTTTCTGTTTACAATTTCTGGCCGTGCTTCTTTTCTACCTGAAGAATGAAGATTAAGGATTCGCTGCTCTGCTCGCTGCTTTGGATTTATTCTCCTTTTCAATTCCAGATAAATTGGACACCCTCTATAATTAGCTGTGTGACTTCCATCGCAGTTGCTGCATTTTCTCACTGATGCTTCATTTTTTGCTTTATTGCAAACCTTTGAATTATGGAGTTCACCACATATAACACAAACATCGTTCAAAGTGCAATAGGCTCTAGTGTGGCCATATTCTTGGCACTTAACGCATTGTACCGGCCCATTTCTTTTCCTGGGTTCCTCAATGGTAACCCTTCTGTGCAATAGATATTTTAGGTCAAATATTGCATGGTTGCCTTTAACCTTTTTATTGTCTGGTTCTAATTCCAGACGAAACAATGGCTGAGGAACCTTCTCCTGATTAAAAATATTGGTAATAGTTTTGCACTGGAAACCTTTTTCAGTGAGAGCAGCTTGAATTTCGTTTGCATCCACATAACTCTCTATTCCTTTTAACACAACAACCAATCCTTTTTGGCTCTTTAATTGATACGTGTAGTAATGTTTACCAACTTGGTCGAAATGTTTAATTAACGCTCTGTAAGCATCAGTATTGAGCGGTTGAATTTTTGTTTCTTTTATATTTCCTCTTTTGATCCCGGAAATATAAAATGCACCTTCAGTGATAAACTCGATCGTTTTAGCAAGTTCTCTATTTGATTCTTCCCTCAAATAGATTGGTGGTGGCTTCTCAGCTTTTGAAGTTTTTTCGGGCGGCGGCTCGTCAACAACCAAGCAAGAATACCTATTACCATGCGTTAATTCAACGCTAGCTAGCTTGGTGAATTTATTCGCGCTTGCACTGGCCGCTGATCTAGGGCTTCTTCTTCGTTTTGATGTGACAGTAATATACCGGTCTATTCCCGTTTGCACTAAACACTGACCTACATAACTGTTTATTTTATTGTCATCTGATGTCGATGCACTCTCATTGTTTTTTTTATTGTCAATATTTGGCGACGATGCACTTTTATTTTCGTTATGGTTCAACACACCAATGTTATTTAAATTAATAATTTCACTTTGATTAAAATTGCCTGGTAAGGTAATTTTTTGAACATTTAAAGTTTGTTGTCGCTTTGGACTATGCTGCACTTTTGTATTTTTATTAAAAATATCTGAGGTCGTGACGTTCGGTGGCAAATCGCTTGCGGACATCGCTGTCTGCTGATTTTGCCCAGCCTTTTTTACTTGAGGCGGAGATGAGAACATCACGATTTCACTTATTTTTCACATCACAAAATTTTAAAAAAAAAAAATAAAAAAAAATGATTTAAACTGCTGATTCAACTTTTCACACAAGTAATAAGTAAATTATTTAAATGTTTACTCGGTGGTAGCAAAATTGCAACTGACGACGAATTGAAAAAGAAGAGTTGAGTGTATGTATTGGATATTAATTGAACATGAATTGAATAAGAATTGAATTAATATCTAATACAATGTTAATGAATTTTATATGATTTGAATAGTCACATTAAAATCTAATTTAATCTAATAATCAATTGAATGTTTATTTAATTCATATTTAATCTTTATTCAAATAATTTTGTATGGTATTTATATGCATAAATCAAATTTTAGTTTTAAATATTAGATTTTATTATCAATTGAATATAGATTAAATTTAATATGCTTTAAATATGAATTTGATATGAATTAAGATGGAACAAGAATTAAGGATGAATTGATTATAAATTGAACCTGAATTAAATATGAATTACATAATAATTGAATATGAATTGAATATAATTGAATCAGAATGAAATATGAATTGAATAAAACATAAAAAAAAATCGAATCGAATAAGAATTGAATTTGATTTGAATTTAAATATAAATAGTAAAAGAATCCAACAAGAATTGAATAAAAATTGAATATAACTTGAATATTATTTAAATCGTCAATCATATCCTATTGAATTTAACAAGAATTGAATACGACTTGAATATTTTTTAAATATGATTTTTATATGAATTAATGGAGAATTGAAAACAAATTGAATAAAAATGAAATATGCATTGAATATTAATTTCAAGATGAACTGCTTTCATGATATACTTTGATTGTCAATAGAACATGGATTGAATATGGACTTGAATGCAGTTGAATATGGATTGGATGATTATTATTTGAGTACTAATTGAAAATTATTGGACTACGATTTGAACAAATTGAATACGAATTGCATATAAATTGAATTAGAATTGAATATGATTTGAATATGAATTAAATATGAAGTGAATGTAATTTGAATAAGAATTGAAAATTATATGAAACATAATTGAAAATGAATTGAATATGACTTGAATCTAATTTTAATATGTACCTATTTAAGATGAATTATATGTAAATTGAATGAGAATTGGTTTGCGAAATATTTTAATAGGAAATGGAAATTTATTGAACAGGAATTTAATATAAATTGAACACGGTTTATTGAGTATAAAATGAATTTGATTTGAATATGAATACGAACTGAAGGCTATTTGTGAATTCGATTCGAAGACTTCATAGCTTTAAGTCTGTGGTCATTGAGAACATTGAATTTAAAATCACTTCATCTTTGTGCTGTGGCGGTCACGCATTTGTACATGCGTTCACCGCCACACGTCAAAACAACGCGCCCATTCCACATTTTATTTTGTATACCAACCGCGCGACACAAAACAAAACACGACAAAAAATGACAATACAAAATAAAATTACATAAAACAGTCTCGTCTCGGATTTCAACGCGGCAACACGTCGCTCTTGGTGTTGGCCGCCAACCACACTTTTGTAGTACCCAAATGGTGGTGAAAAATAATAATAAACATTTATAATTGTAATAAAAAAAAATTTATAATATTAATAAAATTAATTTAAACAAATTGACACATCATATTTTAATTAGTATAAATGTTTAGATTCTATAGTGCATACATTTTTTACAAAAAGCCGTTCCCTTCGAGATATTTTAAACTGTATTTAAATCGACAGCCAAATTTATATGGCGATTATTACCCCGGACCTGACGGACCTCTGTAGGATGGACGTCAGGAGTATCCAGCGCTTTGTTAACAGCTCAAAATGGTTCCAATGAGTTGGAGGAAACAATTAATCGTGGTATGGCTACGGACCATTTTTGGGTCTATGCCTGGTCTTAGTGGACCGCTACCCAAACCTAACCTAACCTACCCCGGCCTACCCTCAATTTATTAACTGTAAATATAGTTTTATTAGCAATAGTTTGATCGTGCTTTCCAAAAAATCTGTACACGGTCCAACAGATATTCAAAGTCTTATCTTTACGTTAAAAATAGTTCAAGCATAAGAGATATTTGTAATGATACTCATTGATGGTAATGATAAATATTAATAATAGATTTTTAGTTCTACAGAGTTATTAACTTTGAGGCTTAACGATTTTTCCGATGAATGAATAAAAAATTTAATTCTACTTTGTTTTAAAAGCTTTGTTTTTTTTTAAACCAAAATATAATACTGCCGAAAAAAAAATTTCACTTTGTGCTTTGTGTTTTGATTTAAAAATAAATTTTCTATTTTCGTATTTAACCATCCTACTTAGGATTTTCCAATTTACTTTCGCTTCATATATACTCTTGTTATTCGACGAATTTAGAAGATGTTGTTGATTTTAGACTTTTGGATACATTTTCCATAAGACCACATATAAGAAGATTACAATTTTTTTTTTTATTGTATCGTATTTGGTTGTTTATTTTATATTTTTGTATTAACCAAAAATGGATTTAATATGAATGAAAATTGCTTGTAGATGCAATATATTTTACGCCTTTCTTGAGAACACCATAACTTTTGTTTCGAATTTTAATTGTTCAAATTACTTCTTAGAAAATTAATTCTGTTTTGTTTGTAGTGGGTTGAGGCAATTATAACATTTCAAATTATTTCAAATTTTATATACTTAAATTTTGTGTATGCCCTGAGTGAAATATGAATTTTTATGATTTGATTAAAATAATTATTGTTTAATTTAAATTTTGTATGTTCAAACAACATCAATATTATACATATATATGTATCTATTGGATATATTAATACCGCACACTCCCATAAACATTGAAAATTTATTTTATTACATAAAACTTCGGTTTTTATTCTGGGTTGATGTTGTTTTCCGTCGTTAACTCATTAAATAAACGCGATTTTATTTATTCTTGTGAAATTAACTGGCTGGAAATATTGAAAAACTCGTCAATCATTGTCATTCTCCATTTCTTAAAAGAAACCTTACTTATATAAGTACTGATAGCAATAACATTAACACAACAAAAAACTAATTAAAAAAAAAAATAAAACTTTTAGATAATTACAAAATTCTTATTACTAAATTAAAAAGAAAAGCTTAATTAGATTTTTTTTTTTAATTTTATTCGATTTTTCATTATGTTTTCATTTTTCCAATGAATATTGTTTCAAGAAAAAGGTATAGACAAATAAATTTGGGTTGAACAAATTTTATGGTCTCACAGTTCAAATCGGTTTAGGTGTGAGATTGCTTAAACTTAATAAGGCCTTTGTGATTGATCTAAGGGCAAATGACCCTTCATCTACACGGAAGACTGAATATTGTAAAATATTTAATTGCAACAAAGCTTACGTTAAATAAATACTGTATTAACCATTATCTCAACTATTGTTAAATACGTGACTACATAATTGTGTTATAAGAGCCGCTACATAGGCGAATGTTCCCAACCCGAATCTGATTCTGATCATTAAAATATTCCCAAAATACGTAAAATCCACCGACATTACATCAAAATTGGTTTTATTACATTTTAATGGCTCAATTATAGATTTTATGTAAAAATTATTTTTTTATTATTCTAAATTTTCGATGTTGTGCATCATTACGATCAAGGAAATACTAAAAATTATTTTAAAAATTTTTTATTATTTTCTTAATGAAGCACAACATCGGAAATTTGAAATAATAAAAAAATTATTTTTATAAAACATCCATAATTTAACTATAAAATAAAATGGGATTTAATATAATTGTTTGTTTTGATGTTTCAGTGGAGCTTTTCAAATCATTTCTAATTCACTTCACTACTAACAAGAATTATTCAAGTAGCTTGCAATAAAGTAAACCAAAACAGAGATAACATCAACGCTGATTTGATTGATTGATTGATTGCGATGTACGATCAAGCATTAAGCAAGTCTCCCGTATTATAAATGCGAATACCATACCACTATACCCATATCACGCCACCATTTCATGAAGCCAAACCCCGTAAAGAAAGGCTTCACACATCGATATAACCACATAAGTCTAATAGTATGATATCCGCCCCTGGCCAGGCTGCCGTCGTACACCTTTTTACATATAACAAGATCGAGGGATGGGAAAGGAATGTTAGCAACAAAGACTCAACCCGGTTCCAGACACCTAAGTAGTTGATAGTTAGTAAAATTTGTTAGTAATATATTTTTTAGTAAATTAACACAAGACAATACAATTTAGTTCATCTACTGCTCCAACCTGTAAGAAGACACAATGACAACACAAATTTTCCTGGTGCCGCAAACTCTTTTTTCTGAAAAGCTGTAAACAACTATTATTATTCCCTCCGCCATTTGTTCCATCGGCGGTTGTGAGGGGGGCGAGATTTCGTTCTATCATCATGTTCCCATGCGGTCACCCAAATTTGTACTAACTGTAGGTAGTGTTGCTTGACGTTGTTGTTGAAATCGTTGCGTCTCTGCTGTCTCTTCTACTCGCCCCCAGAGATAACATCAACGCTGATTTGTACATAAAAGTACGTACATAGGGACAGTCATTTTTGCCTGGTATGAAAGTTTAACAATAATAAAAAATTGTAATGCAATGATATCAACAATTTCTGGTCGTATATTTTAGGATCGCCGTAGAAAGTTTACCTCGATCACATATTTAAGACCCATATCAATTGCAGAGTCCCAAATCACAATAAAAAAATTAACAAGAAATTGGTATTGACAACCAAAATTCTTAACAACCCTCAGAGCATATATTTTCCCAATAAATATTAGAATAACCTAAAAACACAATATACCAAAAATAATCAGCGTTTGTAAAAAAAAATTCCAAAGAATTGTATTCAATTGTACCGAACCAAATTGTAAACATTTACATACGATTATAATACTCAAATACATCCATATATATTTAGGAATGAAAATTAACAAAAATCAGAACAGCAACAAAAATATCTGCCAAGTCATGGAACGCTAAATCCTCTTACATTCTTCACGTACCAATAATACATATTTGAACATCACAATAAAAAGAAAAAATCAAATATTCAAATACCAATAAAATGGGTAATTTGTAGAAATTTTCGATTTTTTTGTTTAGGAATTTTTATTTTTCATATTTTCCCTCGCTATAGACGTAGAATAAACAAAAAATCGATTCTAAATATTTTATGCGTATGTCTCACACGCATTTCGAACTTTATATTATCTAAATATTTATGCGAGAAAACTATTTTTTGTAATATAGCGGAATCGATGTTATATTTTCAGAGTTTATCATCTGCTTAGTTTATTGGAAAGCAGTAGATGATCGTTACAAATATTACGTAGTAAATATTTGCCTTGCATCACTGATTGAGAACAAAGCAAGTAAGTTCTTTTATCTCAAGAATGTGCTACTATTATTAACGAATATATTATCTAACACTTGGATGTCTCTATTGATACCACATTAATCTTATATTTAATATTCATATCCTGTTACAGACATATTCATATTAACGTCTTATTGTAATGTTCGCAGATATATACAGAATGAAATTCACTTAAGTGAAAATCAAACAAAAAATTGTCAAAGAGAAACAATTCCCGGTAAAATTGTTTAGTCTGAAAATGTGTACGTATTCATTTTGACATACATACATACATGTACGTCTTGAATGAGTAGATATATGCAAAGCAATCTTGATCTTAAAAAGTCAAATTGTAAAAAAACAAAGCATTTGTAAAGGAATTACAAAGGGAGAAAATCAAACTTTTCATATAAAACATACGGAAAATTATTTTATCTTCGAAAATAAATCTTGAAATGGGAATGTCACAAATTTTAAGTTTTGGTCGACAAGACGTTATCTTAAATGTTTACATTTATGGATATCGTCTTTATTTTTAGAAGGTTTTATTTAACTTGCTCTGTTGTGTGGTAGTTGTCTAAATATGCCGTATCGGTAACGAGGAGTAAGGGAGAGAAGGGGAAGAAGAGGTTAAATACAAAAATAATTATTAATTTGAAATATTCCACATATATAGTTTTAAGCTCCTGTTACTTATAATTTTATGATACTATGTTACATAGTATTAATGATTTCAATTGATTTATAGGTGCGTTCTAAGATGCTACTTTACATTTTACATTTTACATTTTACATTTTACATTTTACATTTTACATTTTACATTTTACATTTTACATTTTACATTTTACATTTTACATTTTACATTTTACATTTTACATTTTACATTTTACATTTTACATTTTACATTTTACATTTTACATTTTACATTTTACATTTTACATTTTACATTTTACATTTTACATTTTACATTTTACATTTTACATTTTACATTTTACATTTTACATTTTACATTTTACATTTTACATTTTACATTTTACATTTTACATTTTACATTTTACATTTTACATTTTACATTTTACATTTTACATTTTACATTTTACATTTTACATTTTACATTTTACATTTTACATTTTACATTTTACATTTTACATTTTACATTTTACATTTTACATTTTACATTTTACATTTTACATTTTACATTTTACATTTTACATTTTACATTTTACATTTTACATTTTACATTTTACATTTTACATTTTACATTTTACATTTTACATTTTACATTTTACATTTTACATTTTACATTTTACATTTTACATTTTACATTTTACATTTTACATTTTACATTTTACATTTTACATTTTACATTTTACATTTTACATTTTACATTTTACATTTTACATTTACATTTTACATTTTACATTTTACATTTTACATTTTACATTTTACATTTTACATTTTACATTTTTACATTTTACATTTTACATTTTACATTTTACATTTTACATTTTACATTTTACATTTTACATTTTACATTTTACATTTTACATTTTACATTTTACATTTTACATTTTACATTTTACATTTTACATTTTACATTTTACATTTTACATTTTACATTTTACATTTTACATTTTACATTTTACATTTTACATTTTACATTTTACATTTTACATTTTACATTTTACATTTTACATTTTACATTTTACATTTTACATTTTACATTTTACATTTTACATTTTACATTTTACATTTTACATTTTACATTTTACATTTTACATTTTACATTATACATTATACATTTTACATTTTACATTTTACATTTTACATTTTACATTTTACATTTTACATTTTACATTTTACATTTTACATTTTACATTTTACATTTTACATTTTACATTTTACATTTTACATTTTACATTTTACATTTTACATTTTACATTTTACATTTTACATTTTACATTTTACATTTTACATTTTACATTTTACATTTTACATTTTACATTTTACATTTTACATTTACATTTTACATTTTACATTTTACATTTTACATTTTACATTTTACATTTTACATTTTACATTTTACATTTTACATTTTACATTTTACATTTTACATTTTACATTTTACATTATACATTTTACATTTTACATTATACATTTTACATTTTACATTTTACATTTTACATTTTACATTTTACATTTTACATTTTACATTTTACATTTTACATTTTACATTTTACATTTTACATTTTACATTTTACATTTTACATTTTACATTTTACATTTTACATTTTACATTTTACATTTTACATTTTACATTTTACATTTTACATTTTACATTTTACATTTTACATTTTACATTTTACATTTTACATTTTACATTTTACATTTTACATTTTACATTTTACATTTTACATTTTACATTTTACATTTTACATTTTACATTTTACATTTTACATTTTACATTTTACATTTTACATTTTACATTTTACATTTTACATTTTACATTTTACATTTTACATTTTACATTTTACATTTTACATTTTACATTTTACATTTTACATTTTACATTTTACATTTTACATTTTACATTTTACATTTTACATTTTACATTTTACATTTTACATTTTACATTTTACATTTTACATTTTACATTTTACATTTTACATTTTACATTTACATTTTACATTTTACATTTTACATTTTACATTTTACATTTACATTTTACATTTTACATTTTACATTTTACATTTTACATTTTACATTTTACATTTTACATTTTACATTTTACATTTTACATTTTACATTTTACATTTTACATTTTACATTTTACATTTTACATTTTACATTTTACATTTTACATTTTTACATTTTACATTTTACATTTTACATTTTACATTTTACATTTTACATTTTTTACATTTTACATTTTACATTTTACATTTTACATTTTACATTTTACATTTTACATTTTACATTTTACATTTTACATTTTACATTTTACATTTTACATTTTACATTTTACATTTTACATTTTACATTTTACATTTTACATTTTACATTTTACATTTTACATTTTACATTTTACATTTTACATTTTACATTTTACATTTTACATTTTACATTTTACATTTTACATTTTACATTATACATTATACATTATACATTTTACATTTTACATTTTACATTTTACATTTTACATTTTACATTTTACATTTTACATTTTACATTTTACATTTTACATTTTACATTTTACATTTTACATTTTACATTTTACATTTTACATTTTACATTTTACATTTTACATTTTACATTTTACATTTTACATTTTACATTTTACATTTTACATTTTACATTTTACATTTTACATTTTACATTTTACATTTTACATTTTACATTTTACATTTTACATTATACATTTTACATTTTACATTATACATTTTACATTTTACATTTTACATTTTACATTTTACATTTTACATTTTACATTTTACATTTTACATTTTACATTTTACATTTTACATTTTACATTTTACATTTTACATTTTACATTTTACATTTTACATTTTACATTTTACATTTTACATTTTACATTTTACATTTTACATTTTACATTTTACATTTTACATTTTACATTTTACATTTTACATTTTACATTTTACATTTTACATTTTACATTTTACATTTTACATTTTACATTTTACATTTTACATTTTACATTTTACATTTTACATTTTACATTTTACATTTTACATTTTACATTTTACATTTTACATTTTACATTTTACATTTTACATTTTACATTTTACATTTTACATTTTACATTTTACATTTTACATTTTACATTTTACATTTTACATTTTACATTTTACATTTTACATTTTACATTTTACATTTTACATTTTACATTTTACATTTTACATTTTACATTTTACATTTTACATTTTACATTTTACATTTTACATTTTACATTTTACATTTTACATTTTACATTTTACATTTTACATTTTACATTTTACATTTTACATTTTACATTTTACATTTTACATTTTACATTTTACATTTTACATTTTACATTTTACATTTTACATTTTACATTTTACATTTTACATTTTACATTTTACATTTTACATTTTACATTTTACATTTTACATTTTACATTTTACATTTTACATTTTACATTTTACATTTTACATTTTACATTTTACATTTTACATTTTACATTTTACATTTTACATTTTACATTTTACATTTTACATTTTACATTTTACATTTTACATTTTACATTTTACATTTTACATTTTACATTTTACATTTTACATTTTACATTTTACATTTTACATTTTACATTTTACATTTTACATTTTACATTTTACATTTTACATTTTTACATTTTACATTTTACATTTTACATTTTACATTTTACATTTTACATTTTACATTTTACATTTTACATTTTACATTTTACATTTTACATTTTACATTTTACATTTTACATTTTACATTTTACATTTTACATTTTACATTTTACATTTTACATTTTACATTTTACATTTTACATTTTACATTTTACATTTTACATTTTACATTTTACATTTTACATTTTACATTTTACATTTTACATTTTACATTTTACATTTTACATTTTACATTTTACATTTTACATTTTACATTTTACATTTTACATTTTACATTTTACATTTTACATTTTACATTTTACATTTTACATTTTACATTTTACATTTTACATTTTACATTTTACATTTTACATTTTACATTTTACATTTTACATTTTACATTTTACATTTTACATTTTACATTTTACATTTTACATTTTACAGTTTAAAAACGAATAGTGGGCCTAATATTTTGTTGGTATCTCCGCATGATTGTTGTGCTCTCGTTTGTATATACATATTTATGTCTTGATTTTGATATACAAAATAAAATAAAAGGCATTCAACGAAATACATTACATGCCTATCCCTGCATCTAGAAGGCTTTGGCATATGTCACACGTAAAACAACAAGTAGTTTATTGATTCTTGAAATCAACAAGAAATACTGGATATATATTTAAAAAAAATAAAAAATCATAATGAACGTTTTATAAAGTGAAATGGAAAATGGGAAACATAAAAAAGGAATATTTATATCGTCGCCGTTACATTACAAGGAGAATTGTCATGGAAGTTGCTGTCATTACTATTTTCTCGATATTGATTTACTATAAAGTATAAACTGAATTAAAGATGGTTATAGCTAGGTATTTACTAGCGACTTATCGTTCGTAGTAAAACAACAACAAAAGCAAAAATCCTTTTAACGTCTTAATTTATATATCTTGAAAGTAGTTTTTCATTACACTTTATTGGTTTCAATCAGGTGATGATAATAGACACGGTATCATGAAATTAAATAAAAAACTTAAGTTTATAAGAAAATATTCCTTTTGCTATGTCTTTAACATCGTTGAGCACGATTTTGTTAGACAGGTAACATTACCCTTTTATTAATTAACGTATGCTAACACGTTTTACTTTTAAAATTACCATATTCGCGTGGCAGGAAAAGTTTTACCTAATACGTGACTGAACCCTAATCAAAAGAAACTTTTGCATATTGGTTTTTGGAGAATTGCAGGATTTTTCAATAATTTATTTCCCAATATTTGTATTTAATTGCCATTGCTGATTTACATAATCAAATACTATATTCTCTGTACCAAATTTGAATTTTATCAATTAAAAATTATATGTAGTATACATAGATTTCTGTGGTTTTAATGGATATTTCAAGCAGGTAGAGTGTTATTATATAATACACAGTATTTACCATTGTTTTGAAGATAACCAGGCATCTTCAAAATTTCAGTGTAAAATATGACATGTTTTGATTCCTTTTCGGCAAAGTCAAATAAAGTATAATAAGCATGAAAATAATTTTGATACTAAGAAAAAGTGATTTGGAAGTGGAAATTCGACGGAACTCATTACACCAAATGTTATTTGAAGTGGGTGAGCCTCCGATCATTAATACAGTTATGGTAAATGTGGCAATTAAGAACATCTCGCAATGGTACATCAAAATGTGGTATATGTAAAATTATTTTTGGGATACAATGACATCGATTTTGAGGATGAAGAATTTGCATGTGAAGCGTGCGTATACGGAAAGCATCATCACAGAAGCTTCAAATGGTACCATCATTGATGCAGATGTATGTGGACGGATTGATGCATGACGATTCGCATTTTTAAGTCGTATTTTTTATGAAGCAAAAATCGGAGGTTACTAATAACGTGAAGATTTTTGTACTACAAACGTAAAAGGCACATGGACAGAACATTCGCATATTCAGGACCGATACTGGAAGAGAATTTGTCAATGAAGAATTAAAGAAATTTTTCGATTTCGTACGGTTTGTAAATTTCTCCCTTTCATGTTTTTGTTTATGTGTTTACTTGTGTCTCTTTTTTACTAACGTATACCACAAATATTCGCGCTCATTTAATCGTAGCATTCATTTGCATCTATTTAAAACTATTTATAAGCGAAGCACCACCATCAAGAAGCACATATAAATCAAATTTATTTATCATAATCTCTTTTACACAGCCCGCATATGAAAATAATCTCCCAGGAAAATATTTCAAACCTTCATTTTCATTTTCATAAGTATACGATAATTCGATTTGATAATATAAGTATGTTGTTTAATGGGTGACAATAATACAACACCTCATTAGTGTAATTGTTTGCATTAATTATAATTAATAAAATAAGCGCAAACCAAAATATATCTCAAAGTACCCGAGAATTTCCTAAACTTGATAAATTAATTAAAACTTTTACAATCACCTATCATCAACATTTATTTTTTAACTTTCACCCTTTGTTAAAACAAAAAAAAAATATTTAAAGCATTTTTCCTAGGTCTTTACAATTTTCCTGGTTTTATATATAAAAACCTAATATTATAAAAATACAAAAGAAAAGCAAAAGTTATTTATTGGTTTTTCCTTCGGCAAAATTTTCTTTTTAGATGAAAATCTGTAATATTACTTTAAAAAGTTTATTGCATTCGTTTATTACAGTTTCGTGCTTTTTTTATATGTAAAGATGAAAGTGTGGAATTTGAAAGGAAAAAGGAATAATTTTGTTTGATTTTGGAAAAATTACGAGAGTACAGTTTAAATATGGATTTACGTATGTATGTAAATATATGAAAATGATTGAGATTTAATTTACATAAATTTATTGTACAAGACTTAAAGTCAGTTACGTGAGTTTTTTTTATTTAAATACGATTTTTTAATCCATAATTGACCATATTTCCACGAAGGTCTCAATAAAACCAACAATGTAGCAACTCTTTTTGAGGATATATTGATAATTGGCGTTTACAGAATGTACGACTTGGAAATTTTTAAGCGATTCAGTGAATCTAGGAAATCGTAATAGAAGAGTTTGAATTTTAATGATCTGGAAATTTGAATAAATAACTGAAAGTTCTCAAATTGCAAATAAGTCATAAAACTGCTATTTTTTTTCAATCTTAGAAAAAATGTTAAAAATATTTAAACAAAAACTCTTTCGGAAATTTATTCGTTTTAGAATATTTAGTTAAATTTATTTTAGTTAAATTAAAAACAAAATTTGACCCCTTTTCACCAAATATATTGGAAATTTGCTTATCTGACAGGAGATTTGTTTAGCAAAGCGAAATCCCTTAAACCAAAATATAAATCAGTTTTACTATCCAAATACCAAATAAGATTTGGAAAGATATATTTTCACAATCCAAAACGAAACTTAATTTATATAAATAAACTGCCATAGTCTCAGATTACTTAATCAAAGCAAGTGGTTGTGAAATTAATATTAGAAGAAGGATTTCGCCAAAACGCATTTGACCATAAAAGCTTATTATTTGTAACTAACCAATATATTTAGTCCAAGGCATATTTGAAAGGTATAGTTCAAGTGAATAGATCATTCCACAAGTTCATGATTTTCAAAAATTTCGTCATTTTTCAGCTTATACAAGGGACCAACATAAGGAAATACTAGTTCTAAGCGGAGCACTTTGGCTGACCTCAATAATCAAGGACAAACATCAAAGGTCAAAGTTAGGATGAAAGCCACGGCCGACAAAATTCGTTGTAATATTTATGGAAGACTTAATAAATAAAAAAGACGGTGACTTTATTCAAAAAGGCCACAACGTTTTGAGAAAAATTAAATCCGAGGCATTAAGTTCAAAAGATTACGTTTTCTACGACTTTAAGGACGATATTAAAGAAATAAAGAAAACTCATATTAAATAGCGCTATATTCAGTTTCATCGCTGGATTACATTCATAGTCATAGTCCATAGTCTAATGCTAAATTAGGATACACGTCTTCCTAGCTATAGGATCCACGTCTTCCTAGCCCATAAACAAATAAAAACTCAAGCATCAATAAGAAATTACAGAGATTAACGATGAAAATGAACAACCATAATGTAAATATATATGAAAACATAAAAGTTACAATGAAACACAATCAATTTCGAAATTTGTTGCTCATAGAGTTTTCCGTTAAATGGCGTATAAGAATCATTTCCGAAAACTAACTAAATCTTAACAAAAGAGATATCAACATCGATATTTTTGGAGTCGGCAAAATTGATTACCAGCAGAGTATGTATGGGTAGAAATGAAAAATATGTCAACTATCATTTTGGATAGAAATATTCATTTTAATAAGAACGATAATAGTGAAACTAGAAATTTGGTACAACCGAAAAATTGAACATATATACGTAAAGAAATAAGTGACGACATCGCTACACAAATAAATAACTTACCAAAACTTACTGGGGAAAATATTTTATATCAGCCAATGTTCCAAATCCTAGCTATAAAAATATATGACAATTGCACCATTAAAGACCAGACAACTAAATAGTTTTGCCACAGTCAAATGGGTAAAATTCCAATAAAAGCAGATCGATTCCTAATAGATATTTTTTTTATAAAACCAAACAATAAATAAACTAATTTATTCCAATATACTTAAAGTTCCTTTAAAAAATTTATTGAGTTTAAATATTGTTACGTTTTTGCCTTCTCAATCAAGATTCGTATCACTGGATTGTGAATAAAACAAAATCAGTTCAATTTATCACCAACGAATTAATTTATTTCACACAAAAATTGTTACAACAAAATTTATTAACGATAATTCACAAAATCACTTTATTTTAACAATCGCACAATTTTTCTGATTACTTTTTCTTTTTATTTCGCACTAAAACATTTTTCAAATCATATTTTAATTCCTTTTTAATCTTCACACTATCGCTTACCAAATACTAATCATCCACTTCGACTTCGTTCGCCTTTTTATATACACAAACCAAGCTTCTAGAAAGTTTATGACTTTTCCAGTAAGAATAGTGTAGAAACATTTACAACAATTTTATCATTGAAAATTACATTTTAGTACAGTAAAACATTAAGCTATTAATTTAACTTGTTCTATTACAATCTAGGCGGCACCGTCACAATATGTTAAAATCAGAATTAATCAATTTAGATATTTTAACTAATAGTTCCAAAGCTCTAAATGAGGATCCATTGCATAAGCCAATTTGGAAACTTAAACTATTGCGAACCATGCGGGGTTAAAGCTTTTTAATTCAAATAAATTTTAATTTTAGTTTTAGATTTTATTAAATTTCATAAACGAATTTTGAACTTTATTATTTTTAATAAATATCAGACCCTTTTGGGGTAAAGAGCCATAATCATCGTGACGAACTTTTTAGAAGCCTTTTTAGTGGTATAACTTTTTACAGATTTACATAGGAAAGCTTAGTAAAAATGATGTTTTTTAGCTTGAAGTTTTTCAATGAAAAGAGCAAAAATATTATAAAACGTTTATATAAAAGTTTTCTACAAATCTTTAATAACAATATACAAGAAGGCTATATTGGTATTAA
Organism: Tipula vernalis; assembly: GCA_958295665.1. Lineage (NCBI taxonomy): Eukaryota > Metazoa > Arthropoda > Insecta > Diptera > Tipulidae > Tipula > Tipula vernalis. The sequence continues at coordinate 53,317,037 of OY282559.1, read as the reverse complement.
ATAAATATTAAATTATAATTAATTAAATTATGCCTAAAATATATTTTCCGAACTTTCATTTAAAAAAATACAGTAGCGGGCAAAAATGAACGAATAAATAGGAAATTCTTATTTTATCAGTACAACGCTTTTATAAAGGCAAATAAAGAAGAATTACTTTATGCGTTTTAATATTTATTTTAAAACTTAAATAATAAATTTGGCAAAAAATTCAATAGTGCTCATTCTTCCAATTTTGCACGGATCCACTTTGGGATTTAATACAACAGTTAATTAGCATTTTTTCCATATTCCTTTATTCGCAATTACGCTACCTACTCCTTTTGGCATACTTTCTACTAAATACTCAATAATAGAGGATGTAATTTTTAACCGTTCAGCGCTTATTCAGTCCCATAGCTGATTGATGGAGTTGGGGGGTTATTCTTAACCTCGCAAACGCCTTTTGAGAATTGCCTCAATTTCTCTATCAGAATTTATTTATTTCACACAAATTTTGTTACAACACAATTTATTAACGATAATTTACAAAATCAGTTTATTTTAATAATCGCACAGTTTTACTGATCACTTTTTCTTTTTATTTCGCACTAAAACACTTTTCAAATCGCTTTTTAATTACTTTTTAATCTTCACACTATCGCTTACCAATACTAATCATCCATTTCGACTTCGTTCGCCTTTTTATATACACAAAGCAAACTTTTAGAAAGTTTATGACTTTTCCAGTAAGAATAGTAGAGAAACATTTAAAACAGCTTTATCATGGAAAATTCCATTTTAGTAGAGTAAAATATTGAGTTATTAATTTAACATATTCTATAACAACCTAGGTGTCACTGTAACAATATAAACAATTATGGACATCTGAGGCGCACTATTAAAACTAAAAATAAATTTAACAATTACAAGTTTACGTCATCAGAGCCACCTTTAATGCATAGTGACGAGAAATTTTATTTGAATTAAAAAGCTTTAACCCCGCTCGGTTCGCAATAGCTTAAGTTTCCAAATTGGCGTATTTAATGGATCCTCATTTAGAGCTTTGGAACTATTAGTCAAAATATCCAAGCTGAATAATTCTGATTTCAACATATTGTGACGGTGACGCATAGATTGTAATCAAACAAGTTAAATTAATAGTTCAACGTTTTACTGTACTAAAATGGTATTTTCAAAGATATAATTGTTCTAAATGCTTCTACACTATTCTTACTGGAAAAGTCATGAACATTTCAGAAGTTTGGTTTGTGCATATAAAAAGGCGAACGAGATCGAATTGGATTATTAGTATTTGGTAAACGATAGTGTAAAGATTAAAACGGAATTGAAAAGTGATTTAAAAAGTGTTTTAGTGCGAAATAAAAAGTAAAAGTGATCAGAAATATTGTGCGAATAATTTATATAAAGTGATTTTGTGAATTATCATTAATAAATTGTGTTGTAATAATTTTTGTGCTTAATATATAAATTCGTTGGTGATAAATAATCGATCTGCTTTTTTTTGGAATTTTACTCATTTGACTGTTGCAAAAATATTTACTTGTCTGATCTTTAATGGTGCAATGGTCATATATTTTTATAGCTAGAATTTGGAACGTTGGCTGATATAAACTATTTTCCCCAGTAAGTTTTGTAAGTTATTTATTGGTGTAGCGATACCGTCACTTATTTCTTTACGTATATATGTTCAATTTTTCGGTTGTACCAAATTTCTATTTTCACTATTATAGTTCTTATTAAAATGAATATTTCTATCTAAAATGATAGTTGACATATTTTCCATTTCTACCCATACTCTGCTGGTAATCAATTTTGCCTACTTCAAAAATATCGATGCTGATATCTTTTTTGTTAAGATTTGGTTAGTTTTTGGAAATGATTGTTAATATCCATACACCATTTAACGGAATCCTCTCTGAGCAACAAATTTCGAAATTGATTGTGTTTCATTGTAACTTTTATGTTTCATTATATATTTACGTTATGGTTTGACATTTTCATCGTTAAACTCTGTGACTTCTTAATGATGCTTTAATTTTTGTTTGTTTATGGCCTAGGAAGACGTGTATCCTACACAATTTTACGGAAACACCTCTGAGATGGGCAGAATTAATTTCGAAAGTGGACGTGATACATTTTAATGATTATTAAGGCCGTTTAAGTTAATTATACCAGTAAGTCCCGTGATTTCTTAATGAAACATGATGACATATCTGTCATCGATGGAAGATTTATAGAAATTAAAATTTGGCCTCTCTGACCTATTAAACTATCAATGAATATTTAGTTGACTATCCAATCTCAATGAATTCCTCTAAAATTATTTTTAGGGGTTACTAAAGGAAATTATTTTGGTCCCGTGAGTTGTTATTACTGCAATTTGACTTACAATACAATAATAATTAATCTTACTGAATAAGCCATCAAAATTTATGTAAATCGATGATGAAATTTTATTGTAATTATTATTTGAAAAAATATAAATCATCTTAAAAAAATTAATTCTCAGATCTAAAAATAAAACAGACAATGAATAATAAATCTTTAGAGTCAGAATATTGGCTACGATTTGATTTGATTACTTTGTTTTTGAACCTAGCCCACGTAGGTATTTAAATTGGCTATTCAAACTGAAATATAACGATAACAGTAAAAGCTTTTTGTCTACATAATCATAGTAATTCAACCTACACAAGACATAAAATATAGGTTGTCTGCCTAAATTCTAAATAAAATTGTGAAGCACAATAAATCAACAAAACCAAAAACAAAAAACTTTATAATTTATTTGATTATCCAATTTAAATTTACATTACCTTGCAATTATGAAAACATTTCACCTTTAATTGATCGCGTGCTTTTACCGTATTTCCAAAATAAAATTACGAACTACAAAAAAAAATAAACCGGCGAACTCAACACACACACACAACCACGGAAATGAATGAAAATTCGTATTCATTTTTCATTTCACTACGTTTTATTTTTTTCAATCATATTCATGAATAAATTTTATGCTTTTAAATCTCTTCTGTGTATATACAACCATGTTAGCAGCGCAACCAGAAGCATTGAATATGAATTGAAATATTTTTTGTGTTAAGCTGCTTTTTCCTTTTGGCGAAAAAAAAATTTTGATATGATTTATTTACTATTTGTCGTCAAACACAATGTACAATCATACTTCTTATACTCATCCTCCTTATGTTATTCGTTTTTTGGGTTTGATGAGATAATTAATGGAAAATTAGTTTTAGTTGTATAAAAAGTAAAATTAAGTGGTTTGTTTGTGTGTTTGTATGTTCAAAAAGAAATATGAGACACAAACTGAACTATACATGGTGAAAAATAATCGCTTTAACATTTTTGCCAACCACCCCTAACGAACTGTGTATTATTTACAAAAGCAATGTTATAATTGATGGAGAAAACACTAAACTTAATTAAATTCAACAATTATTTTTAGTTTGGTTGGTTTTTTAGTAATTTACGAGGCGTAGTATTGTAAATTTACACTATATTTCGGTGAATTTTAATGTATTTAAATAATTTGCGGCTGGCGAGTTTTTTTATTAAATCGCATGTTTTGATCTCTGGAGTAACAAATTTTTATTCATCCAGTTCTTACTTTCGGCTGGAAATTTTTTTGAAGATTCCGAGATTTCCCACGGGAAACTTAAACTGATTGACAAATCATATAAACTCGATTCAACTTCAGATATACACTCTAGAGGCTGATTTTATTCCAATTTTGTGGATTCTTCTGATTTTCCGATATTTTCCACGACTAAATTAAACAAAGTCCGCACGTAAGACTACTTACAAAAGTTTTAATTGCAATCCATGTATCCTATTTACTTTTGGCTGTAACCACCAAATTGTTTATTTTCGGCTGGAATGTTAATAACATAATCTGCATTCGGCTGGAAACTTTCGGCTAACTTTAACAGGATGGTATTATTCTTTGAAAAAAGCTTCGTTTTTAAGATTATAGCTTTGTATATTCTAGGTTGCTTTGATAATATTCGTTGATTGTAATTAAACGATGATCACAACAGTAATTACCATTTAATATTTTATTAATGGTTTTCAATAATCATTGTTATGTACAATTATATATAACTTTAAGTGTAATAAGTTATTATATCAAATTATCTAATATTGGGGTATCTAACATTTATATAATGTAATTTAAAGTCAAAATTGGAAAAACGGCTACAAAAGTTACAACTATTTCATCTCATCAAGGTTCGTGATTTCTTAATGAGGCTCCAATTTTAGATTACTTAAAGTTTGAAAAGTCGAAATAAAGCCCCAAGTACTAGTCTATAATCCGTCCCATCATATAGCGACAACACAAACCAAACATTTTATTGGAAGAACTGTTTAACGAGCATATTTTAACATTTGTGGTACTATCAGATGAATCAGTAAGAAGAGCGATTTTGATCTGATTTCAAAAAATTTGGGTCAAAAAATAATTCCATACCAACCCTGGGACATTTTTTGTTTAAATTATGAAATATAGAGATATAAATAATTAAAACAACAAAAATTTATAAATTTCAAATTAAAACCAATTTCAAATTAAAACCAATTTCAAAAATGCCCTAAGAATTAAATGAAAAAATTTCAAAAAATTTTATCAGTTTTTGGTGTTCCTAAAATATTCCAATACTGTACAACTTTTTAGAGATTTTTTAAAGTATTTAGCAGCATTTGGTACGTAGATATATGATATTAGTATGATTGTTTAATTGCGGTTCATGACTTTCTTAAGACATCAGAACATCAACCAAATAACGAGAGTACAGTTTTTAACAACTAGATTATCAACTTCATCTATAGCCTTTGTGACTTGTTCCTAATTTTTAAATCTCAGACACAATTGAGTGATTCTAAAAAAACATGCTTTAAGTTGAAAGACTACACTCTGAAGGTAAGTTAAGACAAAAATTATCGAATTCGTCACATATTGATTTAGAACTTGTAATCGTTACAAACCTTAAGTTATTCGCTTTGTTTGCACATTTCTATCCAGTGTATAAGGGTTTTAATAGAACTGGTCCTGCTATATTTTCTTTCGAAAAACTATTTCCAGTGCTGCGAACCTCTAATAAGTCACTAGAGATTTGTAGTCAAGTTTTTTTTATAAACAGTAAATATGATCCGCAGAGCTGATTTTAATTCTTTGATTGTCGATCTCTTGTACTTTTTTAAGACGTATGCAATATAGAATGCCTTATCTAGTACCTGAAGAAGCTTTGAAGATCAAGGTACTTTCTAGCGAGTTTTAGGTGATTTTCATACATTTTTGAAAAGTAAATGTCCAAGGGGCCTTACAATCTTTCAGTATTGTTTCATCATAAATATATACTCACACTCGAACGTCGCCGCAATGTTTTTCTACGATCTGATGGCTCCAAACAAATGGTATCGTCAAGATCAAAGATTTCATTCAACGGTATTTCCATATGATTTGTGTAGTAACTATACATCCTTATTCAGGCTCCGCTTATTTATGGTTAATGTTGATTTGGCGTAGGGATGAAACATCCCAGTTGCCACTGATCTTGATAAGTCCTTGGAGTTGAATTAATTTGTATTATATGGTATTGAAACTCATGACATAGGTTGGCAATATTTTATTTAACATATTTGTTGTTTACTCGTGGGCTGATATCACTAACAAAACACAATTATTTTGGTTTTGTCACTTTCCTTCAAATATTTGGATGTTACTCCTTCATCAAATATCTAACAAACACTCAAGTTTAAAGCCAAACTCACAATTGAGGTCAAAACAACAATAACAAATTTTATAGTTTTGCAGGGCAGGCTAGACAATGTAGTCTAGAAAGTATAATCTGATGATACTGAAGTACATACTGGAGTTTTATGTACACAGAGAGAAATCATATCTCGTATTATGAATAAGAATATAGGTATGAATTATGAATAAAACCTTTTTATTTGGTACCATGAATAAGGGCTTATCCATCTATTATGATTTATATTCATAATGTTTTAAAAATAAAATGTGTGTTTAGTTATGCATGTCTAAAGAAAAATAAGGCATATTTATATATGAAATTAACTCATGAATTACACATATTACTTTATTGTTTTATGCTTTGTATTGCATACTGTTATACTTCGTATGGATTAAATCATATGATTTTTTTGGGTTTTTTTATAGACAACAATCCCAATATTTACGTCTTTTCGACGCCGTAAAATAAAGAGCCATCTACTCACAAAATATCTACTAATAAAAGTAGAAATATCATCCCCGCCCCCGTGATTTCACCCCAACGATTATTAAAGTATAAAAAATATAACCCTTTAAATATGAGCGTTTTCCTTAAGCTCCTTCGGTAGTTTGGTTTGGTACTGATAAAATGTTGGTCTACCATGTTTAGCTAAGACCAAACTACAAAAATACAAATCTTACGTTTTACGTTTAGTACCAAGTAAGACGGTACTGTTTTAGCGAATTACAATATTCACCAATTTAAAACTGAAGGGAAACTTTGTGTGTATTTATAAGTATTTATAATTTTTATTAATGTTATGAGCGAATGGATTAGATTATGAATAAGCATTCACTGACATTTATTCATGATTCATGATTGTTATTCTTAAATAATGAAATTTATGCATAAAAACAGAAAAATATTCATTTCATCCCTTTATGAATTGGTATGCATGATCCATGCAAAGCTTTTTCTCTCTGTGTTTCTAACGTAAAGTGGTGACCAGCGAAAAATTATAAACTTAAAAATTAAGAACTATGAAAACTTAAAAATAGGTAGATAGCATTTCTATATTCGCGCCCAATGAAAAATTAACGTCACTTAAGAAATTTAACGAAGCTTCGATAAATTAGATCTGTCACTTTAGAAAAATTAAGAATGCGCGATTTTGCGTACAAACTCAAGAAATTAATATCAAATCCAAATAAATTTTTATTGCAGCAGATACAAAGTATTTTATTACATATAGGGTTTTACAGGATTTTATTACATATAGGCAACTCTGGTGAATTTTTTTTAAATGGTAAAAATGAGACAATTTTATATTTATTAATAACAATTTGTAATTTAATATTTTTACCATTTTGTTAAGCCGCGGCCAGACGATTGCAAATAATACACGAATATGATGTTATTTGTGAAATGACAAATCATGTGGACAGAAAACAAATACAAATATACATATTTGTGCTATATTCGCTATAGCCAAATTCATATTTGTCCAATATTTGTCCAATATCGCAGTCGTCTGGCCGCGGCTTAACCCAATAAAATAGTTTAAAATATTCAAGTTTGTTTCATTATAATTACAGAAAGTTTGGTGGTAATTAAATATAGAAAAACAATGGTTCCACTAAAATTCTTAAGTTTATAATTTTTCGCTGGTTGAACCTTGAAGCATGGTTTCCACGATGGCGAGGCGAAAAAATTAATCAAATTAAAAAGAAGAAGACTAATCCGAAAAAAGATGATCCATCTAATCTTTTTTCCGGATTTGACGTCCTATTTCGGAGTGCTGACTTAAAATTTTTTAAACTGGGCGTCCCAATTTTTTTTGTCAAAATTGTATTTTCTCTCTAACGTAATATTGTTGCATTTTTGCTTTCTCTTTTTAGTTTGATTATTTTTTTCGCCCCGCCATCGTGGAAACCATGCTTCATTGGGTAGAATCTGAAAAATTAAAAATACTAAGTTTAACGGAAATAATTTAAGTTATACAATTACAATGTGAGTTATATCCTAATAAAAAGTCAATCGTAGTTGTTTCAGAATTCAAACAGCTACTTAAATCTGCAGCAGGAATTAAGGTAACTCATTTTATGAGTAAAACTGAAGAGGAAGAGATTTTTGATACAAAGTGGTTGTAAATTTATCAGATGTGAAAATTCCTTTGGCATTTTGAAAATTTTAAAGTAGGCAATAATTTTGTTTAGCGTTTTGTTAGCGATCACTATTAGAACTTCATGAGACGGCTCATAATGTGAGTCGGAAGTAGGTTGGTGAATGTATTAACAAGTTTTAAGTCAAATAATTATGTATTTAGGGAAACAATTTTTAGGAATTGAAGAAATCGAACAAATTCGAGATACTCAAAAGGCAAAACGTTTTCTGAATGAGCATCCCGATTTATACGTATTGTAAACTGACAATGGTAAATTAACGGTATTATGTTTACAATAGAATATATATCAAAATGGATTTACTCTTGATAACAATACTTTCAAAGAAATTCGGAAAGTTTGTATTTCTTCAATTCAGTCAAAATTAAATGTAATCATGGGGTCTTGGGAACTTTTAGGAAAAAGTAATAAAAATTTGGCTAAATCTATCAAAACTACTATCGTACAAGCGTATGTATTGTCTGCCAAGAAAGCATAAAGATGGTATTCGTTTGCGATCAATCGTAACCTATTTAGGTTATGTGGGATTGTTATGTGGGAGAGACCTTTCGGTTGTAAAAAACGTGGAAGATTTAAAAAATAAAATTAAAAATATATCTCTTCCAACAAATTGCTTCAGATGTAGTCTCGTTGCTCATAAACTTTAAGTAATCTTTGGTAAGATTTTTGATTAAACAATTTTGGAATAACATTAAAACAGGTAGGAATACAAATTTGAAATTAAATAATTTTGTAGAAGCGTTAAAATTTGTGTTTGATCATACGGAATTTAGTTTTGGCCAAAGATGTTTTAGACAAGTGTTTGGTTCACCGATGGCAAACCTGTTTATTGAACACCTGGAAACTGAAGTGAAGAACTTTTTTATCGTTATATTAATTATATTATGGCGGCCATTCTAAATTCAGAAATTGATAATTATTTGTCCTCATTTAATAGTCTTAGCCCGCGAATTTAATGTACATGTAAAATTAAAGGCCAAGGCGTTTAATCTTTCTAGACACTATAGTAATACCTAATGATAATGGAAGTTTAACTCTATATTTGTATCAACAAGATCATGGTCGTTTCGACCATGATATAATTCCTTCAAAACTAACACCGTACCCTTGTTAAAATATTGAGATTAACGGGCGTGACTTTTCAGTCTGAAAATTTCGAAATATTAAACGATGTTTTAATTCAAAACAATTACCCCAGAAGTGTAGTTACTAGCAATTCGGGAAGTATTTTGGAAAATACCATTGGTTATATTATATTAAATTTTATTTTCGAAAAAAATAAAAGTTTTTTTACAAAATTAGGATATACAACTTGTTAGTAGGACGTTTCAAATTTTGGATATGCTTTCATTCACTAAATTAAAAGACAAAATTCCTATAGAGTTACAATCAAATTTAATATATAAATTAAAATGTTCTTCTGACAGAGTATGTTGGTCAAACGAAACAAAGTTAGAAAAAAAAGACCAAGGCGGTTAATCTGAGTAAAAAATTAATTTTGGAAAGCTTCTATATCAGGAAAAAAAATTCATCTCAAAATTTATTAAATGCCAGGAAGGCAAATTATAAATTGATTTTTTGGTTTTTCATTTTAAATAAATCTCTAAATGATCGAAATGCGCTTTCATCAAGTCCTCCTCTCTTGGTTAGTGATAAAAATGTTTGTCTAAATTTATTAGTTCGTACAAAACCGGCTTTTAGTGTGTGAATGTGAGGATCTTGAACAAGTTTGCTGGATATAAAATATTGTTTAAATGATGGGATTAATTCTTTAAATTTATTGGATCTTTGGTCCAGTAATATTTGTAAAAATGGTAATCAATAATAAGATCACCGCACGATTTGCTTAAGAATTTCTTATGATAGCTTTCAAGTTAAAATTTATTATTGCCTCTATAACCTTAGAAAAAATTGCCACTAAAGCTTTGATGTTATTCCCTTTTTTGGTACAGGATGAATATTTAAAATATTCCATACAGATGGGAAAACTCCCGTTGACATTGAAAGACAATAGCGTGCTATGTGCTTTTGCTAAGAAAGTAAGGCAGTTCTGGAGGGCAAGTGCGGAGACTATCCTCATTTATTAACGTTTATTTCTTTGAGCAGCTGTGAGACAAACGAATCCGGTTGATAAGAAATCAGTGCAAATTGGGACGCTAAATAATTAGCTTTTTTAAGAGCAATTAAATAAAGATTATTATTGCTGTTTAACATCGAGAAAGTTGTTTTGAACCTGACCAATGAAAGTTCTCCAAAAGCACTCACAATTTGTAGATTGTACTACTTTGGCTGCAAGATTTAATATTTGACCGACTTGCAGTTGCAGTAAAAACCGTGCAGCGCCTGAATACTTAACGGCAGCTACAATTTCCAGGTACTACTATCAACTCAATTTAGTATGATATCATTTCAATTTTCAGTACAATTCAAAAGATCAATTTTCCATCATTGATATCTACTAATAAAAAGTAAAAATATCATCTGCCCGTGATTTTACCTCTTTAAAAATGAGCGTTTTCCTAAAGCTTCTTTAGTAATTTGATAGATAGGTAGCTAAGACCAAACTACAAAAATACAAAACTGTATTTTACGTTTAGTACCAAGTAAGACCGTACTCTTTTAGCGAATTACAATAATTACCAGCATTCACTGACATTTATTCATGATTCATGATTGTTATTCTTAAATAATGGATTTTATGCATAAAAAGAGAAAAACATCGATTTCATTCATTTATGAATTGGCATGCATGATTCATGCAAAGCTTTTTCTCTCTATGTACTAAAGTAAGGTTACTGTTTTGGATATGAGGAGATTAAATTCTGCAAAAATGAATTCTTCAATTTGCGTCAATGGAAAGAGACATGTGACACACTTTTTTTTCACATTTTTGTTATAATACGAATTTTCTGCGAATGATTTGCGCCTCCAACAGATAGACTTATAAGTTTATTGCCATCCCAAATGACATATTTTATAAATAAGCACATCCTGTAAACAAAAAACAAACAAGTAAAGAATTCTCATATCAATCAAGGAAACATAAACTCATCAAACCGGATCAGTAAACCGAAAATTTAATACATGCCCATAAGCCCATATCTTTAGTATTAAAAATACGAAAAAAACGACATTTTTATTGATTTGTATTTTCATTGTGAATCTTAATGGATTTTATGATTGTGTGCTTGTATGATCTGAGATGTCTTATATTGTAGCGAGGACCAATAAAATAAAAATTTATTTGACAGCTTGAAAGACAAAACAAAAATCGAAATTTAGAAGAACATAACTCTTCACAAATTGATAGAAATCAATCATGCTGCAAAATTTAATAGTTAATTAAATGAATGGTTTTCAAATTGTGTTCCACCCACAGATGATTGAACATATAGAAAGAAATAAAAATGATTTCCAAACTCAACTTTATGTCTGAATTTGTTTACTAACATGATGACTTTCAATTGAATATATGTACTCGTATATACCTTCTCGTACATCTTTATGAAATTTGAAATTTTTTTTGTTCATTTGATTTGCATAAAATTACATGGTAGTATCGTGTCGTGGCTTATGCACAATGAACATGCATACTATATAGTTTCATTCGATAAAACTATTAGTTTTCAATAGTTTTTGATGCTGCTTTAATTTACTTGCTATAAATTATTTAAATTATGATGTGACAGGTAGCATACTAAAATTTTCCGACGTTTATATAGGCATCAGGAAAACGTTTGTCATCGTAATGTGTATCTATTCATACAAAATAGAAAATCAATGAAATATTTACGAATTTAAGCAAGCAACGTTATTGCACAAATAAATTATAAATTTGTTTCTGTGTCATTTAGCTAAAGTGGATTTTAGTCAATGGTTTCATGCACATCGGTTAAGACGTACATCTGAACGATGGAGCCAAAAGGAAATAGCCAGACCGTCGATGTTGTCTCAACATATGATTAAGTATATACATTGGCATCAAGGCCACATTTTCACGTATTTTCAAGTCATAAACTAAATTACAAAAATTTTTGTTTTCCTATGTCTTGTGGATTTTATGTCTGTAAAGTTATCCTAGCATTCCTGTAGGACCATTGGTCTATTTTTCTGAAATTTTAAATGTCTCAACTTACCTTAGTACAGCCTAAGTTACAATTTTTGTTCATGAAAATAGGATTGTTGCAGGTGCCCGAAATTGAACTAAAATACCAACATTTATAGAAATTTGAAAATTGTTTACCTACATCGAAATCAACTTTTAAATAATTCCCCAACCGAACCACTCACTTAACCCTAATGCACGCTAACTAAATCCTAGATCAACTTTCACTGAACTTAGCATGAACCAAACCTTAACCCTCTGTTCAACTCATAACATCATACCACCATATCACCATCACACCATCATACCATCATACCATCACCACTACAATCACTATCACGCAATTCTTATATACAAACAATCATCTCTCAAGAAATAGATAAATATTTGAGATATTAACAGTGATCTTTCTTAAGTCTTAAACAAGATTTGTGTAAAATTTGGTTGAAATCATTCAATGTGTCTGCATTTGCTTGAATGTCATACACATATACTGTACATATATACAAACACTCACTTTTAAATACAGTGAAACCTCATTTCAAAGGACACTCAATTTAGCGGAGTGCTTACTTCAACGGACAAACCTTTAAGTCCCGCCCAACTGAAGTTTTTTAATGAAAACATTTCTTAGATAAACAAGCTGACTATTTATTAGAGCGGACACGAACAGATACTCCTGCAATGATACAGGATTTACGAGTACACATCAAATTGCTCAATCAACATTTACGCTTCAAATTGTTCCTTTTTATAAGAATGGCCAATTAGGATAGAACTTGGCTATTTCTTAGCCGGATTTAGTGAAATTTTAAATCCATGATTGAAATTCTAAAATGATTTTTAGATGAAGTCATGAAATATTGCAACAACTTTATCTAAAATTCATTTAAGAACCCCATTTCCATCACACATGTCAAATTTCATAATAATTGGTTATGAAATAGCCAAGTTCCTTAATAAATAGCCAAGTTCCATTAGAATTTGCCATATTCCACAGCTTCATATAAAAATCATTTTAGAATCCCATTTTCAATGCACATGTCAAATATTATCATAATCGGTTTAGGAATATCCAAGTTTCATCCCACCTGGCCATATTCCAGAGCTTTATTCAAAAATCATTTTAGAATCCCATTTAAAACGCCATTTCCAAGTTCCGTCATACTCCAGAACATAAAAATCATTTTAGAATCCCATTTCCATCGCACCTGTCAAATTTCATTATAATCGGTTAAGGAATAGCCAAGTTCCGTCCTACTTGGCCATATTCCAGAACTTTATCCAAAAATCATTTTAAAATCCCATTTCCAACGCAAATGTAAAATTTCATAATAATCGTTTGAGAAATACCCAAGTTCCATCCTACTTGGCCATATTCCAGAAATTCGTCTAAAAATCTTTGAGTATCCCACTTCCATTCGAAATGATGGATTTCATCAAAATCGGATAAAATATAGAATCCCAATAAAATTTTTATAAAAAAAATCACAAATCCTCAGTTCAACGGACTTCTCACTGCAACGGATAACTTTTTTGGTCCCGTCGATTTCTGTTGTATAGTGAGATTTACCTGTATATAGATTGCTCTGAATAGACCCAAAATACCTGGTTATAAAAATATTAACCAATTACTTTGGTCTTAAAAGACCAAAGTATTGAAATCCTCTCAAAAATGATGAAAAATTTGGTTGGTCCAAAAACCACTTTTCTTGACGTTTTAAAAGTCCCTAAGTCTAAAAAAGCAACAATAAAAAATGTCCGTCCGTCTGTCTGGATGTCTGTCAAGGCCAAAATTTGAAAAGTTTTTGGAATCTATGTGTCAAGAGGGTCGGGTACCTGCCAAACGAATTGATCCAAAATACCGGGTTAGAAATATTTACCAAATTTTTATATATGCTGGTTTGAATATTGAGTTGGGCATTGAGTTTGGAGTTGAGTTGAAGGTTAATGCAGGGGTCAATTTGCGTGTTGAGTTGAAGTTGAATTGGAATTAAGTTGGGGTTGGATTAAGATATAGTGAGCAGTTGGCTAATTTTTATATATGCTGGTTTGAGGAATGAATTGAATGATAGTTTGCGTTTGGGCAGAGTGAGTGTTTGTATTTATGTACAACATATAGTATGTGTATGATTTTTAGATTAAGTTCTAGAATATGGCCAAGTATGAGGGAACTTGCCTATTTCAAAAATGGGATTCTAAAATGATTTTTGGAAATTCGGCTTATGCATTGGAAATGTGATTCTAAAATGATTTTTGGAAGAAGTTCTGGAATATAGTATGGCCATTATGGGAAAATGGGCCGAAATGGGATTTTAAGATTATTTTTGGATAAAGTTCTGAAATATGGCCAAGTATGATAGAATTTGCCTATTTCTCAACCAATTATGATGAAATTTGGCTTATTCATTGGAAATGAGATTTTAAAATGGTTTTTGGATGAAGTTCTGGAATATTATTATTATTATTATTATTAAATTTATCTTTATTTCAGTTTATTTATATACATATATTAAAGAAAAAACAATTATTGCAAATTAGAAATAAAGTAAAGCTCCATTAGATTTATATTAAAATCTGTGGTGGAGCAACAATTATACAATTCAACAAAATTAAACTAATACAACTTTTAACATACAATAACAAGCTCAAATTTAGTATCATTTGACATACAATAATTCAATTGCACCACTAAAAGTATTGCTCAATGTTATCTAAACCGAGCAGCCAGGATCGAATTTCACGTTTTAATTTGTATTTCCGCACATTGCTTAGACTTTTAATATCGTTAGGTAACATGTGGAAAAAGAATGTAGCCATATAAAGATAGAATCTTCTAAATTTTTCGCTATTGCAACGAACGCCGGCAAAGTTATTTGGCTTTCTCGTATTATATATGCTTACAGTTCGATTGTGAAAACTGTTACTTCGATTAAAAAACATTTTGAGGACTTTATAAATATAGAGATATCTAAATGGTAATAAATTTAGTTCACGAAACAACGGAACTGTTGGTGTTGTCTGAGGGCGCTTGTAAATTAATTTAATGATTCTTTTTTGTGCGATATACAGATCCTCAATATTAGTAAAATAAGTACCACCCCAACTGGATATGCCATACATTACTATTGATTCTACTAGAGCATGGTATAATTTCCTTAATGTAACCCTTGGGCAAATTTTGCTAAGATTATAGAATTTATGAATGGCCCAGATTACGCTTTTCCTAGTATTATTGATGTGTGACTTCCAGTTAAGTAGTGAATCTATTGTTAAACCCAGATATTTAAATTCATGCACCAGCTCAAGCACAAAACACTGAGGCGAGCATAGATTTCTATCGCATGAATACGTGTGGTACGTTTGAGGGTGCGCTAGGGAAACCGCATCTCTTCGCCCAAAATGCATGAGTTTTGATTTGTCGCTAACAATAAGCCGATTATGATAAAACCATTGACTTAGGCTGTCCAGATCCTTTTCAAGAATACGACTAATTTCCCAAGTACTATCAGTCATAGGAATAGCGTAGCTAAGGGCCAAATCATCAGCAAAAGCAGTGGGATTTCCTATGAAATCAACGTCAAAAATCGAATTAAAATAAATCAAAAATAATAATGGACCCAAAACAGATCCTTGAGGGACGCCACACCTAACAGCACCTGGGTTACTTAATGTTTCGCCTATTCTAACAATTTGACGCCGATTTTGAAGGTAACTTGTAAACCAATCTAGAATTGTGCCTCGAATACCAATATTACATAGTTTAGCTAGCATTATTTCATGGTTGACTACATCGAAAGCTTTAGAAATGTCAACAAACAATGCTGTAGGCTTTTGCGAACTGTTCATAGCTGTAAATATCTGACTAAGGAAATCAATTAGTGCTTCTTCAGTGGATTTACCAGCAGTAAAACCATATTGTTTATTGTGTAAAAAATTAACTTTATCAAGATAATGCACTAACCGACGTTTTATTAGTTTCTCAAAGACTTTAGCTACGGTGCTTAGTAGACAAATCGGCCTATAATTGTTCAGCTGTAATTCATCGCCTTTTTTGAATATTGGAATTACAATTGCCAATTTTAAATTATTTGGAAAAATTCCATTATCAAGGCTCAGATTATACAAGAATTTTAAAACATCCACTAAGTACCAAGCGCAGTTTTTAACAACCAAGTTATCAATTCCATCAGCACCTTTAGATCGTTTGTTTTTTAAATTATTAATTTCAATAATAATTTCCGAAGCAGTTATAGGCTCAAAATAACAAGACGAAACGTAATTATTTGACTGTGACCCAAAGATAAATTTATTACGTTCAATATCATCATTTCTAGTAGCACTAAATGTGGAAGTTAATTCTTTGGATATGTTTATAAAAAAATTGTTAAATTCATTAGAAATCGACTTAGAACATGTAAGGATATCTTCAGTTCGAAGTTGATATATTTGAGTTATTTGCTTACTTCGAGAATTACGTCCTAACACCTCATCTACAATCTTCCAAGTAGCCTTGGAATTATTAATGGAAGAATCAAATTTGTTCTTGTAGAATACGTTCTTTGCAGTATGAACATCCAATTTAACCTGCTTTGAGAGATTGACTACATATTTTTCCAGTTTCTTATTGAAAGGATATCGATTTAATTTTTTTGAAAATTTTTTTAATTTGTTCATCTTGCGCAAAAGATTACAATTCATCCATGGTTTCAATTTTGTGATTTTCCGACTATCAGTGATAAAAGTGGATGATGCTATGTGAGACCTTAGAATATCGACAAAATTTTCAAAAGCAATATTACAATTGGATTGAGAATACACAGAATTCCAATTTTCAAAGTTTAAAAGATCGTTTAGTTTGGTGAAATTCACCTGTGAAATATTTGATCTATAATTAACTGTACCTGAACTCAACATTAATGCAAATATATCGACTATAATCAAATTATGATCAGAAAAATGCATAGGTAGGTTTCTAATGTTAAAATCAAATATTTGCTCACTTTTCAGGAAGACATGGTCCAGACAAGCTAACATTCTAGTTGGTTCATTTAAAAAGTTTATTAAACCATGTGAAGCCAGCATTGTTTGGTAACCAAACGACTCAATGATATCTAAAAGATTTAAATTAATGTCACCCAGAATAGCTACGTTACTTTTTGTAAGCGTACGCAACAAACTTTCCAGCTCATCGCAGAACCCATTAATAGACCCATTATTAAATCGGTAGATACAAATGAATATCCAATTTCTCCCTGCAATGTCAAGATCAAAACGAATAATATCGTTTTGACCGAGTATGATGGAATATATGGTCTATTTTTAAACCGAGTATGTTGAAATTTGGCATGTGGGTTGGAAATTAGATTTTAAAATGATTTTATATTTTTTTGGGGGGTTTTGGACCAACCAAATGTTTCGTTATTTTTCACCGGATTTCAATAATTTGGTGTTTTTAGACCGAAGTAACCATATTCCAGAATACAAAGTTGAGAATTATTTAATTTTTTCTTATTAGTTATTTAATTTCCGATGAAAGTTATTTCAGATTAAAATTTTTTTTTTGGGGGGTGGGGAGGGGTCCTGATGATTTAGATGAAACAGGTTTGTATTGTACGATAATAATGGGATTACAAAATGAATTACGGATGTGGTTCTGGAAAAAAACCAAATTTAAATGGTCTTGAGTTCTGGAAAATGGCCAATTTGAATTGAATTACGCAAATGTTTAATCGATTGGAATTAAATACGGTTTGCATGATGAAAAAAAAAATCCAACTTGAATGAATGTGGTTCTGAAAACTGACCAATTTGAATGGAACTAAGCCATTTCTCGGTGGTCAGGTGTGAAGTTGCTCGAGGGATTCATGCTGGCACTTGCGGCCAGCTCCGTAACTTGCAACTTCCACATGTGCTCATGTTACCTCCACGTGGTGACCGCTGGTAACTAGATTGCTGATTCTTAAGTAGCCTTATCTGTGCACTGCGGATCTCTGCACAGATGGACACTTCTTTCTCCGCTACTCGTGGGAACAATTATGGATCTTGATAAGAACAAAAAACAACAAAAAAAGTCAAGCTCTCTAAAATATCCGGAAAATGTGGACAACGAGACTCGGGTCTTTAGGCCCGCCTCTAAGTCTACAAATAGTCGACGGGACATAAGCTCAAGTGAGGCTGGTCCCTCCATTCGGGTCACCAAATCTGAGTATACAAATACAAAGCGGAACCTGAGCACGAATGAAGCTGGTTCCTCAAACCACGCTTGCGTGAGCAAAAAAAGTCACCGAAAAAAAGTCGGAAGGCCCTTCAGCTGGCTCACAGCTTAAAAGAAACAGATCTCAGGAGGAAAGTTCTAAGATCGCAAAGCGAACAAAACTCCGGGCTACCGCTTTTGGGCCTTTTAACTAGGTCCTCAAGGGTCAGCTGGTTGTGGCAGTTATTGACAAATCCCAAGAGGATGGTAGTATCAAGCCCGCCAATTGGAGAAAGGGGCCTGCAGGAAGGGGCCTGAGCCACCATCTACCTGAAAGCTCTGTCGGAAAACCCAGGACCTGCTCCGACTTGTCGGGATGCGGGCTAGCACAGGAATAAGGTGAAACTGACTGCCTGTGCATATTATAGGTCCCTGCTGCTTTATAAGAAGGCAGTGGGGGGACTTTGCGAGGTATGACCCGGAGCCAGGCTTGCAGTGATTAATGGGGAGGAGATCCCATGCAGACCAAGAACTAGGTTCTACATCCCTTCGGAGCCTAGTGATCCGAAGGTGATACTCCAGTTGTTGCAGGTTGGCAACCAACATTTGCCAACGCACAATTGGAAAGTTGCCAAGCTCAAGGAGGCAAAGGCTGACTATAGGTCAGCTGTTATCATCTTAAACAGGGAGTCACTGACTACACTGGAAAAAGACCAACGGTTTAATCAACTATGGTTTTAGTAAAGTCACACTTAAGCTGTACAAGAAGGATGCGGACAAGCCGGAGGCGGCGAAGTCATCTTCAGAAACTACCGCGGTGCTTGATAACTCAACTGCGTGCGCGGAGGTAGCCAGCCAAGCGGAAACTCTCTCCACGGATACGGAGATGTCAACATCCATTGAGTCTTTAAAGAGGGTCTCAGAGGACTTCTCATCAGGGGATGACTCTGATGTTACTGTATTTGATTGTTGATTTCTGATGTTACTGTATTTGATCTGTGATTTCTGCAAGTCAACCTTTACCACTCTAAGGCAGCATCAGCTGCCCTAATTTTAAAAATTAAGAAAGAAGCGACAGATGTCGCCTTGATCCAGAAACCTTGGGTCACTGAAACCGGGTATTTGGGATCAAGACTCCCTATTATAGATTAATGCACGCGAAAAAAGAAGGTAAGGTTCGGTCGTGCATTCTCATTAAAAATAACATAAGTTGTTTTCTGCTATCAAATTTCAGTAATGGAGATTTAGCAGCGGTAAGCTTTGAGTTCAATAAACGAAACCTCTGGCTAGTATCAGCTTACCTAGCTAAAGATGAAGTGGATACTCCACCAATCATTATAGGTGAGCTAATCTTGGAGGTTCAGAAGCGCAAGGTTGGAGTCATCCTTGGGAGTGATGCAAATGCTCATCACACGATCTGGGGAAGTACGGACACAATAAAACGAGGTGAGTTACTCCTCGACTACATTTTAAGTACAATTATTATTACATATTACTATTACTCTTGTCTCAAGCTTTCTGACGACTAGTTTATTAAACTCTTAAGAGTGTCGGAGGACCACTCCTTTTCTAATCATTGTTATGTACAATTTGAAATGGACTTGACTTCTCCGAAAAGTTCAATCTACATAAACAGGAGGAAAAACAACTGGGATACCTTTAGAACAATTTTGGGTAATTCACTACCAGTTCCGATGCCAAAACCTCCAAAAACTGCGCAAGAGCTCAATGGCTTGGTGGACGAGTTGTCCAGAGCTTTTAATGAAACGATATTGGGCCCTAGTCCCTTTAGCAGGCCTAGGGGTAAATCTCGGCTACCCTTGTGGTCCAAGGAGATTCAAAAAACACGCCGAAAATGCAAAAGACTCTTTAAAATAGCACGGAAAACAAAAGCTGCTGTAGACTGGGACTCCTTTTAGGAAGTCCTACAAAATTTACAAATATCAATTGAGAAGTGCCAAGAACAGCTCTTGGAGACTATACTGTGGCAAAATTAGGAGTCTTCGGAGATGTCTAGGCTACCCAAAGTACTAGCAACTGGTCCTTCCATCCCAAGTTATCTTCAAAAGCCGGTTGGGATATGAACCACTAAATGTGCGGAATCGCTGGAACTCCTGAATGAGACTCATTTTCCTGGTTGTTCCGATTCTTTACCTAACACGTCAGAAGGTAAAAGGGCAAGTAGCCTCATAGGCCAAATTATTAGTAGAAAAAGATCCTGTGGGCGATAAACAGTTTTAAACCATATAAGTCGCCTGGACTCAATGGTATTTTCCCTGCGGATATTCAACAAACTACGGATCTAACAATTTTCTGGTTAGATATAATTTTTAAAGGCAGCCTAGAACTATGTCATATTCCTAGTAAATGGACAGAAGTGAAGGTTGTTTTTATACCTAAGGTGGGAAAACCCTCACACTGCAATTCCAAAGACCATATACCGATTATCTTGTCTTCCTTCCTTTTTTAAACACTAGAAAGACAAAAAAAAGCTAATATTAGAAGCATGTTTGTGTCGGGAAAGCTGTCTGAATATCAACAAGCCTATTGCAAGGGGAGATCTGTTGAGACTGCTCTTCATTCTCTTGTATATTTCATTGAGAAATCTTTCGAATATAGAGACTATGCAATGGGCACCTTCTTGGATATTGAGGGGGCCTTTAACAATGTGCTTCTAGGGACTGAATCACTCCTCACTTTAACAATGTGCTTCTAGGGACTGAATGAATCACTCAACGACTGGATTGATCAAATGCTAAGAGGCAGCATCATAAATGCTAGTTTTGGGGAATCCTCCGTCAAAAGATTTCCAAGCAGAGTTACACCACAGGGTGGTGTACTGTCCCCTCTACTTTCGGATTTGGTGATAAATGACCAGTTGCTGAGACTGGAGGACGGTGGCTTCAAGGTGGTTGCCTATGCTTATGATATTGCTATTGGTGTCCGCGGTGAATATCCCGGCACCCTTAGTGAGCTTATGCAAAATGCCCTGGGCATTCTTTCATTATGAGTCAATGGCTGTGGGTTGAATGTGAACCCACACAAAACCGAATTTGTTCTCTTCTCTAGGAAATATAAACTTCCTCATATCGATCCTCCCACTTTAAATAAATTCAGCTTGAATTTTATAGTTGAAGCGAAGTTTCGGGATCTCGTTTTGGATAACAAATTAAATTGGAAACCCAATATTCTGCAAAGGGTAAAGAAAGCTAGGGAAGCGCTTTGGGCGCCATTGGGAAAGGATGGGGGCTAGAGCCCCGCATTGTACATTGGCTTTTTACCGCAGTAGTCAGACCCATACTCTTGTATGGGGTAATAGTCTAGTGGCCTGCTCTGGAAAAAACTGTCAACTAAAAGCTGTTGACAAAAGTTCAGAGAATAATCTCTCTGTGGATCAGTGGTGCACTGAGGAGCACATCCACTCAGGCACTAAAGACTATGCTATTTTTGACCTCTAGATATCTTGGGGAAACCGTTCGCAATCCATCTTAATGTGGACCTGCAACAATACAGGGCAGGGCACTCATCTATTTTGTGCAACAAACAACTTCCCAAGACCACCCACTGTACTGTCCCGTCACTATCTTTTGTTGCAAAGTTCCGGACTAGGATCCAATCCAGGGAGGACTGGATGATGGGTGCAGTTTTGGAACCAGGAGTTATAAACTTCTTCATTAATGGTTCAAAACGGGACGGGAAAGTCGGGGCTGGAGTGTTCTGCGAGGAACTTCTGTTAAATCTCTTCTTCCGTCTCCCCGATTACTGTAGCATTTTTCAAGCTGAAGAAACTGCCATAAAGGAAGTCGTAGAGTTGTTGAGGTATAGTGTAATATCGGCTTGTAATCTTCGCATATATACGGACAGTCAGGCTGCCATTAAATCGCTTCAATCTTACCTCCTCATGTCGAAAGTAGTTAAGAACTGTCTCTCATCTCTTAACGAGATGGCAGATCAGTTCAACATCCATATTTTATGGGTGCCAGGACATTTAATAAGCACAGGGAATATAAACGCCGATGAACTGGCTCGACGTGGTACAACGGACCATTTCTCAAAAAGCAGAAAGGATATTGAAATGCCTCTTGCGGTATGCAAACCGCTGCTTCAGGAAGAAGCTAGCAAGTTGACGGATGACAGATGGTCAAGTTTCACCTCTTGCGTAATAACTCGGCAGATCTGGCCCAAATTGGACTTGGCGATATCCAAACAGCTGATCTCACTTCAGCGAAGTCCGGTCAGTGTGGTTGTTGGAGTGATTACGGGGCACTGTCTCATAGGGAGGCATGCGAGTAGACTTGGTGTCTTCTCACATGACTACTGTCGTAGTTGCGAGGACGAAGAGGAGGAAGAGACAGCACTTCATCTTCTTTGCACCTGCCCTTGTTTGGTACGAAACAGACTAAAGTTTCTACGGGCACCCCTCTTCAAAGACCTGACGGACCTCTGTAGGATGGACGTCAGGAGTATCCAGCGCTTTGTTAACAGCCCTAAATGGTTCCATTGAGTTGGAGGTAACAATTGTTCGTGGTATGGCTAGGGACCATTTTTGTGTCTATGCCTGGACCTAGTGGACCACCACCCAAACCTAACCTAACCTACGCCATTTCTCAATCGATTGCAATCAAACTCGGTTTGTATGATGAAAATGGGATTCCATAATTTGAGTTCCGAATATTGTTCTGGAAAATAGTCAATTTGAATGGAAGGTCTGGGTGAGCCTTGAGCTAAGCAACTTTTTAACCAATTTATTGTTATTATTGGAATTAGAGTTGCGGTTACGGTTCTGGAAAGTGGCTAATATGAATGGATTTAAGCAATTTCTCAACTGGTTCAGAGCAAACATAGTTTGCGTCATAAACATTTAATTTTAATATTAGTTGCGTGTCTTGCATGCTTAAAGAAATTTGGATTTTTCAAAAATATTTTTTTACACCACTTAAATTTTTTATTTTATTTTCATTTCTCACACTTCCACCTTGTGGATATAAACAAAAAGTTGTAGTCGCGGTTTAAATACAGAAAAAAGCCATTTCAGTTGAGCAACAAGTGCAAAAAATAGGAAATGACGTTGTCTGGTTCACTTCAATTAAAACCTTGTAGTGGAGCAATATTTAGCGTACATATACACACCGAGTACCAGAACGTTGGTTTTGGAAATTAAGAGCATCTTATACGAACAATTTGAAACAATCTCTGTGAAATGTGTTGGCAAATAATATAAACCATTTTCTTGAATATATTAAATATGACATATAAAATTATTTTATGTTGATAGCTAGTTTGTTAACTGTCCCACTCACAAAATATCAATGAACAGCGATCAGTACGTCTACCTGCTTGATTTAGTGCCGAACTGCTACACCTGTATACCATATAGTATGCAGGGAAATACTCAGAACCGCATATATGTACAGATCAAATCAAACTTGGTTTTTGGAATAAGGTATATAGAAGCTAATAAATAACATAGCATTCAAAAATTTATAAGTATAGATATTTAAACGGGACAAGGAAAAAGTTTTGTAAAAAAAGGAAAAATTTAAATTTTTATATTAGTGTGAACATTTCGCCTATTCTGACTAAATAAGTCCTAATTTAGTACAAAATGTTGCTAAAATGCAATCTACGCTTTGCATCCTTTCAGTTCTGAATCAGAGAAAAATCCATTGCTTAAAACTGTTGCATTTAAGAAGAACTTTTCCAAAATATTGATTTAATTTCATTTAATTTTTATTTTTATATATAATCTGTTGATTGTCACAATGAAATATCGATTTATAACATTAACAAATAAAAAATATTTACATGATATACAAATAAAGGTTGATATTTGAAAATATAAATATAAACAATAAAAAACACAAACATTGAAAATATAACAAATCTGTTACGGTAGAGCAGTTAAATAAAAATGATTTTAAGTCGATAATAGGGTGTTGGGTGCGTCTCAATAGGGTAGGGGTTGACCGTCTATAGCCATGTATCTCGTGGTCTATATTCCAACGCTGCAACTATGTAGAAACCACCAAATGTGTCTAGTATACCTCCACGTGGTAACACCCGGGCAACGATGTGAAGCATCGGCGAAATACTAGAGGCGAGTGCAATACACTATAAATCAGCAATGAGCAGAACAAATAAGGAAACTAATACCCCAGGTGGTACACCTGTTGCTCAGGTAAATCCACCCTCTTCGGAAGTCGGTCTCATGGATTCTGGGGGAGACCAGCCATTGCTATACTACAATTATTTTAACCAATCCCAAGACATGTTGGTGAATAAACAAGCTCATTTGAGTGAAATAGAAAAGGATAATTCACATCACTTCCAGAGGAGTAACAAAGTCGCGTATTCTCCGAAAAGAGGCGGTAGTCCCTCCATTGAGGCCAGCAGCCACAACACTCGTTTTACAAACGAAGGAAAGCTTCACAATGAATTGTGTAAAGCTAATAATGCATTAGTTGAAGCCAACAATATAAATAAGCCACTGAATGTTACAATTGCATGGATGCAGGAGCGTATGAAGACGCTTGAAAACGAAGTTAAAGCTCTTAAGCGAGAGGAGGACATCGATTCTACTCCTAACCAGAATACAACTCCACAAGAGTATCATACGGATGAAGAAGAACTAGCTCGAGAAACTGAGTGAATTAGAGTTAAAGGTGGGAGAAAAAAAAAGGAGACGGAATAATACGCCCTCCCCACCTCAATTAAAGGATAATGTTCCAAATATTATCCAGAAACAACCAAAAAAAATACCTCCACCACCACCAATAGTAATAGATGAAGTCAAAGACTACGATGTACTCTATGAAAAAATAAAAACCATAACTCCTACTGATAAGTTTAATGCAAAGGTGATGAATGGAAACACCATCAAAATAAACTTAGAAGATGCTGAAACATACAGAAAATTGACAAAAATGTTAAATGAAGAAAAACGTGCTTGGCACACGTTTGAAGATAAACAAACCAGACCAATTAGGGTCATGGCTAAAAACTTACACTCTACGTGTAAGCCAGATAAAATAATTGATGACCTGAAAGCAAAAGGATTTAAGGCAAGTGAAGCATCGATTAAGCTAAAACGGAGAGGCAAAGTACCTCTCAACATGTTTATGTTGACCTTCGATACTGATGAAGATATCGAAAAAATTTATCAAATTAAGTACATCTTGGGGTGCAAAGTGGTTATTCAGCCTCTAAGAAGGTCTAAGCTTATACCACAATGTAAACAATGTCAAGCCTATGGACATACACAAAAATATTGCAACAGGGAACCTAGGTGTGTCAAATGTTTAGGTAAACATCATACCAAAAATTGTGTAAAAGCCCAAAATGTTCAACCTAAATGCGTTCACTGTGGAGAAAACCATCCGGCTAACTACAGAGGATGCAGGGTTGCTATTGAACTGCAAAATATCAAAAATAAGAACGTGATTGCTAAAAATCCAAGTTCATTCAGGAAACAAGCGGTTAAGATGAACCGACCCGAAGTAAATCGTAGAGTGTCGGGAACTACTCAAGGACAATTTTGTAAAATGACTTATGCTCAAGTAATGATGAGCAACGGAAATCCAGGAAAAACTGCTCAAAATGACGATATAAGTCAAACACTTAAATTAATTTTAAGCAGACTAAATACATTGGATGAGCGATTACAGAAACTAGAGTACAGCACTAAGGGAGCCATCCCTAAACAGAAAAATGGCCCAAGATCTTAGAATCATATGTTGGAATGCCAATGGACTGATGCAACATCAACAAGAACTGCAAGTGGTCCTGGACACAGAAAAAATCGATGTATGTCTCATCACGGAAACACACTTCACTAGACAATCAAACATTAAATTTAAAAATTATCAAATATATCACACTATTCACCCTGGAAACACTGCTAAAGGAGGTAGTGCTGTTATAATTAGAAATAGTATTCATCACTATGAGGAGTTAAAATATGAAACGGAAGAAATACAAGCAACTGCTGTTATTGTCAAATCCAAAAGTAGTTCTATTTGTATTGCTAGTATTTACTGCCCACCGAAGCACTCAATGAGAGAAAAAGATTATCTCGAGTTCCTCAGTAAATTAGGAAAACGATTTGTACTTGGAGGAGACTTTAATGCAAAAAATGTCCACTGGGGATCCAGATTAACAACAACTAAGGGTAAAGAACTCCTAAAAGCTATCAGAAAATGCAGTTGTGAAGCCCTCTCAACTGGAAAACCAACCTACTGGCCAACTGATCCAAACAAAGTGCCAGATCTGATTGATTTCTTTATAATAAAGAACATATCTGTAAATTATGTACAAGTAGATGAAAGCCACGACTTAAACTCTGATCATTCACCAATACTTCTAACGTTAAGTGAAAAAATCATTCAGAAAGAAAGAAACCCTTTCCTAGTAAATAATCACACTAATTGGGCATGCTTTAGACTATCGCTAGAAGAAAAAATTAACTTAATGGTTCCATTAAAGTCTGAAGAACAATTAGACAAAGAAGTTCACAAATTTGTAAACGATATACAGCAATCAGCTTGGGAAAATACTCCTGAAATTAAAACGAAAATCAAGGGAAACAATTACCCTATGAAAATTAGAAAACTCCTCGCAGAAAAAAGAAGAGCGAGAAGAGTATGGCAACAAACAAGGGCCCCCCAAGATAAAACTCATTTGAACAACCTCACTCAACAATTAAGAAGAGAGATCAAAGAATTGAAAGATGAATCAATCAGCAACTATTTAAGAAAATTAACTAATGATAACAGTACTGATTATTCTCTTTGGAAAGCAACCAAAAGAATCAAAAGACCAATAATGCAGATTCCCCCAATAAAAATAGCAGGTGAGAAATGGGCTAGAAATAATGAAGACAAAGCTCGAGAATTTGCCGAACACCTCGAAAAAATATTCCAGCCACATGAAGACCAAACGTTGGAAGCCGAGATAATAACTGAACAAGCTGTGCAAGAAAGTAAAGAAATCCTACCCACAACACCAAAAGAAGTCATGCGTGAGATAAAAGCTAATATGAATACGGAAAAAGCTCCTGGGTACTATCTTATTACTGCAGAAATTTTAAAAGAACTGCCAAGGAAAGCTCATGTGAAACTCACCAATCTTATAAATGCAGCATTTAGAATCAAATGTGTACCAAGCTTATGGAAAATTGCAGAAGTAATTATGATCCCAAAACCTGGGAAACCACCACACATAACATCGTCTTATAGGCCAATTTCGCTATTGCCAGTCATGTCCAAACTCTTTGAGAAGCTTCTGGTAAAAAGATTAAATCCGATAATCGAGAGTAAAAACTTGATCCCAAATCATCAGTTCGGTTTTCGCAACCAACACTCAACAATTGATCAAGTACACAGAATAACCAGTATAATTGAAAAAGCATTAGAGGAGAAAAAAGTCTGTTCAACAGTATTTCTAGACGTTGCACAAGCGTTTGATAGAGTGTGGCATGAAGGACTTAACCACAAGTTAAGGAATCTTCTACCACCGCAATTTGCTAAGATACTAGAATCATACTTGAAAGATAGGTTCTTCAGGATTAAGTTAGATGATACATTTTCTGAATTGAAAGAAATCAATGCAGGAGTTCCACAGGGCAGTGTATTAGGGCCGGTTTTATACCTACTATATACTTATGATCTTCCTACATTAGAAAACAACACAGTGGCAACTTTTGCAGATGATACGGCGATCTTAGCTGTTGGAAAAAGCAACGAAGAATCAACACAGAAGTTACAATCAGCTATAACTCAAATATATAAATGGACAAAAAGATGGAAAATAAAACTAAATGAAGCTAAATCAGTTCACATCAACTTTACAAACAGACGAATCGAACATATTCCGATTACCATAAATCGGGAAATAATACCGCATGCGAACACAGCTAAGTATCTCGGCATGACCCTGGATGCTAAACTACGATGGAAAGCACACGTCAAGAAGAAAAGTGAAGAATTAAGACTTAAATACAGAAAAATGTATTGACTGATGGGAAGGAACTCTTCTTTATCAACATACAACAAGCTTCTACTTTATAAGCAAATATTGAAACCGATTTGGACTTATGGTATTCAGCTTTGGGGTTGTACCAAACAGAGCAACATAAATATCATCCAAAGATTTCAGAATATGGTATTAAGGAACATCGTTGATGCACCTTGGTATGTTAGGAACAATGACCTTCATAGGGACCTTAAAATGAACCTCATCTTAAATGAAATCCAGGAAAAAGCACGGAGACATGAAGAAAGGCTCCGCCAACATGTGAACATTGAGGCAACTCAGCTCCATTTAGTTCGCAGACTTAAAAGAACCAAACCTTTTGAGCTGGTGTGATTGTTAGTTTAAGCAGCATTATGCTGATCTAAAATCCACAACAAAGATGTGGTTTACATCAATTTACCAAACACTATGGAATGCCAATGGGAAGAAGCCATAGATTAATTTAAGTTAGTAAATTAAGTCAGAAACAAATTGCTAATTAGTCCAGGAGACTAGATTGTAATTACATAAAATAAATAAATAAAATTTATTTTAAATTAAAAAAAAAAAAAAAAAAAAAAAAAAAGTCGATAATAAATAAATATATAGAGCTTCCGACAAATTTTCAATTCAACTGGTAGATTATATTTAAGATTTTATTAGCCAATATTAACAATGAAATTTGCACTGGTCGTAAAAAATATTTGAAGCCGAATTAGCTTATCATTCAATTGTGGCTTTTTTATGTTGAATGTTAGAGTAACGTTTGGAATAATTGAACATGGAACATGGTCATCAGTAAAGGACTTTAAACTGAACTATAAAACTTTGTAGAATGGCTCTATACTTTAGAAGGTTCTGCCTAAATACCACAAATAGTATGTTGCGTGTCGATTAAATTATAATACAAAGCACAATCCAATTTTGCCTGTAATACACAATATTAAAATTAATTTAATTTACCTGACACTGACAGTCTTATTTTTATGATATACAATATTTATTAAATTACTGAACGATTATCGATTTTGTTAACGTCGCCCCATTTTTTACAAACAAAAAAAAATTTGTTATCAGTTTGTTCCAGATAAAAATCTCTAATACATATAAAGAAGAGTATTTTTTACTAAATGATTATTAAATCGAAACAATTGAAAACGAATATTTTTTGTTTTGTTGCTCCCACTTTACTTCCGATATTCGGAAAATTAATTTTTCCATTCAAAAGCTTATCAAACCGTTTTGTATTATTAAGGTTGCACACACGAACAGACACACATACCCAAAATCGTAAATCAAAATATTGTTGGTATGTTACTATTGTACTTATAGCGTCGTTGCGGTGGTACACAGGCATTATTCGTCAGTTTCACTTGAATATGGATTTATTGTTAGGAAATCTACCAACTTGAAATTGTTAAAATTAAATATTTATTGAAATTTTATTTTATAATTTTTCGTGAATTTCCCGTGAGTTATTATTTTACATCTTATTGGTATTCAATATATGTACGTGGGATATTACCAAATTTAGCACTGCGAAATTCTAGTTTTGATTTACAACCACACAAGTCGAGTTCCAAGAAAATATGTCAATTGAAATTAATTGATATTTTTAATACTTAACACGCACACACCTAGATAAACAATAATGCGATAACATTATTTGTATATGTACATACATTCTACTCAGCGCATAAAAATATACATATACATAGTTATGGTAAATGAAAATATGGAAAAATTTTATAACTGTAATAGATATTATGTTTGCCAACAGGTGGTAAAAAATTACTATATAATATTCGAGATTAACTATGATTATAATTTGAATTAATTAGCGCGCGGTTGGGTTTGTGAAATAAATGTACATATGTATATACCATATATACAAAATTTGAAAATTCCACAACATTAGTAATCCCAATGTTAGTAATAATTACAATAATGTGTATCTATGTCACAAAAAATATTTCGATAACAAAATTAGCAGTTTATGATTTAATATAATTTTCGTATTTTTTTCGAAGATCTAATTTGCATTTTTAATCAGTTTTTAATTTTTTGTTTTTTTGACCATGGTTTCACTTTCTCTCTCTCTCTCTCTAAACTTCTGGAAAATATCTTTACAAAGAAAAGCATCCACTTACATTTAATTCTATTCGGCCAAAATTGGCTGAGTTATGTCATCAAATCATATGTTTAAGGTTTAAATATTTTGAGAGGAATAAGGATGACAAAAATTAGGAAGGCAAGGTGAGATTAAGTTAAATTTGAATTTGATATTTTTGATTCATAGTACAGTAGATATAGATCAGAGATAAAATAGGTACCAGGAAGTGGGCATCGTCTCAGCATGCGTACACAAAGGGTAGATCTGTGGATACTGCTCTGCACGCCTTGGTGTGTACGATTGAGAAATCGATTAATTTGAAGGAATTCTGTTTGGTGGCCTTCCTGGATATAGAAGGCGCCTTTAATAATGTGAAAGCAGAGGCAATCAAGGACGAATTGTCATTTTTGGAGGTGGACGTTTCCCTGATAGGGTTAATCAATTATATGCTGGGAAGCAGGATTGTTAGCTCGAAGTTGGGGGACTCCACCATCAAGAGGCGAGTAACTAGGGAACCCCGAGCGGAGGGTTCTGTCCCCTCTTCTCTGGAACATAGTGGTAAACGGGTTACTACTTGAATTGGAGAGAGAGGGTATTGAAGTTATCGCTTACGCAGATGACGTAGCTTTAGCTGTTACCGGGAAATTCCTGGGCACGATTGTAGACGTAATGCAGAATGCGCTTACCATCGTTACGAAATGGGCTGGCAAATGTGGACTTGGTATTAACCCGTCCAAGACAGAGCTGGTACTCTTCACTAAGAAATATAAAATCCCGGTAGTTATCCCTCCTACTTTAAATGGCACGAGACTTGCTTTTACTGATAGAGCCAGATATCTGGGCATTATCTTGGACAGTAAGCTTAGCTGGAAGCCCAACATGTTGGAGAGAATAAACAAAGCTATTATTGCTTTGTACTCCTGTAGGAACGCCAATGGTCATAGAAGGGGTCTGAAGACGGAGCTGGTACACTGGGTCTACACAGCTGTAGTGAGACCTGTACTCATGTACGTGTCGTGGACAAGGTAACTTATAAAAGTAAGATTGAGAGAGTGCAAAGAACGGCCTGTATATGCTTGTTAGCGGAGCATTGAGGTCGACACCGACAAGTGCCTTAGAGGTTATGTTGCACCTTTTTCCGGTCAATATTTTTGGAAAACAAATAGCGGCAAATACGGCTGTACGACTTGCAGCCGTCTCTCAGTGGAGGTGTCTTAGTACAGGACACTCTACTGTTGTTAGATCGTTGAAGGATGAGCTGGCGAATCTTGACTACATTAAACCTACTCTACGCTTCGAGAAGCGATTTCGGACCTCGTTCCTTTCAAGGGAATCCTGGAGGGATAGACCGTTATAGGAAACCGAAGCGTTGCAATTCTTCACAGATGGCTCCAAGCTAGACGGCAAAGCAGGAGCTGGAGTATTCTGTGACAAATTAAATGTTAACATTTCTATTCGTCTCCCGGATTACTGCAGCATGTACCAAGCTGAAGTCGTAGCGATTGAGGAGGTCATGACGTGGTTGAAGCATAATATGTTATCCTCAGTAGATATCGCAATCTATGTGATAGTCAAGCGGCGATCCGGTCGTTAGAATCGGTGTCTTTGGCGTCACGGGTGGCGTTGAGTTGTCACTCATCTCTAAATGAGATGGGGGAGCATTTCAATATCTAGGTAGTCTGGATCCCAGGTCACTCGGGCGTCATGGGGAACTGCAGGGCTGCTGAACTTGCTAGGCATGGTACGACTCTCCAGCTGCAACCAGAAAGGGCAAGTCTGGGGAGGCCTATCACAGCGCTGAGACAAGCACTTGGGAAGAAGGCGCTAATCTCAGCGGGGAAAAGGTGGTCGAACACCCTCACTTGTAGAGTTGCAAGACAAGTTTGGCCAAAGCTGGACTTGGGGCGCAATATATCATTATTATCCTTACGCAGACGTGAATTTAGAACGGTCGTAGAAATTCTCACGGGACACTGCCTTTTTGGTGAACATGCAAGAAGGCTGGGTCTGGAGGCTAATGATTTTTTCAGAAGCTGCTTGGACGAAGAGGAGGAAGAGACGTTGGTCCGCTTCCTTTGCTAGTGCCCGGCATTGGCTCTCAGAAGGCACAAACACTTAGGTAAGTTCAGGATGGACTGCCTCTCGGATCTCGAAAACAGTAAAGTGCGGGACGTCTTACGCTACATAAGTAGCTCGAAATGGTTCCAATAGGGGTAAAAGGGGATACATCCTGTGGTATCACAATGAACCGTCACCGGTCTAAGTGTGCGTAAGCAGCCACTCCAACCTAACCTAACCTAGTACTAACTTATGTTTATTTATTTTTATATTAAAAACGACATAGTTATTTTTTTTTTTAACTTTTTAAGTCAAGAAAACTTTCGACCTTGGCATTTTGTTGTTGGTTTTGAGGATAGCTCAGCCCGAAAAATGTGTACATCATACTAGAAATCTTATTTTAAAAAAACCCAAGATTTCTATATTTAATTCGGACCATTGGGATTAAGCAATTTAGTGCCTGTAAGTAGAAAATTTGTACAATGCGTACTTTAGGAAATAGGATGGGATTTCTCACGTGATTATCACAACAGAAATCCCATATATTTCGTTCAATGCAACATATTTTTCGGTGTATGATGATTGTGCAAAATTGTGCGTTAAAAACTTACCTTGAAAATAGTTTATATAGGCCAGAATCGGCCAAAGAACATCCACAATTGATCAAAATCAAGGTTTCTCGAAAAGGTAATATGAGCGATTTTCAGAAATCCCACCTTTTATTAACATTCGAATCAAAACAAAGTATAGTTGATATTCTGGCCAAGATTGACATTTGTGCATATTACACTTTAGCCAGAATCGACCATAGAACATCTACAATTGATCAAAATCGTGGTTTTTCGAATAGGTCATATGGGCGATTTCCAGAAATCCCACCTTTTATTAACATTCGAATCAAAACAAAATGTGGTTAGTATTCTGGCCAAGATTTACATTTGTGAATATTACTCTTTAGCCAGAATCGGCCATATAACATCCACAATTAATCGAAATCTTGTTTTTTCGAATAGGTCATATGGGCGACTTCCAGAAATCCCACCGTTTATAAACATTCAAATCAAAACAAAGTGTGGTTAGTATTCTGGTAAAGATTGACATTTGTGCATATTACACTTTAGCCAAAATCGGCCATAGAACATCCACAATTGATCAAAATCTTGGTTTTTTGAATAGGTCATATGGGCGATTTCCAGAAATCTCACATTTTAATAACAATCGAATGAAAACAAAGTGTGGGTTATATTCTGGCCAAGATTCACATTTGTTCGTATTGCACTTTAGCCAGAATCGGCCATAGAACATCCACAATTAATCGAAATTTTGGTTTTTCGAATAGGTTATATAGGCGATTTCCATAAATCCAACCGTTTATAAACATTCGAATCAAAACAAAATGTGGTTATTATTCTGGCCAAGATTCACATTTGTGAATATTGCACTTTAGCCAGATTCGGCCATAGAACATCCACAATTGATAAAAATAGTGGTTTTTCGAATAGGTCATAAGGGAGATTTCCAGCAATCCAACCTTTTATTAACATTCGACTCAAAACAAAATGTGATTAGTATTCTGGCCCAGATTCACATTTGTTCATATTACACTTTAGCCAGAATCGGCCATAGAACATCCACTATTGATCAAAATCGTGATTTTACGAATAGGTTATATGGGCGATTTTCAGAAATCACACCTTTTATTAACATTCGAATGAAAACAAAGTGTAATTAATATTCTGGCCAAGATTTCAATTTGTTCATATTACACTTTAGCCAGAGTCGGCCATAAAACATCCACATTTTATCGAAATCGTGGTTTTCGAATAGGTCATATGGGCGATTTCCAGAAATCCAACCTTCTATTAACATTCGAATTAAAATCAAGTGTGGTTAGTATTCTGGCCAAGATTGACATTTGTGCATATTACACTTTAGCCAGAATCGACCATAGAACATCTACAATTGATCAAAATCGTGGTTTTTCGAATAGGTCACATGGGCGATTTCCAGAAATCCCACCTTTTATTAACATTCGAATCAAAACAAAATGTGGTTAGTATTCTGGCCAAGATTTACATTTGTGAATATTACTCTTTAGCCAGAATCGGCCATATAACATCCACAATTAATCGAAATCTTGTTTTTTCGAATAGGTCATATGGGCGACTTCCATAAATCCCACTGTTTATAAACATTCAAATCAAAACAATGTGTGGTTAGTATTCTGGTAAAGATTGACATTTGTGCATATTACACTTTAGCCAAAATCGGCCATAGAACATCCACAATTGATCAAAATCTTGGTTTTTTGAATAGGTCATATGGGCGATTTCCAGAAATATCACATTTTAATAACAATCGAATGAAAACAAAGTGTGGGTTATATTCTGGCCAAGATTCACATTTGTTCGTATTGCACTTTAGCCAGAATCGGCCATAGAACATCCACAATTAATCGAAATCATTGTTTTTCGAATAGGTCATATGGGCGACTTCCAGAAATCCCACCGGTTATAAACATTTGAATCAAAACAAAATGTGGTTAGTATTCTGGTAAAGATTGACATTTGTGCATATTACACTTTAGACAGAATCGGCCATAGAACATCGTGGTTTTTCGCATAGGTCAGTATCAGCCATAGAACATATACAATTGATTAAAATCATGATTTTTGAATCGGTTGTATGGGCGATTTTTAGAAATCCCACCGTTTATTAACATTCGAATTACAATTAATTGTGGTTAGTATTCTGGCCAAGATTCACATTTGTGCATATTACACTTTAGCCAGAATCGGCCATAGAACATCCACAATTAATCGAAATCGTGGTTTTTCGAATAGGTCATATGGACGATTTCCAGAAATCCCACCTTTTATTACCATTCGAATGAAAACAAAGTATGTTTAATATTCTGACCAAGATTCAAATTTGTTCATGTTAAACTTTAGCCAGAATCGGCCATAGAACATCCACAATTAATCGAATCTTGGTTTTTCGAATAGGTCATATGGGCGATTTCCAGAAATCCCACCGTTTATTAACATTCGAATTAAAACAAAGTGTGGTTAGTGTTCTGGCCAATATTCACATTTGTGCTTATTACACTTTAGCCAGAATCGGCCATAGAACATCTACAATTGATCAAAATCATGGTTTTTCGAATAGGTTGTCTGGGCGATTTCCAGAAATCCCATTTTTTATTAACGTTCGAATCAAAACAAAGTGTGGTTAGTATTCATATATGAATAGGTCATATGAAAATCGACCAATTAAAAGTGCAACATTTCCGTGGGTAAGAAATTTAATTTTCAAATATCTGAAAAATGTGAGATTTACAGAAAATCTAAATACAAATGTTCAGAAAATAAAAAATGTATAAAACATTTGAATAATAAAGATTACAAATTCCCTGTTCGTAAACGACAATCTTGTATTGCCAACACCTCAATTTTTTTAATAATTCCCCAAGTCGCTACCTTACATTAAAATGGTTGTAACTAACATAATGTTCATTCCGTGACATTATAGTTGCGATTTTTTATTCACTCGCTTTTGCTGAGCCGATCGAGAGCCGTCATGTAAAAAGGGGCTCTCGAAAGCGATCCGTTTAAATGGGTGCAGCCATATATTTGGTATTTAAATAAATTTAGTTTACTTATATAATACTACTATTACACTGCTTATAGCGCGTCAAATTTAAATTTAGTTGTAGAAAAATAACAGCTTCCGGTAGCACCTCGAGAGCGAATAAAAAAACACAGCTATATTGACTTCAAAGATTAAAGATCAATTTTTTTGTATTTCATTATTTATTTAAATTTCAAAATAAATCAGGTGCGGTCACTTGAGAAATTAATAATAAAATGAACGTAAGTAATTTTTAAATGAAGGTACCAATGAGAAGGGTTGTCAATACCAAGTTACATCAAAATCGGTACCAGTTGTTTCTATATGTAGGTATAGATCGACGTTTTGAAGGTCACAATAACTTTTGAACCCGTTTGATGTAAAATCTGATTCGGTGTCGCATGTTATTCATGTTGGGTTTTCCAATGTAATTTGCTGTACATTTGGTGTTAGTAGATACTGTTGGATAAATCCATAAAAATTCCGAAAAAGCATCAATTTACTAGATGTTTATAATTTTTATAGGTAATTATCATCGGGCCAAGAAAAACAGTGTTGTAAGTGTCGAGTGGGCCACTTCTTTTTTCAATCGGTATCAAATAACATTTTTTAGGCCAGTCTTCTTGTTTGATAGAATGCAAGGTAGAATGTCGCTCAGTTTTTCAATATAAAACACTGGTTTTTCTAGCATTGAGATCATTTAGATACAAATTGCATCTCTTTTGTTATAACCATCAATCATGAACAATCCTTTATCTTATACGAGATATCATTTTGGACAAAGTTACCTTTGCGCTCTTTTTAATTGGGTTACGACTTAGTGCGTCGATATATAACATTCTGTTACTAACTCTTCAAGATATATCACCCTACGTCCTATCCTTGTACAATGACTATATGCCTTTCTTAGTCATTGTGATTTTAAAAGAGTTACAATCCGCCACGTTTTTAAACTTAATGCCCAGCAAACATGCTCTGAATTTTTTTACAGTTTATATGATGGCGAGTACCTCTAATTCATGGGCACTGTATTTTTCCTCGGCAGAAGTTATTTTGCGGCTCATATAGTATACTGGGTGGAACATACTGTCCTAGTGGTTTAGCTTTTACCGAATAAACTTGTATATACTTCCTCATGTAACCAGTTAAACCAAGGAAACTTTTTAACTTGTTTGCATTTCTTGCGATCCGAAAATTTTTGACGGCTCGAATTCTCGCATCTGTTGGTTTGATCATACCGTTGGAAACCATTTGTCCAAGATTTTCTTCGGTTGTTTTCAAAAATTGGAATTTACTCCAATTAATCAACTAATCATTATTTTCACCATGTTAACTTATTTGTTGAAATTTCGTTTTCGGAAATGGCGTCACCTTTCTTAATAAAATTTTGAAAATTCGTTCTGATTTAAGTTTGTAATAAATGCTGTATGTATATTTCCGACTTTCACGATCTACAGCATAGGCCAAAAATATAAAGCACCCCTATCTATTAGCATTATATATTAATATTATGTCTTTCTAAACAATGGGTGTTAACGAACGAGTCATCCCACCGAATGCGACCCTTAGTTATTGAAAATCACCAATTTTTGTTTTGTTTTAGGTTCTTAACAAGAAGTTGTAGCGTCGTAAATTTTTTTTATTTTAGTTTTGTATTTGATTGTGTGCAGTCTTCACATAAAGTGTTTTAAATCAAAAAGAGTTTTCGTAAGTTTTTTGAGAAAAAAAGTGTGTTTGTGATAATTATGCCTAAAGCGTGCCAACTCAGTGAAGGAATAAGGGCACAAATTGTGTTGTTGGATTCCCAGGGTGTAAGCCAAATTAAAATATCCCAAAAATTAAAATGCTCTCGTGGAGCAGTTCAATCTACATTGAAAAGGGTTAAAGAGACCGGGGACTATGCCTATAAACTACGTTCAGGCAGAAATCGTATCACTTCGGTAACTCTCGCTTGAGATGGGCTCGAGAACACAAACAATGGAATGACGTGGATTGGGCGAGAGTTGTTTGGTCAGATAAATCTACTTTTGAGGTAAATATAAAAAATAAATATTAAAAAATAATTAGTCAAAAAAAAAAAATAAAAAATTGTGCTATGTATTTTAAAAGAATTAATAGAGAAATTTATGTTAAATTTGATGGAATTCTTATAGATTTTTGGAACTCCTGGCGCAACCATCGTAAGAAGAAGAGTCGAGGAAGCATACAATCCTGATTGTATAGTGCCTACCGTAAAGCATGGAGGGGGTAAACTGATGGTGTGGGGTTGTATGGCATCATCAGGGGTGGGAAAACTGTTGTTTTGTGAGAGTCCGATGAACAGTACCAACTATGTTACCGTCCTCGAGGCTGCATTGAATGCCTCAATTCGGCAAATCTTTGGGGAAACGGATAGTTCTTCGATAATTTATCAACAGGATAATGCCCCCTGCCATACTTTCCGCGTTACGATTAGATGGTTTCGAAAAAAACAAATTCGAGCCATGGACTGGCCCGCCCAGTCACCAGACCTAAATCCCATTGAAAATTTGTGGTCAATTTTAAAAAAAAAAATCAAGGATCGCAGTATGACTTCAAAGGAAGACCTCAAACGTGCGCTGACAGAGGAATGGAAAAATATATCGAGAAATACCTGCGAAAAATTAGTACGGTCGATGAATAAAAGAGTCCTGGCTGTCATCAAAGCCAAAGAAGGACCTGCAAAATACTAAAATTAATAAAATATAAAAAGTATTTCCTAAAAATATTGAGTTTTAATTTTTGTCTTCATTCGTTTTGTAGATACTGCAATTTCTGAGGGGTGCTTTATAATTTTGGCCAAGGCTGTATATTAACATGAAAGAAATGATCTTTCATGTCCAGTACACTGTATACTTTTACAGTGGGTAATTTGTCCAACTGTTCTACCATATTTGGCATTGGGTAATCTATGAAGACTCTGTATTTTCCATTTTTCTCTCTTACTACCACAACAGGAATTGCAAATTGGATTCGAATATTATTCTATCTTGTAACCAATTCGTCACTTGTTCATCTACATTTTTTAAGTGGTGCCAAGCATCTACGTCGCTGTGCGACAGGTGTTTCAACTCTTAAAGTTTTGACATCATTCAGATTATTCTTCAAATCGAAGCTTTCTTCTGTACTTTTTCCAAAACTATGTCGTCTATCGTTCGATTTTGTCAAATCTTATGTCAGCTCTATTGTTTATTCTAATTTGACCTCTTTGTTTAAGCCGATTTTTATGAACATGTAACATTCCAAGTGGAAACCATAATCATCAATTTTAATCTTTGCTCTTGAAACATTCCTTTACTGTTTGCATGTTTGAAGCAAAATCCAGTGATTCACGTAATTTTAGGATCAATGGTGGTGATTTTAGTTTTCGTAGATGTCTTACACTGATTCGATTTATGTACAAACTCAAAGCATTGGAAGCATTTTGTTACAAATTCTTTATATATTCGCATCGTCTCCTGTTTCTCCACAGTTATAACATTTAAAATCAAATGATTTTTTCTTAGAATTTGTGTTGTTGCCTTCCGTACTTGCAGTTACATCTCGTTTCATAAGCAAACATTTTTGTCGTAGTTATATTGGTCATTGTGATATTTGTATATTGTTTCATTGGTCGTATAAACTTTCAATTAAATTCCTTAAATTTCTTCCTGCCACATCTATTGATGGTAATCCCAGTTGAATTAAATATAAAGTTGGGATGGTGGTGTGTTTTGGAGTAGGTATTTTTATTTAATTTATAATCTTAAACAAACAATATAGATAACATTTGGTTATTTTAACACTGTACTAAATGGGGCGATCTCCGATCTGACTCCAAGGAAATGAAATAATATGTATTTCGCTTGTTGATGACCGATTATCTTTATTAATTAATAAAGATAATCGGTCCTCAACAAGCGAAATACATATTATTTCATTTCCTTGGAGTCAGATCGGAGATCGCCCCATTTAGTACAGTGTTAAAATAACCAAAGTGGTAACACCGACGTGATTTGGGGCGCAAATTAAAAACAAACAGCGTCCAGTTGCATCATCGCCAGCATACGCAACATAATCGACGAGCCATTACTCGTGTGTACGAATATTATTAGCCATATTGGTTTTCACACGACGCCATTTGGGGCGCAAAAAAGAACAAATATAGCGTCCAGTTGCATCATCGTCACCATACGAAACATAATCGACGAGCCGTTATTGGAGTGTACAGAGTTTATTCGGCCAACTTTGTCGTTATCATTTTCATTTGGCGTATTCAAACTGTTATTGTCAAGCTAACGTGAGATTTTTTTTTAAAAATCGTTGTTCACACGGAGCGGATCGCTCTACGAATAGCAGTATTCAATTTTTGTAAGGATCAGCATTTTGAAGACATCGTGCAAACATAACCTACATTTATTCATCAATTATTAGTTGTCATATTTCCATTATTGCAGTAATTGTAAGTACCTTCTAATTTTGATCATTTTATTGTGTACATATTGTCAGAGGCTCAAAGAGGGGATGTTTGAAATCGCGTTCGCGTTTTTTGCGTTCGGGTTAGTTTTTCTAATCGTTTGTGCGTTTACGCGTTTTTCGTGTTGTGTGTTGATGATAAGTCAGATAAAGAAGATTCCGTGAATGGTGGTGACAGTGGCGTCGTTGT
Organism: Tipula vernalis; assembly: GCA_958295665.1. Classification (NCBI taxonomy): domain Eukaryota; kingdom Metazoa; phylum Arthropoda; class Insecta; order Diptera; family Tipulidae; genus Tipula; species Tipula vernalis. The sequence continues at coordinate 53,276,325 of OY282559.1, read as the reverse complement.
AGAAGAGACGGTTACGTTGACACAGAGACAGCTGCGGGAATTGATTGACGAAAAATTCCAACAATTTAAAAATTCGTTAACGGCTCCTCTCGGTTCCGCCGGTGTTAAACCAGAGAATGTAAGGGAGAAGGCGGCACACCCACAGTCGGGTGACATGATTGCGCACGTGTCGTTTAAACCACCCCAACCTTTGTATAACCAAAACCCCAGCGTATGGTTCAATATCCTAGAACAGCAATTTATCATTGCCAAAATCAGGGCCGAGGCTACTATGTACTCGCATGCGGCTAGCGCATTAGATGCTCGCCTGCACAATACCTTTGCGAATCTAATTACGCGAGACAAGGGGGAATTTCCTTATTCAACATTTAAACAGGAGGTTTCACGCGTTCTGGGGGAATCGGAGAAGACGAAACTGTACAATATTATGCACGGGTTATCGCTCGGGGACATGAAGCCTTCGCAGCTTTTGGCGAAATTCAAGCTAAATGCTGGAACGCTGTTCAATGAAAGTGCGATTAGGCAGAAGTAGTTGATCCGTTTGCCACAGCAAGTCCAAGTGGTACTTACGCTTTTTGCGAACGATGTGCCTCTTGCGGTTTTGGCTGAGCGAGCCGATAATGTTTTCGAGACAATGACACAAACGCAGATTAGTGCGATTGATAAATCTACTTCAGTGGTTTCACAGGCAAAGCATACAAGCGCTAGTTCGAGCCTTGATGAGAAGTTGGAAAAGTTTCGAGTACAAATATTGTCGGAAATTACCGCATTGATGGGTGACGATTCGCGTTCGCGATCGCGTGGTCGTTCGGGACCACATACGTTTCGTAGCGGCTCTGCGCGATCACATTCGCGGAACAGATCGATTCGTGATAACGGTGAATGTTTTTATCATCATCGTTTTGGCGATAAGGCATTCAGGTGTGTCAAGGGATGTAAGCACTATGCCGGTTCATCGATCGCTAGTAACTTAGAAAATGCAAAAAAATAGTAGACCATCAGCTTTCGGCGACTAGTAGTGATGGTCGAGAGTCAAGTCGCCTATTGATTTATGAAATAAATACCAGGACCCATTTTTTAATCGACACAGGGGCTGATGTATCAGTTTACCCGGCCAAATTTACCAAATTATCATTAATTAACCCGGCTTTCAATCTGTTTGCGGCTAATGGTACACCCGTTAGGGCTTTTGGTTCACGTAGTTTTAGACTCAATATCGGCCTACGCCGTGACTTTATTTCGGAGTTCATCATATCTGATGTTTCCATGCCCATTATTGGGGCGGATTTTTTAAAAAAGACCGGTCTGTTAGTCGACATACAAAGGAAAAGACTTATTGACCCGTCGACTTCCTTGTACACTAATGGGGCATTATCTACTGATCTAAGTTCCGCATTATCGTTCATTGATAAATCCGTTTTGCATCCAGCAATTCAACAATTGATTGAGGAATTCTCCGAGATCACTAGGAGCGCAATCGACCCAGATTGTTTCAAACATAATGTTACCCATCGATTAATTACGAATGGTCCACCAGTAGTTTGTAAAGCACGCCGTCTAGCAGCAGATAAGCTTAAAATCGCGAAAATTGAATTCGAGCGTTTGATCTCAGAGGGTATTTGCAGACCCAGCAATAGTGAGTGGTCCAGTCCGCTGCATCTGGTTAGGAAGAAGAACGGAGAGTGGCGGCCTTGCGGGGATTACCGCGCGTTGAATAGGATTTCTCTGCCGGATCGTTATCCCATTCCGTTATTACAAGATTTCGCATATCAGCTCGAAGGTTGTTGTATATTTTCTACCTTGGACTTAATTCAGGCGTATCACCAGATACCTATTGAACCGGAGGATATTCCGAAAACGGCAATAGCAACTCCTTTCGGGTTGTATGAGTTTTGTAGGATGACATTTGGGCTTAGGAATGCGGCCCAGTCCTTCCAGCGGCTGATGCATTCAGTTCTGTTTGGGTTAGAATTTTGCTTCGTATATTTGGATGACGTTTTGGTAGCGTCTAAATCATTTGAACAACACTTAGAGCATCTTAAGGTAATTTTTAGCAGATTTAAAGAACACGGGCCGGTAATCAACGTGGACAAGTGCATGTTTGCGAAACAGGAAATCAAGTTTTTAGGTCACACAGTGACTAGTAGTGGCATTTTGCCAGCACAGGAACGTATACAGGTAATTCAAAATTTCGAGCGACCATCTAGAGTTAAACAACTCAAACGATTTCTCGGGATGATTAATTTCTACCGTCGGTTTATTCCTGGGGCAGCCGCTGATCAAATTTTGTTGAATAATTTCTTAGAGGGTTATAAGAAGAATGCCAACGTTTTGATTGAATGGACTTCCGATGCCATCGAAGCGTTCAATAATTGTAAATCAAAGTTGTGTAATGCCACTTTATTGGCTCACCCTTCTTCGTCTGCTCGAGTGCCGATTTGGGTTGATGCTTCAGACGTGGCGATAGGTGCTGTGGTGCAACAGTTCGTTGCAGACACGTGGCAGCCCCTCAGTTTTTTTTTCGATCAGGCTTACCGATACACAGCGTAAATATAGCGCTTATGACAGGGAGCTTCTGGCGTTATACTCGGGCATTAAACATTTCCGCTATCTTCTTGAAGGTCGGACTTTTACGGCATTTACGGATCATAAACCGTTGGTTTACGCGTTTCACCAAAACCCAAATAAGGCATCCCCACGTCAGTTCTGATATTTAGATTTTGTAAGTCAGTTTACAACTGACATTCGGCACGTTTCCGGAATTGACAACGTAGTGGCGGACGCTCTCTCGCGTATAGAGCAGATCGACTTGCCCGAAAAAATTGACTATGCATCAATTGCCGAAGCACAAATTGGGGATGATGAGCTATTTCAGATGTTAGGTAGTGACTCAAGTAAATTAAGGTTGGAAAAACGTCCGTTAGAATTTAAATTTTTTTTTTATATATATAAAAAAAAATTCTTTATTATTATTTATTTTTATTATTTTAATATTTTTATCTTCCTTATAGTAACAATCTGTTTTATTTTTTTAAAAAAATCGATTTCGGATGCTTTCGCCTTCCTTTCTCAATTTTTAATTTAATATTTTTTTTTTTTTTTGAATATTAAATTAAAAATTGAGAAAGGAAGGCGAAAGCATCCGAAATCGATTTTTTTAAAAAAATAAAACAGATTGTTACTATAAGGAAGATAAAATATTAAAATAATAAAAATAAATAATAATAAAGAATTTTTCTTTTTTATATAAAAAATTTTACAAAGTAACAAAAGCACACAAAATAGTGAAAAAATGGAAATCCATTCACACAATAAAAGTTAGAATTTAGTTCGGATAAATTTATACATTGCGACATGTCGACCGGCAAAGCTAGGCCTTTTATCCCATTAGGTTTTAGAAAGCACGTTTTCGATTCGTTTCATGGACTATCACACCCTGGTGTCAAGGCGACGGTTAAATTATTGACACAAAATGTCGTTTGGCCGTCAATTAATCATGATGTTAGGGTTATGGCACAAAGTTGTTTGGAATGCCAAAAGTCCAAAATTACAAGACACACAAAATCACCGATTGGCACTTACACTTTGGTTTCACAAAGGTTGACCGAAATCCACCTAGATATCATAGGCCCACTGCCGGTATCCGAGAATCAACGCTATTGTGTTACCCTGATAGACAGGTATACTCGTTGGCCGGAGGCAATACCAGTGCCCGATATTTCTGCAGCTACTGTTGCATACGCGATTTATACCACATGGATTTCCAGATTTGGCGTACCAGTATCGATTGTTACTGATCAGGGGACTCAGTTCGAGTCCCATTTATTTGCCGAGTTGGCTAGGTTGCTAGGGTTCGAGAGAAGACGCACCACAAGTTACAACCCAAAATGTAACGGGATGATCGAGAGGTGGCATCGAACATTAAAGGCCGCAATCATGTGCCATGACCGTCCGGATTGGACAAGTATTTTGCCATCGATTCTACTCGGGTTACGAACTTCATTTAGTGAGGAGTCGCAAACAACTCCTGCGGAGTTGATGTTTGGAACATGTCTGCGTATTCCTGGTGCATTCGTTGACAGGCCATCGTTTGAGAAAATAGCACAGTCTGAGTTTGTCGAGAATCTCAGAAGGCATTTCGAGGAAATCCGCCCTACACCTGCGTCGCATCATAATAATAATTATATTTTCATTAGTAAAAATCTGGAAACCTGCTCACACGTATTACTTCGTACGGATTCGTTGAGGAAATCTTTGCAACCGACATACACCGGACCATATCTAGTCATCACTCGGGCGGATAAGTTCTTTACGTTGGAAATTAACAATAAACAGGTCAATATTTCTATCGATCGTTTGAAGCCTTGCTTTATGGAAAACAACAACTTTCAAGAACCTCAGCCCCATTTAGCTAGTCCAGCTACACAAAGTTATCCGGCCAAGTCTGCATCTACTAAACAAGGCAAAAAAGTGACCTTTAACTTGCAGCCGGAGTTTGAGAGTGAGTCAAACAGCGCCACAACGCGAACAGGGAGGACCATAAGGGTTCCAGCTCGTTTTCTGGATTAGTGCTGTTGCCGGTTGGAATCAATGTCTGTTGACACACTATTTGCGGTTTTGTTTCTTTTTTAATTTTGTATCGTAAAAACTGCGTTTTCACTGGTGGGGGAGTATTATGTGGCGTTTCGCAATCGTTTCGCTTTCACATCATACCTTTGAGCTTTTGCTGTTTGGGCATAATGATCGAAATAGGGACATTTTTTGTTTCGTTTTTTTATATATAAAAATTTGGTAGAAGAGAGAACAAAAAACAACGTGTTTGAGAACACACGCATTTTTATAATTGTATTTGGTTAAAAATAAAAATCGTAAAAAATTTATTATTTATATATATTACGTAAAAGTATTGTAGCCGAATCTTTTTAATTAATAAAGATAATCGGTCATCAACAAGCGAAATACATATTATTTCATTTCCTTGGAGTCAGATCGGAGATCCCCCATTTAGTACAGTGTTAAAATAACCAAAAACAATTACTTTATTTTTTAGGTTATATAATTTACTACGTGTTACTTGGTTGATGCACAGTACAGAAGTGACTTTTTAGCATTAACAAATTCTTGACTGAAAATTACAATTATAAAAAATATTTTACTTAATGCCATCTCCAAGTAAATATTCTGACTATTTATTTGCTATAATTTACTACTTTAACAAACGTCAAAATAATTTATATACAAATAAAATTTAGGACAAAAAGATTGGTTACAATTATAATGAATTTAATAATAATAAACGGAATATATCAGTTTGGATTTATGTCGTAGATAAAAGATTGCTCATCATATAGATTGATGGCTTGCTTATCAGCTGTTATGCATTCAGATAAGTACAAAAATTCGGTGTTATTTATTTCGATGATTCTTTGTGGTTTCCTTTCTTTTCAGATTCCAGCTTCAACACTGGTGATGTTCCAGATAATGTTTGCGAGTCCCAACATGTCGCCCCCGTTGACGAATTGGATGAGTCACTCGATGGAAGCAAGCAAATTTTCGTGACGGGTCGCTCGTATATAGTCTTTGATGTCTTAACCGTGACCACACGGACAAAACCATCTTTACCTGGGTGAACATTGCTAATTCGTGACAATGCCCATTGCCCTAGTGGAATGTTGTCGTCTTTCAAAATGACCAAGTCGCCGAATTTGATGTTGTTGTGCCTCAATCGCCATATTGATAGGCGATTTAAACTGGTGAGATATTCCGCTTGCCACTTTCTTGAGAAATGCTGGAACATTTGTTGGGTCATCTGCCAGCGGGATAGATGGTTTATTTTCAGGTGTGTGATGTCCGGTTCTAGTGGTAATGTAATTGGTTGTCCGATGATGAAATGCGCCGGTGTTAGCGCTTGGATGTGTTCCTCTTGTAACTCAGGAAACCTTTGATTTGTACTAATAGCGTGTTGAATTCCTCATAACTAAATATAGTTTGGCCAAGCACACGGATTATGGTATAATGTTGTTTGATGATGGACATCAATAATGCCGGACCAGCAAGCAAATTGTTCTCATGGGTTTCTCGTACTAATTTCCGTGTTTTTAGGTGACTTCCTGGCAAAATAATCGGGTGCTTGAGGTCGTATTGCAGTTTTGCATGTTCCAGACGACCACCAACTCGTAAACTGCCAGCTTTATCTAAGAACGGGGATAGAAAAGAATTGTTACGTAAACTGTTTATGTCTTCTGCAAAACTTGTATGTTGCGCTTCACGAAACATTGTTTTATACGACTCGTACAATTCGGCTACTCTGATTCGGCCGATTACTCGGGTTTTGAAATTTCGAAAATTGTGCCTCGCACGTTTGAGCCAAGCAAGAATTCAAATTGCCTTGGTGATACTTGAGAACTTCTCGATGATTTCAGCAACGATTATTGACCTGTTATTGTAACTGATGCGGGGTGACAGCCAGTCCATTGGATCGAAAACGCGTGATGCCTTGGACAGCATATTTCTTTTTTTGAATTCTGTCGTGATCGGCAGTGATACCTTAAACGAAAAACAAACGGTTTGTGGGTCAAATTTGATTCCTAAAACAGAAATAACTTTTGTACCTTCGGTAATTTCCTGAATTGAAATTTGTCGATCCTCTGCTGGTATATTCTCCAAGAGTTTTACATTATTGGCTGCCCAGTTGCGGAGGTGATACCCGCCGAGTTTTAAAAGGGATATCAGCTCGCTTTGCATGCTTATAGCTTCGTCGACCGTACTCGCTCCTGACATAAGGTAGTCCATGTAAAAATCTCTCTGCAATATTTTCGCTGCAAACGAGTGACTTTTGGTATGTAGGTGTGCTAATTTATTGAGAGCTTGAGTTGCCAGAAACGAATCTGACGCCGTACTGAAGTTGTTTGTAAGGAGCCGGTAGTTTGTCACTGGTAAAGCTGGTAAGGCACGCCAAATGATGCGTTGGTAGTCTCTGTCCGGATTTTCGATCGACAGCTGACGGAACATTTTTTCGATGTCTGCCGTGATGATGTAACGAAGTTTCCTGAATCTTATTAATATTTCAATGAGAGATTGTTGAACAGTCGGTCCGACCATCAGGTGATGGTTTGGTGTGGCACGCCATTCGATTCATAAATTCCCCTACAATCCACCATAGATTGGTTTTCTGTGCAACGGGCTGGTCTGTGCCTTTTTTTATCTGACCGTCAGATAGAAGCAAAAGTGAAAGAATGTAAGCTCTGAACGGGATGGTTAGAGCACAAGTGAATGGTGTCTTTTCTTACATTAGTGGCATCGTCCTTTCGATCTCTACTGAAATGCACTATACCCTTCTGCCAAACAATTGAAGCACCTAGTACTATTATTCAGATATAACCTGCGATCTTCTAACTTCATTTGGATGAATTTGGAGCAATCACATAACCGATGTTGTTGGTTGATACACAGTGAACAATTGCCAAACTCAGTTACTATTATGCGTTTTCAATCGTAGCGTTTGACTAATTTTTGGAAAGCCTCTATATACAATAGCTAGCGTCATCTACCCGGAAAAGTTGTACTAACTTTTCAGCCGGACCTCATAATTGTCCCACCAAATACTGGAATTTTTGCGCCGGTGATAGGTTTGTGTTCTCATAGACGGTACTTTTAAACAGATCATAAAACATTCTCAAGCATTGCCGCTAAAAGTAGGTAGCGTCAAACGTGGAAGCTTGAAATCTGCTGATGGGCTTGAAAACAATGTATTTAGAATAGTGTCATTCATATTGCTAGATAGTGTTTGAATCTTAGTCCTCATCAATCTTTGTAAGGTGGCTACGCATAAATAATAGTTGTCATCTACCGCGTCAATGTCCGATTGCGCATCTGCATCGATGGAAAATATTTCGTCCTCCACGCTCACAAAACTTTTATAATGCCTTTTCATTTTATCTAACCTCTATCTTAATTAAAATTATTTGAGTTTTATTTTAATAAAATAAATAAATTATACTCAAAGTTTTTAGCGCGGCAATGATGTGGTTTACAATCTCCCACGCGGCCCAATTTTGCAATAAATATACCGGATCCGGCTCGAAGGGCCAGCTGATGGTAATCCCAGGTGAATTAAATATAAAGTTGGGATGGTGGTAAGTTTTTTGGTAGGTATTCTTATTTACTTCATAATTTTAAACAAACAATATTGATAACAATTACTTTATTTTTTAGGTTATATAATTTATTACGTTTTCCTTTCTTTTCAGATTCCAGCTTCAACACTGATGATGTTCCAGATAATGTTTGCGATTCCCAACATCTATCATCTGTTGAGTATTAACTATGATTTTCGTCTTCATAATTTCATGGTTCTCTTTTAAATTTCGTCTCGCTGTCTCACGTTCTTTAATTTCGCCCATCAGTGTGTCAATCGTCGCTTACAAAGTATAGATTTTCATCAATTTCCACACAAACTCCTCTTCTACAATTCGTCTTTTAAATGTTGCTACATAATCGTCTTAGCTTTTAAGAAACTCGCCTTATTCCTTGAAGTTTCGTTTTAATTCATCTTTCGTCTGTTATTTAAAATAATTGTCTCTTTCACTTTTCATATTTCATATCAACAAAATTATTTGTAATTTAAAAATTCTCCTCGTCGTTTGTTTTGATTTTCCGCAAAACATTTTTTATTCAAAATGGTTACAATTTTAACATCACTCTTGGTCGGTTTTGATTCAATAATCCCGTACGAGAACCCTATATAGGAGATTCAGGGGCGTAACTAGGTAGCCGAAGCATCAGCAGCCGCGAGGGGACCGTCGATTTTGCGGGCCGGCGAGATTTTCGAAGCGTACGAATATTAGTTAAAAGTTAAGGTGTTAAAGTTGTTAAAGTTATGGTAGCTCAAATTAAATTTAAACTAGACTATACCCTTTCAAAATTGCACAACGGGACATTTCTCGGATTTTTTTTAAGAAAAGGAGGTTGTTTAGTCTGTAGAGAAAGAAAAAATCGTTCCTGTTACTATTCAATAATTTCTTATGACAGGCCCAATAATTTCTTGTCGGTTGCTGCAGTGAAGTGAATGTCAGTGTAACTACACGTAATTGATAACTTACAATTACGATACATACAATTTCTTGTTTTCCTTGTTAGGAGCGCCTTTGTCTTTAGAAAGGATACCTGAGCAAAACCAGTCAGTCTCTATAATGAATTCGTTCGATTTATAGTTTCTCATTTACCGAAATATTTTTTATTACCGGTAAACGGTTTATTTTGAAAACCTATTTTAAATATAAGGATATTGGAAATTCCAAATTTAATTTGCAATAAGTGATGGTGTTTTTTTTTTTTTTTTTTGGTTGTTTTCGGTGGGTTCTAGAGATAGTGGAGTGTAGTATGTAGTTTCGAAGCTGTCAAAATAATTAAGGCTTTCGAAGTTATTCATGTATTTTTGAGATTGTCGAGTGTATTTGATGGTTCGATATTACTCAAGAATCTTAGGACCTGAAACTGTTATCAATCAAATTTACATAATCTAGAGATTATTCCAATTTTTCTAAAAGAGAGATTTCCGCAGTTTTTCGACTTTACTAGGATTAATCGAAATTTTTAAAGAATTTCAAATTTATTTGAATTTGTATGGCAATGTTCTGCGCTTTGCTTTGAGTTATAGAATCATGTAGAGTTACACATATAAATCTGGATTCGTGATATTTAATAAATTTGTCAGATTCCTCAATTATTCGAAATTAATCAAGAATGTCAAGGTTCTTTCCGTTTTAACGCGTATAATATTTCCTTTAGTTGTACATACCTACTTACGGATAATGCGATATTTGAGAAATTTCTAGAATATTCAAGATACTTTGAAAATTCGACATTTTTGATAGTTTTCAAATTATAGTCATAGCATTCGGTTGATTACAACAAATTTCATTTTATTTGAATTCCATTGAACAGTCTATAATCTCGAAATCAGATACTTTTAATTAATGCGAGACTGGACAATAGGAAAAAGCTTTACTTGTTCAAAGATATAAGAAGCATTTTAGGGGTCCAAAAAAAATTTTGCGGGTGGGCCCGAAATTTGTAGTTACAGCACTGAGGAGATTGCGTTTTTACACAATTGGAACTTCGACCTCTTAAAGATTAGTTTATTTTTCAATAAAATTCAATAAAGGTTTTAAAATATTTGACCGTTCATGATGACGATACACCACATTAACAAACTTTTCATTGCATTACATATCGCTCACTCCCTCTTTATATAATCACCGTAGGTTAGGATCTGGGACGGATTTGGTTCTAGTATCCCACATTAATAACGTATTTTGCCGGAAAATTACGATTTTAAATTACAGACAGGACCTGTTTGTAAATTGAAACCATTAGAAATAATTTAAAATAAGGTTCTAAATAGCGTTTCTAGCTAGGTTTTTCAACTTTAATTAAATTGCAAGAAATGCGGTTGCAAGTACATGAAGTACGTTGCATTGATTAGGAAGTTGTCGTTTTTTTTTTGTTTTTAAATCTTTTCCGTCGATAAGGCAATGAAAAAAAAGTATTTTGGCTGATCAATTAATTTTGTAGCAATTTTTGTCTTACATGCTCTTTGATGTAATATGTGTGTTGTGTTAATGTCAAAATGGCTGCCATCATAGCGAAAAATAAAACTTTAACCAACCAATTTTCGTTTCATTTTAAAATATCTAATAAATAATAAATAAATAATATCAATCCGAAAATTAAAATAAATAACTTTGATGGTAAGTGAAATTAAAAAGTGCCGGATAACTAATAATCTAGCGTTTTAATGTGATTATAAAGTGATTTAATAGATAATTTGATTGGGAAAGGTAATTGAGTTGTGTGTTTTGATGTTTTGTGTTAAATTGGAAAAGAAAAGTGAAGAGAATAATATTGCTACTAAACTGTCAATGCGTAGGCCTGTCGTTGGCGTTTTTGTATATTTTATTGTAGTGTAAAGTGGATTATTGTTTTTATTTTGAAATTAAAACTAAACGAATATCATTTAACGCTTTTTACGATTATTTTGCTAGCGAAATAAATAAAATAATTTTGATATACATTGGTGTGCGTGTCTTTCTGTGGTGTATTTTTTATATGGTTGCGAAAATGATCAAATACAGTGTTGTTAAATAAAAAGAGAGCAAATTAGTTGTAAGTTTTTTGGTGGTTATTGTAGGTGGGGTGGAATTACGAAATTGTTAACAAAATTGATAAACCACAAGATGTAATTAATAATCGCTAGCAACAACTTTATAATTAACATCATTTAAATTAGCAGAAACTAAACAGGTAACTGTGGGATATTTTGTTTCAGTTAATACAATATATGTATGTGTTTTTACAATGCGAAAATGCCATCGATCGAGTGCAATCGATGGCTCCCACGACATTATTCCGCAGCTTCTTTTTTCAAGTCCGTGGGTTGTTATTTTTACTTTTCGAGTGATGGGTCGTTTGATAAATTTATGGTTCTCGTAACCGTGGAAACTGCCAACTCGGCAGTGGTCTCGTGATCGTGGCTCCTAGCAGTCCCAAATCTATCACCAACTTGTCTAAATGTTTATTTGTTATATAAACTTTAATTTTGACATCAGCTAAATAAATTCCTTCCTGTTTTGAGTACATTGTGATGTGTGATTGTCTAAAAATTATTAATGAAACATTAAATTGGAGTTAGTTTGTTGCTGGATTATAGAAATTATGTGGTGGTCTGAAAAATCGTTGTTAAAACAGTGTTTTCAAATTGATTTGTGACTGGATTATAGAAGTCTCTTGACTTATCAACACCTACTTGCAGCGTTTACTCAATGAGTGATGATGTCTTCTAAATTGAGCGTCTGTGTAGTTTTACTAATTTTGGGAGGGCGACACTCGACACTCAATGCTTCGTCGTCCGAATCGAGATCACTTGATTCGACGAAAGACGTTTCATAGGGTGTGTTTTTGTTTTTGTTAAATTTAATTAATTAAAATTTTGGACTCTGCAAATTTGAATCTGTTCACTTGAAAATTACATGACGTTTGAAACCATGAACCGTCAGAATAATATACCTTACGGTGAGCAATGCTGAAACCAGCAAGTGTAATGGGGTTTCCCATTTTGACTAGATATTATTTAGTTTCGTGTGAACTCAAACAACACACACTGAAAAAAATAATCGGAGATATAAACAACAAAATACGGTTAATTTTACAAAAAAAAGCGTTCGTTTTCAGCCAACGCTTCGGTTCGCAAAGACAACAAATTTAAAATTGTTATTTTAACAACACTTTATCATTCCCAAATTTCCACAGATACTTCGTAAAGAAATTTCGTGGCTTGTAAAACGTATTACAAAACTTATAGTAAAAATTACTACAGTCTTTGTGATATTTACAAATTAATGTGCAAAATAAAATAATGTTTTTTACAAAATGGTTTTTGGAGTACAACCATGCGCTTAGTAAACATAACAACTTTTCTTGTAAAATTTAACAACGATAATAGCGAAATAAACGAAACTTATTCGTTAAATTTCGAAATTCATTTATTCAATTTACGAGACGTTTCGTTGATTTAGCAAATTTAATTGGTAAATTTACAATTCTAGTACGTAAAATTGTCGAAATTAAATGTAAAATTTATAAAATTGCCATTCGAATTAAACAATGATAATTGACAAATTTACAACAAGGGTTCGTTCAATTATCAAAATTATATGTAAAATATACAACAAGTAATCATAATTTTACAAATATTATTCGTTGATGTAACAAGAACAATCGTGAAATCGCTGGAGAAGTTAACAAAGCTAATTGTAAAATGCACGAGATGGGTATGTAAAGTCTGAGAAAAATTTACGATTTTTTTTGTAATGAATATATATATATATACATATATATATATATATATATATATATATATATATATATATATATATATATATATATATATATATATATATATATATATATATATATATATATATATATATATATATATATATATATATATATATATAATATATATATATATATATATATATATATATATATATATATATATATATATATATATATATATATATATATATATATATATATATATATATATATATATATATATATATATATATATATATATATATATATATATATATATATATATATATATATATATATATATATATATATTTATAATATACATACTTATAATATATGTATGTATGCCTTCTAGACATAAATATGGGTAAGGCGAAAATTGGGCTAGCATTGGTTTTAGCTGTCTTAGTCAAAGTGGCGCCATTTATTTCTTAGTGTGGAAATATTAATAACTAAAAATCGCTGTATTAAATCTTCCTTTTCCAAAATTTGCCACCGTCGCCTGTCAAGTGAGACAGCTAAAACCAATCCGTGCCTATTTATTGAAAACGATATTTTTTAAATTCAAATACATATAACATTTATTAAAAAATATTCAAAAATATTTAATTTTTATTATTATTAAAAAAATTAAATTTCGGGATTAATATTTCTTTTTTTTTATTAATTTTCTTGACTTATTATTATAAGATATGTTTTTTTTTAAATTCAAAAAATGTAAAATTAAATTATTAAAAAATGATTAATTTTTGTTAAATAAAAAATATTGAAAATATATTTTATTATTATTAGCTATTAAAACAAAATTAATTTCAAGAATTATATTTCCTGATTTAACTTATAAAATTATATAATAAAAGATTATTTTAAAAAATTAATATTTTATTCTTGTCCTTGGTTGAGGCGATATCTGGAAATACAAAAATTAAAATTATTAATATTATTATATATAAACACAACACACAACAACATACTCGTACACACATATACAAAACTAAAATATAAATATAAATAAAATAAAAATAAAAATGTTTATAAAAGTTGAAGTAAAAAATATATTCAATTATTACCTATTATTTAAATCATTTATCAAGGTATTTACGCAAGGTACTTCAACATCATATGGTATCTCTATCTCGTAAAAATACAGTTGAATAAATAACCAAATATTAAAGCAGAGTGTCGGGTATTCTAGTTTGAATACTTGATATATTTTAAATAATTTATCAAGTGCCTCCAGTAAACTGCCACATAAGTATTTGTGGCCGTCAATTAATATTATAAATTCCTTTAAATCCCACTTCTGTCCGATAGCCAACAAAAGAGGTTGAAATTTAGCATTTTCTTCCTTACACATCGATGTTATTTCTCGCAATTCTTTTGGGATGTAACTTTTATATATAACTTTTATATGTTCTAATTTTATTTGAAAACCATTAGCATTATTTTATATTGTATTTCATTGTAATATTAAAACAAAACAAAAAACTTTAATTCCAGATGCCTACAATTTACAAATACTCTATTTGCTATCGAGTTTGCTACCGCCTTCAGTGAAAAACAAATCTCAAAGTAAGGATACTATTAGATATGGAAAATCATCTGTGAAAGACAGTCAAACATGGTTCGTAAAGATAATTTCAAGTGTATCTTGAAATTATCTTTACGAACCATGTTTGACTGTCTTTCACAGATGATTTTCCATATTTAATAGTATCCTTACTTTGAGATTTGTTTTTCACTGAAGGCGGTAGCAAACTCGATAGCAAATAGAGTATTTGTAAATTGTAGGCATCTGGAATTAAAGTTTTTTGTTTTGTTTTAATATTACAATGAAATACAACATAAAATAATGCTAATGGTTTTCAAATAAAATTAGAACATATAAAAGTTATTACTGCTTACCTGAGCTAATTTCATCTTTTTTTATTTAGCAGCTCTGTTAAACTTATAATATTTTCTTTCTGTTTGGTATGACTTTTTAATAAAAAAGGAACATTATTTAAGAACAAGTCTCATTTTGTATATATATTTTTAGCGCTGGGGTATAGCGTTAAAAAATCTATTTCGACCTTTGGAATAAATACAATTAATTATAAATAATTTATTAATAAATTATTATATTTATATAGCACCAGATCCGGCATAAATGCATGTTTTAATATGGGCCATTCATTAAATATATTAATGATCGATTGGTCCACATTGCTCATGTATTCCGCAATCCTTAATTTGGATGATTTTGTCCATTTTTCTGTCACTAAGCTCCATGGACTTCTTAAATTTCTAAGCTCCGTTTATAAACTTAAGTACTCTTCCTGTTCTATGTTTTCTATAGATAGAAAAAAGATACTGAATGTTTTTTTTTTATTTTTTTATTAATTTTTACCTTGTGTTGTACTTATGGACCTCTCATCCGGTGTTGTTTTTGGTACGCCGAACACGCCGTGTAACTACAATACATACAGTAAAAATGCACAACACAATCAAATTAAACGATGCAATGTGCTCAATATTGTGGCCATTGTAGAAAATGTGAAAAATTATGATGGTTACAATATATGTATTGCTATGTACATATGTTGTTATATATGTATATGTATATATATGACTCACCTTTTATACTTTGGTGTAAATGATCCAGATTTATATGTATTAAAAAATTTTTAACTAGCTCACTATAATTTAATTTTATTTTTTCCATTACTTTTTTAAACCGCGCACTGTTTGAAAGTTGAAACTGCAATAAATTTATGAAACGCTATACATTCGTACGGACACGATACAATTTTACGGAACAAATCTGAAATATTTACGAAATAAATTGTAAAATTTAATAATTTCCTTGTACAAATTACAAATGTATTTGTATTATTTAAATGTTCCACAAAATTTTGTAAATTTTACGAAACATTACCGTTAAATTTACGTTTCCAATTGTAAAGTTAACGAATCACTTCAGTTTTCGTTACAATTGAATTTGTAAATATGTATAGATTAAATTGCATATTATATTTAATGAATTAAACAATTTCAATCACGCATGTTTCCTCCTTCTATGGAGCAATAATATTATTGGATTGTCAACCCATTTAAAAAGTTATATACGGGTGTAAGTAAGTAAAGTCTGCTTTAAAATAGCATGAGTGAGAACTTTGTATAGGTTTGTAACTTTTTTACAAATCCAACAGTAATTTAATTAAACAGATGTGCTCTAAGTGCAACAAAATTTGACAAAACTGTTTCGTAACAGCTTCCCAATACGATTAACACAATTCTTAGGTTCACACCACCAGAGATAAGAATCTCTGACACTACTTAACTATATAAACTTTCTTATCTCTGACACCACTTAAATATATAAACTTTCTTATCTCTGACACCACTTAACTATATAAACTTTTATAAATTTTAGTCTTTGACTTCCTATCACCTAATCCACACTGGGTCTCTTATGACTCTTTACCTATAAAACCGGTTAAATTATAGGTAAAGGGAGAAAATACGAATAATGATACCGGACTCATGAGACTCAGTGTGGATTAGGTGTATCAGATACTGATTACTGATCTATCCTCGTCATTTTTCTTTCCAACGGTTTTCATTTTCCAAAATAAAATTTTACGAAGGGGAAATACTGAATACTGATATTTATTTTCTGTCGATCAACCAATCAATTCATAAAATACCCCTCTTCTATCGTTTCCACCAATAATTATTTAACATTTTTTTCCTATTTACTATGATTATTATTATTTTTTTTAGTTTTCTTATATATCTATGAGTATTACCATATTTTGTCCTAAATTTGTTTTGTTGTTTTATTACTCTCCTTTATCTTTAACCAATAATGATATAATACTTATTATAGGGAGGATCAAAGGATTTTCCCTATTTTTGTGATACATATTGTTTTGAGATCGAAGATCTCGCACACATATCTCTTTTGAAATTTTTCTGTTTGCTAATTACCCATATTTTTTTATGTTTTTATATTCTATTATGGTTTTGTTGAAATGTAGGTATATACAAATATTTTTAATTTTGTTATCATTTTTTAGTTTAAAAATAACAAAAAACTTTTATGAGTGTTCTAAGACTAATAAAATATTTTCGATTTTTTTCCTTCTGCAAATTTCCTGGTTTACCCAAAAACAAAAACAAAAAATAAAAAAATTTGGACACTGAGTGCGCTTGCACTGAAACAGCATGCTTGCGATGTTTCAAGTTCAAGCATCCCTCAATAAACAAAACATATCAAATTAAATTTGTGAATTACACATACGGAATTAAATTTACTTGATATGTACAAAATCTAAAAATAACACATTGCGTACCGATTAGTTGCCGGTGCGTTATGCAAAATTGTTTACTTATGTACATGTTTCTGTGTATTACAACCCGTGTGCGTCACAAAAAAACTTTAACAACAATTTTACTACCGAACTTCATTCCAAAACTCTGAACGATGAAAATGATAATTTTTAAATAGGCTGTTTAAAGATTCATTAATAACATAAATGATGTACCGTTTGAAAGATTTATGTTTTTAATGAGGCACGAATATAATAGTCGCAGGTACATATAAGTAAAGAATTAGTAGAGGATTCTTCAGTCCATTGTATATGTAGGTATATAGAAAATGTATACATATATTACAAAACTCTAAGTATGGCTTTAAATAATAAAAGTTTTATGTAAGTTCGGAAAATCAAAAATAAATGAAAGGATTATGCACACAAACAGCGAATTCAGTGCAGATCCTTACCCCGTTCATAAAGCAAATCATGTATGGGCCACACTAAACTTATAAATTTTACTATTATTAATTGTAGATTCTTTAACAAAATATTTTGTAAATAGTTTATATCACAATTTTATAATAATGTTACAGTTTTTCGGTGGTTATTGTTACAAATCTACATTGTAAATCTCTATTAACATGAAATACGTAGTTACGAATTGAAATTTGTTCGATTACCAAATGCGATGTTGACTTTACAATGGATCATGTTACAAAGTAGCTGTAAACTTTACAAAAATTTTGAAGATCTACAATTTTTGGTTTACGCAAAATAATTTGTAAAAAAACCGAAATTATTTTTTTGAGTGCACAAGAATGAAACAGATATATTTGTACGAGTTGTGTCTTTGTATACATCGCAGAGGTGTATCTTTCCATAGCACACTCAATTGTTTGTATCGTCTGGCTTATATACACATTGCCAATTTTGGTAACACCCAATTGATGTGCGTGACTAATGCATGGGTGGAGAGTAAAAGTGATATCAGACGGTAGCAGTGGAATCGAACTACTATACCCTACCTCAACCACATAAAGAAATTTATATTAACTTATACTCTCTTATGTTCATTGTCGGTCGTCAATCATTTTAACAGTTCTGTGTTTGCTATCACGGGGTACAAACTTATTACTTTGAATTGTACTTTTTGCACTATTTAACCCATATTAACAAAAATCAATAAGTGGTTATGCATTTGATAGATTAAGAGTTTGATTTCTTTTATAATGGCTCCAAGGGGATTGCCTGCCAGATGCGTCCCGGTGGACGACTTTTTCCAACCAAGTTTGCACTGCAATCGTTTTTTGAAGGTTTTGTATGGGTTCAGGTGGAGCACAGGCGGGGAAAATTGGATTACTTTAGTCTATTTTAAATTAAATTATGTTGTGTTAAAATAAATTGACCATTAGGAAGACGGGGACTCGCCTGTCCTCTTTGAATGAAAACCATCGTGCCATTAAATAAATAATATTTGTGGTAACATCAAATTGGATATTAATACACTAGAATCAAAACAGGTTACGGTGAAGAAGATAGGAAATGGCAATGGTGATGTCTGGTTTACTACCTATTAATCGCTTAATAGACGGCAATAGGGTTAAATCTGTTTCAACTTATAATCATTTTCTTTTCATCGGTTTTGATATGTACAAATGAGGGTAAGATGTGTGCCCGTGAATACCGAAGTTGAGATTATAATAATTATTCATTTAAGTAATAAAATTTAGTATTATGGTGATTTATTAATTAAATTTAGTTTTCAGAACTGCTTGGGAATTTTTATATTAATTTTATTTGTTGATTCCTGATATACTTATAGTACCTAATTGAATTGTTGATGAGTCTAGGATGTTATGGCGCCGGAACATAATTATTTTAAATTATTTTATATAAATTTTATAAAATAATTGAATTTATAATTATTTATTTTCTTGTGTTGGATCGGTAGGAAATTGATGATTAGTTTTAAGTTAAATTTTATGTTTAAATGGTTTTTAATGTTAAGGTTAATTCTTGTTGCAGTACATAATAATTAAGCAATTAGATAAAGAAGGACCATGCAAATTAAATAAGCGCTGTTATTTTAATATTAGCTTGTGATTTTAAACTTTTCTTAAATATTTTTTCAGGCAATTTAATGAAAGGCGGACAAGGGTAAAATTACAACATTAATAATTTTTAAGTCCTGATTTAGATTTAGAGAGTCCTGAGTATCCGGTCCTGGATTCCAGAGAAATGATCACCCAATAAAGTAGTTAGATTGTGCTGTCTTGTACTAACCTATTTATTATATATTCTACTAATAATTTACTAAATATCGATCGCTTTTCTGTCTGTCCCAATTAATAATCCTATACGGCATGTGCCCGGGAGTCTGGAATCTCCTGATATAATGCTTGGCCGTACATTCAAAATCAATCAATTAATCAATCAATCAATTTTGGTCTTACTTGCTCTTTATTGTTCATAGACTGAATATGCCTTGTTTTTTGACTGAACTATCAATATTTTGAGATTAATTTTAGAACCTAAACATAAAAATAAGAAACATAGGACCTTGCCTTACCTTGATAAGTAAAGCATTTTATACCACTATATACTACACTTATTTTAGAGAGGTCTTGCATTGTCAATATTGGAAACCCTTCTAGTGTGTGGGCATCTACCAACAAAAATGAGTGGAATAACCGGTTCAAATGTTATTCCTGTACAAAGCGGCATAAAAAGTTCGGTTTGTCTATATGCTAAATAAACCAATCGAAATTTAGGGATTAATAATGCGTATGTATACTTGGTTTTTCAAAGTATTTCTGCTTAAATCAAACAAACAAGTTTTGAGCAACATTTTTACCAGTAATCTGTCTGTTGTTGTTTGCGATAGTACAGGAATTCTTAAATCTTCGTATTCTAGAACTTTAGTCAGCTTTTAACGAAAACATAACCCTACATTAACTTGTTAATGTAAAATTAAAAATTCTGTGATCCGAGGATAAACGGAAAATCCTCTATACTAACAACTGATAAATTTATAAACCATGTTTCACATTAGTTTATATTAAAGCACCATTATATTTCAATTCGATATTTTTCCTTTTTTTGTAATAAAAAGCTTAATCCATTTTCTATTCCATTTCTAATATAATTTAAAAAAAAAAATAAATAAACGCTACCTCTACGAAAGTCATTGCATCAACCTTATCTAACTCCACACCCAATGTTTTAAACAAAATTTACAACCGTGTAACATTTAGTAACATTTAGTAAAAATTGTATATTTTTCAACAAATATTTCAACACACACACACATACACAACACACCCACATACTATCATAAAATAAATTTAAATGGAAAGTTGCTTTAATGTTTTTCATACTTTTTGTGATTTGAAAATCGATGTTTTCATTTTTATTTTTTATTGCAAAAAAAAAAATTACAAACGCAAATAATAACATAACCGCACACAAAAAACAAATGTATATAGGTAGTAATAACAATGGGCGATAAAAATCTTGATCACGCAAACTTTTAACCATCAGTTAAATGCTTTTAAAGCTTCAGCTTTTTTTTTTATGCCGTAAAATTTACATGAAAATTCAGTTTTATTAACTAAACACAAAATACCAAGTGCGGAACAATAATTATAATAATTGTAAATGTTATGTATTGTAACAAAGCAACATTGTGCTGTACAAGCAATCAAAAGTAGAACAGGAAAATGATGGAATTTAGAATGGGTTTTCATGAGCGATCTAAATAATGATAACTTATGTAGGTAATCGTGATTTCCAATCTAATTCCGTATTCTTTAAATTATAGAAGTGATACTCAGTATATAATCCTTAAGATCTAAACCAATTACTAATCTAATTTATTCATCAATTTCAATTAGTTATATAAAACCATCAGTCAATTATTTTTCTATTAATTCGTAAACTCATTAAATTTCCATTTCAGTAAATCGAAACTTGATTCAGAACAATGAATGTGTATATGTCTGTGTGGAGTACCAGAATCATTTTCTATCATAAAATTATGAATAATCAATTCAATCTTTATTTTATAAATATAATCAAAATCAAAATTTGGCAAACAGAAGCGGCAGCATACTAACAACAATTCGACTAGCTCAAAATTCCATAAATTTATTATTATTTGCCTTCTTCAAATGATTTACTGGAAATGAATCAACGTTTTATCTAAGCAAACAAAAAATGCTTTTGATTGATTGCCTTATCTCTCGTCTTATACATTTTTTTTTTTATGTACATATTCTAAACGTATGCTCAACAATATTCGATACATTTTGGCGTGTTTTCTGGTACGCACATAATATAACAAAAAAAAAAGGATACATGAGAACATACAAGTATTCTAAAATTACCATAAAATAAATTTGTTCGTAAAATTATTTTTTCAAATGCGCCAGAGGAGCTTCTTAAATGGTTAATTTATTGTATCCACTTTAATTATAAAAAAAATTAAATTTCAACTGTATTAATATATCGTCGAAATGTACTTTAAATAAAAACACAATAAATTGTGTACCTATGTATGTACATATATATATATAGGATCACAGCATATCAAAATTATTATTGGGGTATGCTAAATTATGAACAGTATCTCCAATTAAACAAAGGGTTTTAAATGACAAAATCTAATTACTTTAGAATAAATTAAATTTAATAATTTGCTAATGAAATTATTTTAAGCTAAATTAATGTCATCACTAAAGCTAAATAAAGTAGGTCTCGAATTTAAAATAAATAGGACTGAGTCCAAAAAAATGGGTTTTGAAATGGTGTCTGCCTGTCAGTCTGTCTATCAGTCTGTCAGTCTGTGTCTTCTCAACAGCCCAGATGGTTTAACCAACTACAGATTTAAGGTTTTTTGATAAATTGGGAGGTCCCAGCGAATTTTACTCCAAATCGGCTAACCGGAAGTGGCCACTCCCTTGGTCCAGAAAATTTATTTTTCAAATATCTTAAAAAAAACTACTTAATACAAAATGTTTCCAAAAATTAAAAACAAATGAAAATAAAAAGTAAAAAATTAAAAAAAAAAAAATTAAGAAAAAATAAAATTTCTTAAAATTCTCTGTTCGTAAAAGATAGTCGTGTGTTGGCCACACCTCCATTTTTATTATTACAACTTAAATCATTCTCTAATCAATTTTTTCTATTATTCTCAGGAAAATTCTAAAATTACCAAAGATCTCCTCATCAACACTATTTTACAGTTTATTCAAAATTCACTCTTCTATTTTAAAATTGAGTGAAATTTAAATCTCGTATTTAATTTCGATGTGTTAGGTGTCACACGCGATGCTGTTAAAAGTTGAATCATATAATTCTTCAAAATTATATCATTAGCTTAAGTTTAATAGTTTTAAATTTTAATGAATAATTTTTATCAAATTCCTCCAAAAATAATTTAGAATTCAAAACAGGACGCGGAAAAATACGCGGAAACCATACGCGGAAAAATAAATTGCTGTCTATCAAAGATTTGGATGTCATCCTGCCAATGAATCATCCTGAGCAACGTATTTTCATCATGGATCATTTGACTGTATTCCAGCCAAATTCCATTATTGTGGATTCTAAAAGTATATTATTTGTTAAGTATAAAGTTTATTCACTTTTGTATTTTGCTGGATTGGCTTCGTCCAATCTCAATAATATTTAAGGCGCATTTTATTTGACCAAATTCAAATTTGTATTTATTTCGAAATCGCGTCTCCGCTACACAATAACTAAAAATTATTATTGGATTTTGAAAACCAAGTACACAGCGGGTATTCACGAATACCTAAATGGTATTGGACTCCTGGCATTGTTGTTGTAAATGGTCAAATAAAATACGCCGTTAGTTTGTTTATTATTTTGACATTTTTTTTATTTGACTTACTTCGGTCTAAAATGACCAAAGTATTGAAATCCTGTCAAAAATAACGAAAAATTTGGTTGGTCCAAAACCATTTTGTCGGCGTTTTGAAAGCCCCTGAAAAAGCAAAAAAAATAAAAAAAAAAATAAAAATATACATCCGTCTGTCTGGACGTCTTGATGTCTGGATGTCTGAATGACTATACCCATAGTATGTATCTCGAGAACGGATTGTCCGATTTGGAAATATTTTTTTCGCCAATCTGTTCCTGTGGTCAAGGCGGAGATTTGCAAAGCTTTTGGAAACTGTACGTCGAGAAGGTGAGGTACCTGCCACACGAATTAAACCAAAACACCTGGTTATATAAAAATATTTACGAGTTTTTTAATATATGCTGGTTTGATTATTGAATTAGGCATTGAATTTAGGGTTGATTTGAAGGTTAAGTTAGGGGTCAATTTGCGGGTTGACTTGAAGTTGAGTTGGAGTTGAGTTGGGGTTGGATATAAACAAATTTTTTTATATAGGCTGGTTTTATTATTGAATTGGGCATTGAATTTGAAGTTAATTTGAAGGTTAAGTTAGTGGTCAATTTGCGAGTTGAGTTGAAGTTATTGACCAAGTTTTATATATGCTGGTTTGAAGATTGAGTTTGGCGTAGAGTTTGTGGTTGAGTTGAGTGTTAAGTTGGGATCCGTTTACGACTTGAATTATGGTTGAGTTGCGGTTTAGTTGAGGTTGGCTTAGGGTTTAATGAGCAGCTGAGCAATCAATATACAGGGAAACCTCACTACAACGGAAAACGACGGGACCAAAAGAGTTGTCCGTTGTAGTGAGGTGTCCGTTAAACTGAGGATTTGTAATTTTTTTTTTATACAAATTTTATTGGGATTCTATAATGTGATTCTCAAATAATTTTTAGATGAAGTTCTGAAATATGGTTAAGTAGGATGGAACAAGGCTATTCCTTAATTGATTATGATAAAATTTTACATGTACGATGGAAATGTAATTTTAAAATGGGACGGAACTTGGCTATTTCTGAACGGATTAAGGTGAAATTAGACATCTGTCATGGAATGACATTCTAATGAAATTGCAGAGTATTGCTTATCAAATTATAACTTTGAAACATATTGGAATGATAATTACCGTAGCGTTTTTGTTGGTGTTTTTATACGCAATAATTTTGGTCTTGTTTTAGTTCATTATTGTAATTGGGATTCTGCTGATGTCCTTGTTCTGAACATTAAGCTAGACCACATTTGGGGTTCGATTTGTATTTATAGGTTTGTTAAAAGGATAATATTACTTATTGTCGTGACTTACAGACGCTGTTGCTAACACTGGAGGTTATCCTTGGAAATCTTAATATCACTCTATAAAATAATGTTGTATGTTCTAACTACCACTCAATGTTAGCTTCATAAGGCTTTATTATTATTTTAAATTATCCTACTGGAATGTTTATGTATATCATATGTTAGTTAAACCGTGCAATTTATATGAGTTCACTGTTGACCACTTACCAGTTCATTTTTCCTATCATAATTTTATTGAGTTAATTATTTATTCTTTATCTAGTCGTCCAACTGTACCCGATAAACGTTCATGTATTTCTGGAGTTAATTACGACAAGCTTAAAGATTATCTGCAAAGTGCTCGTTTATTATGAAAATGATTGCAATTTTTTGGTATCTGAATTCTTATATTGAGTCACCCAAGCTTTAGTTAATTGCCATAATAACAGGAAATTAAAACCGTAAACGAATAAAATCGACAAATTAAAGAAATTTAAGGGACATCCTTCTAATGTTCAAAAAATTCCATATAAAACTGTCGAACACGTTAACGGGACTGTTAAACTGTTCAAAGCTTTTCATTACATTAATAAATTTTACGAAACAGATAATAACTCCAAGCTTATGTAGAGGGAAATTGATGATATTCTTGGTAGAAAAGTTGGAAAAATTCAATTTTTTTCAGTTTACTTAAATTAATCAACGTCATTACTAACTAGTCCTCAACAGATATCGGTTATATTTAATTGTTTTTTATTGATATTCCTTCAATATTGGAACCTTTAAAATTTTTAATTTTTTTCTATCTTTCAGATTAATCTTTCAAGTTATGCCCCAGCGTTCGCAAAAGGTCTGGCATTAACATATCTCTTAATTTTACAGAAGTGCAACCAGTATTACAAAGCGATACTTTCAATTATCAGTACATGTTTTTTTTCATCACCGACTTACTATCAGTGATAAATTTAGCGCCATGACTACTTTTCATCCAAAATGTTTGAAGAGTTAAAATAATACTCTTGTGATAAAAACCCGTGTTCATCTTTTTGTTTTGATCTAATTTTCGTTAACGAAAGGAATTACTATTGACTCACGGCTAAACTGAATCTCGCATCCCAATAATATCAGAAAAGATGTCGTCACCCCTTCATGCATAAGATTTATAATTTTCGTCAATTCTGCCCATGTTCTATTCTTAGGAAACTCTAACGTGCACTCATTGAATCAGTCATAATATACAGAAGATCCAGTTGGGGTGGGATATATTTAAGGAACACTGCAAATCTATAATATTGGTCACCACAGCCGAATAAACCATGCTTACAATTTTAAAAATCTAAACGATTTTCTTAGCTTCAGGTGCAATAATGAAAAGTGAAAAAGATTTTACTTGTATGTGATACCGCACTGGTTTCATATTTTACCAAAGTATTTAAAAAAAAATTCTTCTGACGGCAAACATCAACTTGAGCGAGAAACGCTGTTATGCTCATTTCGCATTGATAATATTAAGGAATATTTTTAGCAATATAAAAATTTAGTTAGCGAGCCCATTTTTCTTACATATCTTGGTTTACAATAATTGGCTTTAGCTTGGATAGTTGGTTAACCTGATCTAAACAAATTAAGAATACAAAAAAAAAAATTGCTCGTTACATAATTGCAATATTTGATCGCTTAAGGTAAATATAAGGGTTACAATCATTATTAATAATCTATAATACTTATATATGGTACAGCCAAGAACATTAAATTTAAGTTCGGGCAGCTAATGTTAGCAGTAAATAGAGCCTGGATTTTTTGTAAATATTGTACATATGTAAATATTGTTTGTATTTATCTGGTATTTCTGATTTTTTTTTGTTCGTATTTTGCACTTTTCGGTGTGGTTTTGGGTCAAATATGGCTAATTAAAAGTAGGAAAGAGCTTTGCGAAAAAATAAAGCATTGATAAGCATTCGCGCCAATCGCTTATATGAAAAAAAAATATGGTTCTATCCGTCTCCTCGAACGAAACTTTTCCCACAAAGCGTCCGTAGTAGATCACCCAACCAACTATTTATCTTTATTTTCCGTTATTTTGGGAAAGGTCATTAAAAGATGTCATGGCTTTTCTAAAAGGCCTTTAAGAGTCCTTCGCCATTATCACAATTGGTCACAACAATATAAATCTTCTACTCTCATGTCGCCAAATCATAGACTCACAATTAATGTTAGATTATTTCGAACTGACACATGTTAAACAGCAATCAAAGTCGGATTCGCCATTTTTAACAATTAGATCCAGTTATACATCTCTAGTAAACTGTTGGAAACTATTAAGAATTTAAATTACACCGTACACAATGTTTAAAATTTATTTTCTGAAAATTTGTGCCGTTTGTTCAGATCACAATATTATGGCCGTGGAAATAAGCCGATATAATTCTTTACTTAGCGCTTTAGTCTGTATGGGGCATCGCTACCGACTATATGAGAGTACAAAGTAATAAACCATCTATATATATAAAAATGAAGGGTTGCTGTGTGTTAGTCTCGCTAAAACTCAAAAACGGCTGGACCGATTTTCAAAATTTTTTGTTTGTTTTGTTTGCTATAGTTCAGGGATGGTTTAGAAAAAAAAAATTTGAAAAACCCCCAAGTTCAGCGAAAAAAAATATATATATAGAGAATAGAGAATAATATTGTGCCAAATGATTAATTTTCACTAAGCAGGCTATGGGAAACACTATATATTATTATCTTCTCTATATATGCGAAAAAAAAACAAAAAATAAAAAATTTTCATTTAACCTCAAAGAAGAAATTTTGTGATTACTTTGTTGTGATTGTGTGTCCGTGATGACATCATATTTGTGTATCTTGAAAAACTTTGTTATTGTTTTGTAATTTGTTTATCTTTTAATAACATGCCAAAGAGAAGAACGGCTAACATTGGTCGTCGAAGTCAGTCAAATGTTCGCAGAGCTACCTCACGAGCTAATCGCACCAACGACCAGCGAGCGACAGATAATGATAATAGTCGTATCGGTATGTCTGAATTACGTTTGAGACAACAGCGAGCGCGACAAAATGAACATGAGCGATCGCGCCGACGTATCGCTAATATAATTTTTTTGTCTAGAGATATTGTGCTTCATCGTCGAGATAATAAATTAAAACGTGTATCCGAAACGCACAGGACTTACGACGCGCTACAATACCCATTAATTTTTTGGCAAGGTGAAGATGGATACCATTTCAACATTAAAATGGTTAATCATGAAACAGGTAATTGTGTTATGTCCGAAAGAATATAACAACCCGGATATAACAATTGACATTGATTTTAATACATCTAATCGTACCTCCATTATGATTGCAGGCGTTGAAACCAATAAAAAAGTTAGTGCTATGAATTTTTATTCATACAGACTCATGATCCGGGAAGGTGAAATGAATCACATTCTGATGTATCGCCGTCTTTTCCATCAGTTCGCGGTTGACATGTATGTCAAAATTGAAACTGAACGATTGACATACATCCGCTTAAACCAACAGCAACTCCGATCTGAAGAATACATTCATCTCCGCGATGCTATCAATGCTGACAGAGATGCAAACAACGTCGGAAGAATGACAATTTTGCCGGCAACTTACATTGGAAGCCCGCGCCATATGCACGAGTACGCGCAAGATGCAACGTCGTATGTTAGACAGTATGGCCGACCAGACCTATTCATTACATTTACCTGTAATCCCCAATGGATTGAAATTAAGAAGGAACTATTACCAGGTCAAACACCAGTCGATAGGCATGACATCATCGCCAGAGTTTTTAAACAAAAATTGAAATCTCTCATGGATTTTATTATAAAGCAACGTGTGTATGGCGAAGTCCGTTGCTGAATGTATTCCGTTGAATGGCAAAAGCGTGGTCTACCTCATGCGCACATTTTGATATGGTTAGTTGATAAAATCAGGCCAGATGAAATCGATTATATTATTTCAGCTGAAATCCCCGATGAAACTGTTGATCCAAAATTGCATGCAGTAGTAACTAAAAACATGATCCATGGGCCTTGCGGTGTTTTCAATACCACTTCTCCCTGTATGATCGACGGTAAATGTTCCAAAAGATACCCGAGAGACTTGCATGCTGATACCATCACAGGTAATGACGGATACCCATTGTATCGTAGACGATCAGTTGAAGATAATGGACGATTTGTTGTTGTGAAGGCTAAAGGACAACATTTATATGTAGACAATCGTTGGATTGTCCCATACTCACCAATATTGTCTAAAGCTTTTGACGCTCACATCAATGTAGAATACTGCAATTCCGTCAAATCAATCAAGTACATATGTAAATATGTAAATAAAGGCAGTGATATGGCCGTTTTCGCCGTAACAGATAAAAATGACGAAGTATCTCAGTATCAGATGGGTCGCTATGTCAGTAGCAACGAGGCGATTTGGCGTATCTTTTCATTTCCAATCCACGAAAGACACCCTACAGTAGTCCATTTGGCAGTACATCTGGAAAATGGACAACGGGTGTATTTCAATCCAGACAACGCGGCATTCAGAGCACTACAGCCTCCATCAACGACACTAACGAGCTTCTTCTCAATTTTCGAAACAGACAATTTTGCTCGCACTTTACTGTATGCTGAAATTCCACGCTACTATACATGGAACGCATCATCGAAATCGTTTCAACGTCGGAAAAAAGGAGTACCAGTTGAAGGACATCCCAATGTTTTTGCTTCAGATGCTCTGGGACGGATCTACGCTGTGCATCCAAATAACGACGAATGTTATTATCTTCGATTGTTGTTGGTGAATGTTCGTGGTCCAACGTCGTTTCAACAACTAAAAACCGTTAATGGACATTTGTGTGCGACTTACCGTGAGGCGTGTCAACTATTACAGTTGCTCGAGAACGATTCACATTGGGATAACACGCTTAAGGATTCCGTCATCTCTTCATCACCGCATCAAATTCGCACATTATTTGCGATCATTATATCTACATGTTTCCCCTCAAATCCAAACGATTTATGGCTTAAATATAAGGCCGACTCAAACTTCAAATCCAACACTACAAATAACTGAAGAGATTTACAATGAGACATTAATTATGATAGAAGACATTTGTCTATTGATGGCAAATAAAGGATTATCGTCTTTAGGTATGACATCGCCCAATCGTCCGATGCATGATGCATTTAACCATGAGTTACAAAGGGAACGCCAATACGATACCGAAGCACTAGCTGAAGCAGTTCGTACGAATGTTCCGCGATTGAATCAACAACAAAAAATTGTTTACAACTCTTTGATAGAAGTTGTGAGCAATGGAACTGGTGGAATTTACTTCCTGGATGCTCCTGGAGGAACTGGAAAAACTTTCTTGATATCATTGCTTTTGGCGAAGATTAGATCGCAGAATGAAGTTGCCCTAGCGTTAGCTTCATCTGGAATAGCTGCGACTTTGTTAGAAGGCGGACGAACCGCACATTCTGCGTTGAAATTACCACTTAATATGCAAATCAATGAGACACCAGCTTGCAACATAGCCAAAAATAGTGGAATGGCGACGATTCTACGGGCGTGTAAATTGATCGTTTGGGATGAATGCACGATGGCGCACAAGAGGTCACTGGAGGCGCTGGACAGAACTTTGGAAGATCTTCGTGATAACCAGAACATTTTCGGTGGAGCCATGATTCTGTTGTCCGGTGATTTTCGTCAGATTCTTCCAGTTATTCCACGATCAACTGCAGCTGACGAACTAAACGCGTGCTTAAAATCATCTAATTTGTGGCGATATGTGAAAACACCTCGATTGACAACTAATATGAGAGTATTTTTACAACAAGATCAAAGTGCGGACGTGTTCTCGAAACAGTTGTTAGATATTGGTGATGGGAAACTCGCAGTTGACACCTCGACCGGATTCATTACATTCCCCAACGATTTTTGTCTATTGACAGATTCGAAAGAGGAGCTGATTCAGCGTGTTTTTCCAGATGTAGCGCAACAATTTAAAAACCATAATTGGTTGAGCGAAAGAGCAATATTAGCGGCGAAAAACAAAGACGTCGATGACCTCAACGTGACCATTCTAAATGTAATTCCAGGACAGCTGTTTTCCTTTAAATCTGTCGATACAATTATCAATCAGGATGACGTAGTTAACTATCCAACAGAATTTCTGAATTCACTGGAACTGCCTGGCTTACCACTTCACAACTTACAATTGAAAATTGGTTCAGTTATCATTATGTTACGTAACATTAATCAACCTCGATTATGTAATGGAACGAGATTGGCTGTGAAAAAATTAATGAATAATGTCATCGAAGCAACGATTATCAAAGGAAAATATAAAGGAGAAGATGTTTTGATTACACGTATCCCAATGATTCCAACGGACTTGCCGTTCGATTTTAAGCGACTACAATTCCCAGTGCGCCTGGCCTTTGCGATGACCATAAACAAGTCGCAAGGTCAGTCGTTGGAAGTTTGCGGGATTAATTTAGAATTTCCATGCTTCTCGCATGGACAACTATATGTCGCATGCTCACGTGTAGGGAAGCCATCGTCTTTATATATTTATGCTCCGGAAAACCAAACCAAAAATGTTGTTTATCAAAACGCTTTAAATTGAACAGATATATTTATTATGTTTTGTTATGTATTTTTTATGTTAATAAACCAGAGAATAAACCAGAGAATAAGCGAGGAATAGTAGTGATTGAAAGTTTCATTTAAGCGGATTGAAAACACTTAAATCTAGGTAGCCGTCTTAGAAAGCCCCTATGCCAAACCGAGACACCCCTACTTGAGCACCCTCAGAGATCTATTCACCCTGTGATCTGCCCGGGCGAGGCCGGGTAACCTACTAGTATACAATAAAAAATCAGAATTAATATTAATTATGTTTTATCATTAAATACTTCCTCCTTATCAAATAGCGTTTCATTTTCTATATCTCCCAGCGCCTTTCTTCTAAACCTGCTTCACCCTAAGGGTGTGATATTATTTTAAAGGCGTCTCTAAATACATAATGTGCTATTAAAATTTATATATGACGTTCAATACCAAGGGAATTTATTACTCACAAATTATACCTTTACCACGTTGCCATGAAATTTTTCATAATGCGGTTTTAAATATTAATCGTAAAAATCGTAGTTTATTTGTGCCTAATGGAATTAAATTAAATTTTTTCTATTATTGTGTTAGAATTATTTTTGAAGTTTATGTTGACTTTTAATATGACAATAAAGTAACTATTTAAATATGGCATTTTGAAATTCATAAAATGATTCTTTGCGGTAACCTTCCTTTCTGTGGCCCTATCATATATAATTTAAATTACTCTTTGCATATTTCAGACACGATATTTAGTGCCGCCTGAGTTTTTGATACTCTTACTTTTGACACAACATTAATGGATAAAATTCAATCGATTTATTTGTTGTAATGTGCACTATTTCTTAATACTTATTCTAATATTCTTTAATTTCCTATGTCATTGTACTTAAGAGATATCAGAGCGAGGTGCATGTGTGCTTGTGTACACGAGTCTGGAAATGAGTAAAGTCGTTTATCTGCCGCTCCATGTGGAGTGCCGTGAAATCTTTGTCCTTTCTTAATTGGAGCTCGCAAGGTTTGTTCATTTTGCTGGAGTTTTCCAATGTGTGTTATCTAAATAGAAAATTTAATACGACCCTAACCAATCGGTAGGATTGTTAACCCTATCATTTTTGGATGAAGACTTTTTGTAAGAACCCCTTTTGTTGAAAACCCTTTCCGGAGAATCACTTTCGGGGAAACCTTTTTGGCGAACCCATTTTTGGGAAACCTTTATCGGATGAACCTATTTTAGGAGGCACTCTTTTCTGTCGAACCCTTTTCGGAATTAACCCATTTTTGTGTAATTTTTCGAACATTTTGAATTTAATAGTTTCTTTGTAAATCATCGAGTTTTGAGATATTTGTAATAGACATTTTCTGGACCACGGAAGTTGTCACTTCTGGTTAGTCGATTTTTACTAAAATTCACTGGAACATCCAAATTCACGAAAAAGCTTAAACATAAAGTTTCAGTTCGATTGGTTAAACCGTCTAGGTTCAAGAGAGGACACTAGCAGATACTACTTCAAAATCAATTTCTCTGGAAACCCTAAAAGAGATAAAATGAGGGAAATTTTTTAACTTTCATCACCGTACCCCTGAAGATTTTCAAATAACTAATATGTTTTTCCCTTGAGATATACGTTAAGTGTCAGGTACCTAAAATTCGCCACATAATTGTTGAGTGATAAATAATTCGAAATGCTATATATAATTTTTTATTGCTAATCGTGGTGGGTATTAAAATTGAGTATTAAGATTTTCACTCTTAACTTACTAGCTGAGAATTAAACGCTAAACTTACTGAAAATTGAAAAGAACACTTATTGCTTTATTTTTTCTAAATCTTCTGGATACTGGCCGAATGTATTAGACAATTATATTTAGAGAAAAAGAAAATTTACTTTTTTCAGTCCTAAATAATTTTTCGGACGAAAGTAAGGCCAATTAAATAAATTTTGGGACTTTTAAATTAAAAACAGAAAGGGATTACACAAACAATCAATTTGCAGAACATTTTTTTGATTTTATCGAAAATAAAGAAATGATTTGGCAATTACATATATCGAAAGAACTAAAGCGGTTTTTTCGCTTTTCATTGGGTTAAGTGTAGCAGCATAACGATCTTATTTTAGAAAATTTTCTAGTTTTATCATTTATCGATTTATCATCAAATTAATTAATATCCAACATTAAAAATAACAAAACAGAATATTTTCTACAAATTCCGGATCCTTTCTATTAAAAATACAAGCAAAATTTGTTTGGATTTCTATCAAATTTATTATGAGCTTCAAAAACAATATTTAGATGGAACATATACTCAAGTTCAAGTCCTCGAGGTTAGGATGAATTGAAGTTAGAGAACTTTCCGAAACAGCAATACGTAAATTCAAAAAAACTTGCCTAAAATGAATCAGCCATTTCTTAATCCAATGAATTATTGTGTTGTTTTAAGCAATAGTCATGCTTCATCCAATTTCTGTACATTTCTTAAATGATGACTGTACATTTCTTAAAATAAGAACATATTTCTTAAAATAAGAAAATATTTCTAAAGTTTTCGATATTTTTACAAAAGTGAGTTATTTTTTTAATTGCATAGCTTGATTTACATAAATATCGTATTCTCGATTTTAAGGAAAAAACATTTATTCAAAAGTTTTAACCATTAATTTAAGCAACAACTGAATTTTATTTAAAGTTTTGCTATTACTTATATTAAGAAATGCGTTTCTTACTATAAACAAGTTTATTTACTTCAATCTGACTGCTGCTCTATATTCACAGACCGATTTTACCTAAAAACCTTCTGGAGACAAGACCCTGTAGTTTTCAAGATTATCCCGTGCAAACAGACAGACGTTAATGATACTTTCACACATTCTATTATGAGAAACCCACTGCCTAGTCGTAAATTTTTTAAACCTGTTAATCGTATGGTACAAGGAAACAGCTCGTCAATATTGGGGACAAACTAGTAGTTACTAAGGTTATATTATACATCTGGTAGCATCTCTAAACATATTGAAAACCAATAATTCTCCCCACCATTTTATTGTGTAATTCTAACCCACGAAACCTTTTCAACGGTGTTCTCTAATAAAAATAAAGATCTACCAATAAAATTGCCTAAATCAGTTTTATCAAAAGTAATTTTTTTACATTAAATTCTTAGAACATTTTAGAAATTAATTTTATTTTGGAAAATTTTAAATTTGATATCCTACTCAGAATCAATTTATTATTATACGATATACGCATAATTAAATATATTAAGGATGATTTTTAGACCCTTCTCCGAAAAAATCAATATACGTCTATAATCTAATTTGTGCACAAAATCAAATTTGGGCTAATTAATTTACATTAAAAGATGTTTGTGATTACAAAATTCTGAGCGATACCTATTCCAAGAAACGAAGGAAATATGTACCGAGTAAGTCATTCTAAGTAAAATTGACAAATAATTTCAAATGAGACGGTGACACAACACATAATAAAAATAAAGTATCTAGGTCTATGAAGAATGACAATGGATAAAATTTGTCAATTTAATATTTTTACTTACGTTTTATTGTATTTTCCAATATAAATAGCGAAACTAAATTATCGTCGTATTTAGTAAGAGGTTTACATTGTAAAAAAATCGTCATATAGATTACGGATAATTGAGTTATAAGTATTGAAGCATAATTACATTATATTGAGACAACAAACCTATTGTATTCTTTAAGAAGATGTTTTTTGTTAAACATTTCGTCGTTGATTCAATCTCATAAATACAAAATCTAGGATTGACATACTATTTTTGGCCTGTGTCATCCTGAATGAATAGGATTAGATATTTCATTGTAAACAAATTTTGTGTGAATAAAATTATTCATATAATCAAAATCCATATAAAGTATTAAATTATACTCTCCATTGGATATAATCAAAATTTTGATTGTATTTAGTATAATTTGCATATAAATTAAAAAAATCTATTCACAAACAATAGAAAAACAATAAAATTTTTCAATTTACTAATTTTATATTTCAATAGCAATGATTTGGAAAATCGAATGCGTATGTTTGTTCAATTGTGATGAAACAATACTCAAAAGAACAATATAATTATTTTTAGGTTGCGTCTTCTTAGAGAAAATTGATTTAAGTTTAATTAAGGTCTTGTCTCCAACCAAATATCAAAACTCCATTTTACAAATATTATGCTCGATAAACTCCTTTCCCTCGCCTAAATTGTTAATTAATTTTTAAATCTTTCTTTGGGATAAAATATTTGGACTGAAAGCCCGTTGTGGTATGTACCTACACGATCGGCTTAGTTTATTAAACCATTAATGGATTAGCTTTTTAGGTTGTCACAGGTGGTGGATAGTGAACGGCCTATCGATAGGCAGGTTAGCGGTGAATTAAATAAGCCGCCCCAACCGCAGTCCAGCTGGTGGGAGAGTCTCAGGGAACTGGGAAGTGGTTAACCTCAGTTCGTTAAATTCTGAGTGCCTCTGATGCCCAGCATGGAAAGGCGAATGGATGGAGCCAGAAAACCATCGACCAATAACCACCGCGGAGTGTGCGTCACGTCCTCTCTGCACATCCGGAGTCTCCGTGGGTGATGAGTGGGGTACGTACCCTATAAACGGGTGACCCTGGGAATGGAATGGATCCCATTGGATTAGGCTCTCCATGTGAATAGGTGAATGAGAAAGAGAATGTGGAGCGGAGGGAATGGGCTGGATTAAGGTGTTAGGCGACCCGTGCTGATGTTCAACTAAGCTGGGGGCCCATTTAGCAAAGCCAAGTCGCTAACGGAGCCCTCTGGATACCTGGCAACCTTCAGTTGTATTTAGCCTTACCTGTGTATACGGATCTCTGCACGTAAGCATGAATGATACCAAAATCGAAGAAATAGGGACCAGTACCCTTCAAAAACCGGGAAGCAACAAGGAAGGAAGTAGCTTGAAAGTTAAAGGTGGGGGGAAGCCGAACCGGAGCCAAACAAAATAGCAGGGGATCGGATTGGGTCCCTCCGGCGAAGCGACGATATCGTGGAAAACAGTCAATGCACAGAATTTTGGAAAGGCTGACTGCGACCCCAAAGGGGCAGTTAACAGCAGAACAAAAGGAATCTGTGGCATGAGCGAAGAAAGTTGTCGGCAGCGGTATTTTGAATAAGGGTCTTGGTTCGAAAAGAATGATGTCACTTGATAAGGAAGTACCGGGCGACGCTTAAAGAGCCAAGGTGGCCACAGGAGCCCAAAATGGCCAAAAGATGAAGCTGTTCAGCGAAATCTTGAAGGAGCATGCCTTGATGTTAGCCGTCATTGACAGGGGTCAGGAAGACGGGAGCATTACGGCTGAAAAATGGAAGTCGGTTTACAACGAACTGAACTCCGTATTTTTGGAAGTTCTGAGAGATAATCCGGGACCCCCACCGTCCTGTAGGGATGCGGGGTAGTATCAAGGGCGGTTAAGTTGACTGCGTGCTCATTTAAAAGATCGGTGGATCTGTATAGAATGGCAGTGGCCAAAGTAGGCGAGGTATGGTAGGGCGCGAAACTGGAGGCGGTCAGTAAGGAGGAAATTCCGAGCAGATCGAAGGCACGCGTCTGCTTGCCAACCAAGAAGCCTGAGGAGGTCATTGAGAGTATCCAGGCCAGCAATCCGTCATCCAATCATCTACCGGCAAAGAACTGGAAGATAGTAAAACAAGAGGAGGCCAAATGGGGCTATAGGTTGACAGTTATGCTGTTAAACAGGGAGTCCCTAACTATCCTCGCAGAAACGAAGGGAGTGATCAGCTTCGGATTCGGGTCGACCACTCTTAATGTGTATAAGAAAGATAAAGTGGATACGCAAGTGGGAAACCAGCCTGCGGTAAACGTCGGGAAGGAAGGTGTTGATCTTCCGGAGACGGATACGGGTACCGAAATGATGGTTGTTCAAGCCTGCTTCCTTTCCCTGGACTCTGATGGGGAAAACCTGTTGAAGTTTTCGCGAGAGGGGGATGGCAACGGCGACCACATAAAAGGATTAAAAGAGAAGACAGGAAGCGAAACGACGAATAGCAGCGGTTGTCCAGGGGTTCCTTTTCCGATACGGGAAGTAGAGGAAGAGATGAATGAGGTAGACCACAATGGTTAACATTATACAAATAAACCTGCATCATACGAAGGCTGCCTCGGCAGCTCTCGTTCTCAGACTGCATCAAACAATAACCGGATCTGTGGCCTTAGAACGAAAGGGTGGGTATAAATAATTATACTCAGGCAACTCTGAGAAGATCAGATCGTGTATTTTGGCGAAAAATAATTTGAATATTTTTCTTCTTCATCAATTTAGTAGTGGGGATGTTACCGCGGCTAGCGTTGAGTTTGGCTGTGAAAAATGATGGCTAGTCTCAGCCGATATGGATCGGAAGAAGGAGGTTCCACCGGATAACCTGGGGGAACTAATCCGGGAAGCAGGTCAAAGAAAGGTAGGTGTCTTACTTGGATGTGATGCAAACGCGCATCACACAATCTTGGGAATCACAGACATTAATGAAAGGGGTGAGTTATTTTTTGAATACTTATTAAGTACTAACCTTTTAGTTTGCAATATTGGGCGGGAACCAACATTTATTGTCAGGAATCGACAGGAGGTCTTGGATGTGACCTTTGCGTCTGATACTATTTTTCATATGATCAGGGGATGGAGAGTGGAGAATGAGTATACTCATTCTCTGATCACCGGTATGTAATATATAACTTCAACGTCAACCCTGTTAGTCGGAAAGCCTTCAGGAATCCTAGAAGGACCAACTGGAACAAATATGGGGAGGTGTTAGAGGATGTATTGCCGCTGGAGGTTCCAGAGCTTCCGGCGACAGTAGAAGAACTGGATTGCATTGTTGATATTGTCACAAAGGCAATCTTTCATTTAATGCTGCGTGCCCCCTGATAAAACCTAAGGGCAAACAGAAGCCGACATGTTGGTCCATTGGGTTGGAGAACTATCGAAAGGCTTGAAGGGTAGCCTTTAATAGGGCCAAGAATACCAGGCAAGCTCGGCATTGGGACTCATATAAGTAGGACCTGAGGAATTATAAAAGAGAATTGAGGAAGGCACAAAGGGGGTCCTGGGACTCTTCTGTGGTAAGATGGAAGAGGTATCTGAGACTTCCCGCCTTAGGAAGATTTTTCTACCAACCCAACTAGTCCTATTATTTAATTAGGCCGGATGGGTCATGGACAGCTCTAGTATGGAATCTCTGGAGCTTCTAATAAATACGTACCTTCCGGGAAGCCTCGATGACTCGACGGAGCCGGGGGCTCATCGA
This sequence comes from Tipula vernalis, assembly GCA_958295665.1. NCBI lineage: Eukaryota > Metazoa > Arthropoda > Insecta > Diptera > Tipulidae > Tipula > Tipula vernalis. The sequence continues at coordinate 53,237,999 of OY282559.1, read as the reverse complement.
GAAATACCTTTAATAGAAATGAAGGGCATGGTGGATAGGGAACGGATCGCGTGGGCAATGAACGGGTTTAAGCCTTATAAATCTGCTGGCCAGATAGGATTAAACCACCGGAGATCCAGAAAAACTTGGCAGTCATCCTTCCCTGGCTGGAGATGATCTTTAGAGGATGTCTGAAATTTGTCTATATTCCTAGGAAATGGACGGAGGTCAAGGTGGTCTTTATTCCGAAAGCAAGGTAAAGCTCGCATGCTTATGCGAAGGACCTAAGGCCTATAACTCTATCATCCTTTCCGCTGAAAACATTGGAAAGGATGGTAGATGTATTTATACGATCAAAAATTGAACCCAGCAATTGGGCAATGTCACAGCATGCGTACTGTAAATGAAGGTCGGTGAACACAGCCTTGCACGCTCTGGTGCGCACAATTGAGAAGTCAATTTACTCGCAGGAGTTCTGTATGGTCTCATTCCTCGATATTGAAGGTGCCTTTAATAACGTAAAGACGGAGGCGATCATGGAGGGATGGTTAGCTTTGAAGGTAGATTACTCTATAAGTAGGTTGATTAATAATATGCCGTTAAGCAGGGTTATTACCTCATAACTGGGGGAGTCCACAATTAGAAGGCGGGTAGTTAGAGGAACCCCGCAGGGAGGTGTGATGTCCCCTTCTCTCTGGACTATAGTGATTAACGAATTGCTGTTGGAACTGCCGAGAGGGGGTATTAATTGTAGGGTACGCAGATGATGTAGGGATAGCGGTATCAGGTAAATATTTGGACACGACTAGAGATGTTATGCAGAATGAACTATTGATCATTACCAAATGGGCCAGCAAATGTGGATTAGAGATCAACCCGTCCAAGCCAGAGCTGGTACTTTTTATAAAATTCCGGTAGTTTGCCCGCCTACGATAAACGGCACTAGACAGACTTTTCCGGATAGAGCGAGATTCTTGGGCATAATCTTGGACAGTAAACTCAGCTGGATGCCTAACACGTTAGAGAAGGTAAATAAGGCCACTGTAGCCATTTACTCGTGCAGGAACGCCATAGGTCAGAGATGGGATTTGAAACCGGAGCTGGTACACTAGGACGACACCTACTCGCGCTTTGGAGGTTATGTTCCACCTTATTCCAGTAGAGGTTTTTGGTAAGCAGAAGGCAGCCGAGGTAGCTTAGCGACTTACGGCTGTCTGTGGAAAAAGAAGGTCTGAGGAGGCCTATCTATAGCAGCGCTTAAATTGGCGCTCAGTAGAAAGGCAATCGCCTTGACAAATGAGAGATGGATCAACACTCTCACGTGCAGGGTAGCAAAACAGGTTTGGCCAAAACTGGGCTTGCGGCGCTCCAAGGCACTGATATCCCTGGGACTGACAGGACACTGCCTGGTTGGGAACACGCGAGACCCAGCCTGGTCTAGAGACAAATGACTTTTGTAGAAGTTGCATGGACGAGGAGGAGGAAGAGACTTTAGATCACTTCCTATGCTCGTGTCCGGCACTATCATACAGAAGACCTAAATACTTGGGTGTGTACGGTATGGACAGCTTTTTGGAACTCGCGAACTGCGGAGTGCGAGATATTTTACGCTACATAAATAGCACTGGATGGTTTAAGGAGTAAAGGGAAGATAAGATCCTGTGGTATCACTATAAGCCACTATTGGCATAAGTGTGCGATAGCAGCCATTCTAATCTAACCTACATTGGTTATTTTAACTTTGTTATTTCATTTAACTTTGCTAGATATATCGAAAACTGAACGTCGAACAAAAAAAATGTTCAATTGTTTACGTATAATAGATTACTGCTTCAAAAAATATAGGTTCCTATTCAAAAAACTAGTTTGACCTTGAAATAACTTCAATATATAAAATAAAAACCATTACCGTCCCCCGTTTGAGGGAGGGCCCCCTCAAAACGCACATAGGAACACATTTTCTGAAAAGCTTGGTTTTCTAAACATTCGGTATGGTGAAAAGTACGTCACACCACAACAATTGGAAGTCATGTTCTAATTTTATGATTTTTATGTTTTGAATGTGTAGCACTAATTAATGTTTTGTTAAGAAACATAACTGTAGGAACGCCATTGGTCATAGATGGGTTCTGAAGCCGGAGCTGGTACACTGGCTCTACACCGCCGTAGTGAGACCTGTACTAATGTACGGGGTGGGTGTTTGGTGGCCAGCTCTGGACAAGGTAACTTACAAAAGTAAGATTGAGAGAGTGCAAAGAACGGCCTGTATACTTGTTAGCGGGGCATTGAGGTCGACACCGACAAGTGCCTTAGAGGTTATGTTGCACCTTCTTCCGGTCAACATTTTAGGCAAACAGATGGCGAAAAATACGGCTGTACGACTTGCAGCCGTCTCTCAGTGGAGGTGTCTTAGTATAGGACACTCTACTATCGTCAGATCGTTAAAGGATGAGCTGGCGAATCTTGACTACATTAAACCTACTCTACGCTTCGAGAAGCGATTTTGGACCTCCTTCCCTTCAAGGGAATCCTGGAGGGATAGACCGTTATCGGAAACTGAAGCGTTGCAATTCTTTACAGATGGCTCCAAGCTAGACGGCAAAGTAGGAGCTAGAGTATTCTGTGACAAATTAAATGTAAATATTTCTATTCGTCTCCCTGATTACTGCAGCGTGTACCAAGCTGAAGTCGTAATGTGTTATCCTCAGACGATATCACAATCTATGTGGACAGTCAAGCGGCGATCCGGTCGTTAGAATCGGTGTCTTTGGCGTCACGGGTGGCGTTGAGTTGTCACTCATCTCTAAATGAGATGGGTGAGCATTTCAACATCCAAGTAGTCTGGGTCCCAGGTCACTCGGGCGTCATGGGGAACTGCAGGGCAGATGAACTTGCTAGGCATGGTACGACTCTCCAGCTGCAACCGGAAAGGGCAAGTCTAAAGAGGCCTATCACAGCGCTGAGACAAGCACTTGGGAAGCAGGCGCTATCCTCAGCGGGGGAAAGGTGGTCTAACACCCTCACCTGTAGAGTTGCAAGACAAGTTTGGCCAAAGCTGGACTTGGGGCGCACTAGGGCATTAATATCCCTACGCAGACGTGAATTAAGAACGGTCGTAGGAATTCTCACGGGACACTGCCTTTTTGGAGAACATGCAAGAAGGCTGGGTCTGGAGGCTAATGACTTCTGCAGAAGCTGCTTGGACGAAGAGGAGGAAGAGACGTTGGTCCACTTCCTTTGCGCGTGTCCAGCATTAGCTCTCAGAAGGCACAAACACTTAGGTAAGTTCAGGATGGACTACCTCTCGGATCTCGAAAACATTAAAGTGCGGGACGTCTTACGCTACATAAGTAGTTTGAAATGGTTCCAATAGGGTTAAAAGGGGATACATCCTGTGGTATCACAATGGACCGTCACCGGTCTAAGTGTGCATAAGCAGCCACTCCAACCTAACCTAACCTAACCATGGTTTTTTTTGGTGCTTTGGTTTTCAAAGGTACATGGTATGAAATATTTTAAAACTTTATGCATATGGTAAAAAAAGGCGAAATCCATGACAACCCATAACACCTTCACTAAAGGTTTTAAACTTTCCAAAGTAGGAGCGATGTTTAATTCATAAAATAAATTTCTAAACCCTACAAACTTTTAGCGATGGGTTAAAAAAAAAACTTATCTGCTAAGCCCCATATCCCCGCAAGTCGAGTTTCAAAACTATGTAACTTCATAATTCGCACATTGAAAATACTAATACTTCAGGATTTAAATTTTTAAACTTCCTACTCCCATAATGCAAGCTTTAGAACCTTATAACCTCTATAACAAATACTTTGAAACCCTACCGCTCCATAATCTGAGCTGCTAAGCCCCATATAACTCCAGCACTAAAAACTTCATAACGCAGCATTTAAAACACTTTCACCCTAGCATTTAAGCTTCACAACCTCTTAAATATAGAGCATTTAATCCCACAGCTGCATAAACTGAGCTGCTACGCTCCATAACTTAAAAATTCGAGTACATTTTCAAAACTACATAGCTTCATACCCCAAGCATTATAACACTGTTACCTCACAATATTATCTTTCAAACCACTTAACCCCCGTAATGAAGTTTTTGAAGCCTTGCTTGTAACTTCTTCAACGAATGCTTTAGAACTCCATAGCCTCATAAATTAAGCTGCTAATCCCTATAACTTCCATAACGCAAGATGTTTAACCTTATAACCTTTATAACGAAATCTTAGGATCTCCGTTTTCCAATAAACTACGTTTTTGCAATGTAACTTCCATAACAAAATCTTTAAAACCCATAAACTCTATAAAAAAGCTTTAAAACTTTATAACCCCTAAACTTAACCATTAAATCACATATGCAGGCACTTAAACCTAAAAACGTCTATAACAAAAGCTGCCCCATAGCCCCACAAGTTAAGGTTTTAAGCCACACACTTTCCACAATTCAAGCTTTTTAATCTGGTTGCCTTTTTTTTACATAAGGAGCCATTTCTTTGAAGGCATTTCATATTTTAAAAATTTTTTACCATGATATTTTCAACAATACTAAACAATATTCTTTTGTGTTTCCTAGAAATTTTTTTCTAACCTTATTCTCTAAAATTTTTCCAGGTTCCTTTCTCCACCTTAATCATTCCTTTTCCAAAAGTTATCTTTTCTGTAGCTCATCAAAAATGCCTTAATTTATTTTCGCATCAGACGGTTTAGGAAACTTTTCGTAGAGTTACATAAAAGATTTGCTCTTCGTAGTTTTCATCGCTTTGATGAATTGTTTTATTAGATCCAGCTTTACATGTACAGTGGTAGAAGGATCACTTTATCTGTCAGTGTTAAAGACTCTCTTTTGTGAGAGATGATTTTAAGATCCTGGAGTTAATATCTTCAGAGCGACCATTCCTTTGTCATATAATGCTCATCGCGGACTACGTATTTGTTGCGATTACGTAAAGCAAGACTGCTTTATACGGAATATTGTATTCCTTTATTAGTCCCTCAATATTGTTGCAATAAACGAAATTATTTAGTTCTGTGAAATATTACGCTAATAATTAAGCAGTTACTTTTGAAAGTCCTGCATCTTGGACCAAGTGATTTAGTTCTTCTTGAATAAAAGCATACCTCAGCGTCACTATCACCTAAAACTTCATCAATCAATATTTCCAATGCACTCCTATTCGCCAGTACTAATATTATACTGTTCGCCGTCGAGAAATATAAGGAAAGTCATAGATTCAAAGCATGCATAGGAAATAGAAGAGTTTGTTTTTTTGGCTGACCTGAAAAATACTGGTTTAAAAAAAAAAAAGCAATTTGTCTCACGATCTTTTGGTTGCCGCCAGATCATCAAAGAAGCAAACGTCCCTTTTTCGTCGCCGGCTAACCCTAACCAGCTGCCAATACTGGGGTTATACCTTACTTACCTAGTTTATAGGGTTTAGCAGTTTAGTTTAAAGTCAGTTCAGTTTATAGAAATCTGAATCTAAACAAAAGTCACACTATAAATTACGTATTAGTCCAGCAGTGTTTTTGATTTGATTTTGTTTTAGTCGTTAAAGCAGAAAAGTTCAGAAATTTTATTTTTAGTAAAACTCAAATAAAAAAATTGTTCTCTTTTGTTAGGCACTAAAGGAATCTACTGAAAATTAAATTAAAAATGGAAACATGAAGAAATGCTTCAGAAACCTTTTAATTTAATCAAAAGAGAGGTTTAGCATTTTTATTATATGACTTACTATATTTTTGGGAAAATCAATATTCTTTCTTCGTTTAAATATAGAATTATGTCATTTTATGTTATCGTCGACGTTAAATGGTGAAATGTAAACAAATTTGTATTTTTAATGGTATCTTCGATAAAACATATAAAAAAATAAGTAAATAAATAAAAAGAGCAACAAGCAAATATGATAACTTATTTAATTTACTATGTCTTCAAACGGTTTAAAAAAAACTAAGTTTATGCTTTGTACAAATAGGTATAAAGCGCCGCCAAACTTATTCACAAAGAAAATATTTAAGACGATATTTAATTTAATTATGCCAATATAGAAATTACTTAAATAAAAAACTATGTTTAGGTTTGGAATTGTCGATATACGATTGTGAACAAGCACGAAAAACTGATTCCGGAGAATCCGAAATAAAAAACTAAAACGCACTCGTGTTAATTTTTACACTATATATATATGTATGTATATTTTACAAAATAACTTAATTATTATAAAAGCTACGTTGGTAGCATACAATTTATTCGTATTGTTTTTACGGCCGTTTTTGAATATTTTCTTTTATTTATTTTGGTGTTCGTAACCATAAGAACGATGCAAAATCTTTTTAACAATGGATGTGTTTTTTACCTGTCACAAATAAAAGAACCGCGAAAGAAGCTGGGTTCATGTCCTTTTTTTTCTTGTTTTGTGTTTGTTCGTTCTGTTGGTAAACTTGCAATTGAATAGGTGCATTCTGTTTGTTACGAATGTGTTCGCGTGAGAATAGTTTTGATTGTTTATGTAAAACTGTGGCGGTGAGTAAATGTAGGAATGAATGAATGATTGAATCGTTGAGTGTAAGAAATGAGTGAATGAAAGAAATTAGTGAGCCGCTACAGAATATTAAAAATTATTAAGATTAATTTTAATGAAATAATAAATAGCAAAAAATGGTTCGAATCCTAAAGAATGTTTTACCATCTTATTACGGTTGGAGAGTAGAAATTTGTTAAAAAGACATCTTTCAATATTAAGAAAATTAGAAACGTGTTTGTTCTCACACATTTATTTTGCATTGATAGTTTTTGTCCAAATGTATCCTAAAATGTTGATATTTCTGAAATTTAAGTTTACTCATATTTAAGTGTTGTATTTTTTTTTTTGTTGATATATTAGTTATTTAAATATTGTTACGTTTTTACCTTGTCAATCAAGATTGTGAATTAAACAAAATCAATTCAATTTATCAGCAACGAATTTATTTATTTCACACAAAAATTATTATAAGACAATTTATTAATTATAATTCACAAAATCACTTTATATAAATTATTCTCAAATTTTACTGTACACTTATAATTTTTATTTCCACTAAAACACTTTTTAGATCACTTTTTAATTCCTTTTTAAATTCACACTGTCGCTTTCCAAATACTACTAGTCCAATTTGAATTCGTTCGCCTTTTTATATACTCAAACCAAACTTCTAGAAAGCTCATGATTTTTCCAGTTTGAATAGTGTCGAAACATTTAGAACAATTGTGTAATGGAAAATTCCATTTTAGTACAGTTAAACATTGAGCTATTAATTTTAATTTATTCTATTACACACTAGGTGTCACCGTTACAATATTGTTGTTTTACATTTACAAATACCATACCTGTTGAAATTCTAACTCTTAGCTCCGTTTTTTGTCACATTTGATTATTATTATTGTTAACTATTTTTTTTCGATTTTAGTTTGTGTTTATGGGGTGGGAAAGGGGGCTTAAGTAATTGGTCTACAAATAGTCCAAATGTCATCCTCACCTGCACGTGGTGCACACTGCTAGATAACTAACGAGGCTCTAGCGACCGAGACACGGCGGTATAACTGACTATCGAGAATTTAGTAAATGATCTTCTCAAACAAGACCCACTACCAACTCGTACTGGTCAGAGTGGTAGATGCTTTATGACCAGTAAAATAAACAATGAGTACACGGATTTAGGAAATTGTACCCCAGGTGGTAACCCAGCTAATCAGCTGGCAAATCCACCCTCTAACGAGGCTGGCTCAAAGGATTCTAGGGTGAGCCAATCATTGTTTAACAGCCCTGTTGGGCAACCCAACCCATTTAAACAACAATCTAGGGTGGGTAGATCATAACCACCAATAGCGAACACCTTAGAAAGGGATAACGCAGAACTGCGCAAAAAGATTTACGAATAGAAAAGTTAACTGTCACAGACAGTTAACAGTAGTTCTCTTTTATTAAGTGATTCAAATAATAACCAAACTAATAAAATACTACAAGATATTCTTGATAGACTTAGTTCACAAGAAGAAAAGCAAGAAAAAGCCCTTATATCAATCCTACAAAGGCTCACTCTACTCGAAAAACATGGCAAATAATTTAAAAATTCTTGCATGGAACTGCAATGGTATATTGCAACAACAAAATGAAATACAACTATTTCTTGATTTAGAAAAAATAGATATTATGTTTATTATCTGAAACATACCTTACTACTCAAAGTCATATAAAAATCCGCGGCTACGAAGTTCACTCAGCAGTTCATCCTAATAATAATGCACGAGGGGGCAGTGCCGTGATTATAAAAAAAGATATTAAATACCATCTGCAACAAAAACTTGAAAGTTATGAAATACAAGCAATTAGCGTTAGCATTAACACCCGCAACCACAAGTTAGTGGTATCCGCAATATATTGCCCACCAAGATATAACATCAAAGAGAATGCTTATACTCAGTTCTTCAAGCAGCTCGGTGAAAAATTTGTAGTCGGGGGTGACTTCAACGCTAAACATACTGACTGGGGATCAAGACTAACCACAACTAAAGGGAAAGAGCTTCATCAAGCAATAATTAAATACAACTGCAACTGGCATTCTACTGGAAAACCAACTTATTGGCCCAGTGATCAAAATAAAATACCAGACCTAATTGACTTCTTTATAACAAGAAAAATCCCGGTTGATTATATACAAGTGCAGGAAGGATTGGACTCCACATCTGACCACTCCTCTATTTTAATGATAATAAGTGATACAATAATTACTAATGATAAACAGCCACTGTTAACAAATAAATATACTGATTGGAAAAAGTTCAGGAATGAACTAAACAATAGCATCATTTTAAACACACAACTTTCATCAGAAGAAACATTAGAACAGGAGGTGGAGAAGCTCGTCAAGGACATACAGGTAGCGGCGTGGAAAAGTACTAACACAACAAACAAAAAAATAGCTGGCAAATGCTATCCAATGGAAATTAAATCACTAGTTATAGAGAAGAGAAGTACCCGTAGGGAGTGGCAACGTACACGAGACCCAACCGTCAAAAATAGATTAAATAATCTAACACAACGAATACGTAGAGAAATAAGGGAATTTAAAAATAAATCAATAAATTCATACCTACAATCTCTCACCTATGATAAAGGTAGTGATTATTCATTGTGGAAAGCAACCAAATATTTGAAAAGGCCAGTTATGCATATACCACCAATAAGAACAAATAATGGTCACCTGGCTAAAAGCAAAGAAGAAAAAGCAGAAAAATTCGCGGATCATCTCGAGCGTACCTTTCAGCCAAATTTAACAACACTTAACCAACAGGATATATTGTTCGAAAACCAAACAACTATCCTGAGACAGGAAATTCCATTAACTAATGCTAAAGAAGTAAAACAAGTAATAAAGAACCATGTAGTACTTAAAAAATCACCAGGATATGACCTGATAACTGGAGAGATTATAAAACAACTACCTAATAAAGCTATTAAAAAAATATCGGACATACCTAATTAATGCTTCCTTCAGACTCCGTTATGTCCCTCTATCTTAGAAATTTGTGGAAGTGATAATGATACCTAAGCCAGGTAAGCCACCAAGTGAACTGGCCTCGTACAGGCCAATATCACTTCTTCCAACTATGTCAAAACTATTTGAGAGATTTTTATTAAAACGAATTAAACCAGAAGTTGTAAAATCAGGAGCTGTTCCGTCCCATCAGTTTGGATTTAGAGAGGAACACTCAATAATCGACCAAGCCCATAGAATAACAGATATAATAGAAAAATCCTTAGAGGAAAAAAAGATTTGTTCAGCCATATTTCTTGACATAGCGCAGGCATTTGACAAAGTCTGGCTAGATGGTTTAATATTTAAATTGGAGAAAACTCTGCCATTTGATTATTGCGAACTGCTAAAGTCATACCTGAAAAAGAGATATTTTAGAGTTAAACAGGAAGGAGTTTACTTCTGTATTAAAGAAGCTAAAGCAGGAGTCCCGCAGGGGAGTGTCTTAGGGCCTTTCCTTTTCGTACTGTTTACTAGCGACATACCGCAGACGAGCAATACAACTATCGCCACGTTTGCAGATGACACTGCAATTCTAGCTGTTGGTGACACAATCGGTGAAGTCACATTCAAACTACAAATAGCCGTAAATAATATACAAGATTGGCTAGCTAAGTGGAGAATTAAAGTGCAAGAATCGAAGTCTACTCACACTAACTTCACTAATAGATCAATAGAACCACTACCTGTGACTCTCAATAATATCTCTGTACCACATGCCAATCAAGCAAAATACCTTGGTATGAACAAGGATGCAAAGTTAAAGTGGAAAGTACACGTGAAAAGGAAAGCAGAAGAGCTTCAGTTAAAATATAGATAAATGTACTGGTTAATTGGAAGAAACTCTCAGTTATCCATTCATAATAAACTTATGCTTTATAAACAAGTACTCAAGCCGGTCTGGACATATGGTATTCAACTATGGGGATGCACCAAAATCAGCAATCAACAGATAGTTCAACGATTTCAAAATAAAGTCCTCAGAGGAATTGTAAATGCCCCTTGGTACACTCGTAATAGTGACCTTCATAGAGATCTCGGAATAGACACAGTCGCAAGTGAAATAAAGAAATGTGCTCAAAAACACCAGGAGAGGCTCCATCATCACCCTAACATCGAAGCTGCAAGACTACTTCATCAAGAGGGTATAATAAGAAGACTCAAAAGACTAAAACCTTTTGAGTTGCCTGAATAGTCCGCACAATGCAACATCAACCAAAACAACACTTTATGTAAAGAACACATATGAGTGCTTTATTATTATATTGTCAGAGTCAAACGCTGTTAGTCAAAAATGACTAGTTACTTTGTAAAAAAATTTTATTGTTATCATAAATAAAATTATTAAAAAAAAAAAAAAAAAAAAAAATCTAAAATCTGATAGAGGAGGTGTCTGCTACCACGTGTTCTAAATCTGCTTTTGCCTGTTGCTTTGCTTCCTCAGTTTGGCATGGTGCTGCTCTTTTGTGAGCCTCGAGAAGTAGATTACTTGTCTCCTCAAATACATCCTTCACCTGTTTATAATAATTTTGTTTCCGATATTCATGGTCATCAAGTAAAGTATATGTTAATTGATCGTAGAGAAGGTGTAAGTTGATGAGCCGTTGTTCACAGTATTCTACTGTTTTTTTTGGGCGGTCCATCCTTCTTGATATTGCTCTGTATTTTGTTGATCAGCTTTCCAGTAGATGTCTGCTCGCGTAGGGCTTTTACCGTGTCCATTTATCCCTTGAAGTGATTAAATTTGCTCCTTTGATAGCTTGGTTTTTTTTTGTACTGTTCTGCAACGGGACGGTTGTTCTGTAGCTCGAAGGACCAATGTTTGATTCAACGTTATTTTCCGCTTACCGTTGGTCAATGCTGGACAAAAATAACGTCTTGTTGAGTAAACTTATAAACACTAAATTTTATTTGTTTGTGTTGTTTCTTATACACAAAAAATATTATACCTTTTACAACAACAGTATAAAAATATGCTAATTGTACATTAATTATATATTTAATGTAATTTGTACAAATTTATAGATAAAACCTGCTGACAATGAAATATATTGATATTATATTTGGTAAACCGCTAACAATAAAAAATATAAAAAAAAGATGCAATATAGTGCATAGTGCATACAGTATCTAATTTCTGCAAATTGTAGCTCAATATTAGCCTGGATATTCTATTAACAATGTGTTCCGAATGAAAGGGTTGCCTCGAAGCGACAAAAAAGTTCATGGAAAAAGTTTTTCTTTAAAAAGAGTTCATTACAGACAGTTACATACATATATGTCTATACTCATATTCGCCACATTTGTTATTGGAAACGTAGGCAAAGAAGACTACGGAAACCTAAAAGGATAATGCCTTACCCAGTACTAGTTATGAATGTGAGTAGATTGTTGCTCCAATTATAGTACAACTACTAACCTGCTATACCATATGTATAATTTGATTGATTGATTGATTGATTGCGATGTACGATCAAGCATTAAGCAAGTCTCCCGTATTATAAAATCGAATACCACACCACTATACCCATGTTGTAACACGACACCATAACTCTCCCTTACCAAGGAAATATGTACCATCCATACTCAGCTTATTTTCTTTCCATGAAGCCAACATAGCAATATTTTACCCCGTAAAGGAAGGCGCCGCATCGATAACCACATAAGTCTAATAGTTGTGATATCCGCCCCTCGCCAGGCCGCCGTCGTACACTTTTTTACATATAACAAGATCGAGAGGATGGAAAAGGAATGTTAGCAAGAAAGACTCAACCCGGTTCCAGACACCTAAGTAGTTGATAGTTAGTAAATTTGTTAGTAATATATTTTTTAGTAATTTATTTAGCACAAGATAAAAATACAATTTAAAGTTCATATACTGCTCCAACCTGTAAGAAGACACAATGACAACACAAATTTCCTGGTGCCGCAAACTCTTTTTTCTGAAAAGCTGTAAACAACTATTATTATTCCCTCCACCATTTTTTCCATTGTGAGCGGAGCGAGATTTCGTTCCATCATCTTGTTCCCATGCGGTCACTCAAATTTGTACTAACTGTAGGTAGTGTTTCTTGACGTTGTTGTTGAAATCGTTGCGTCTCTGCTGTCCCTGCTACTAAATTATTATTTTTTAACCAAAAATCAATAAAGAATTTAACTTATATAAAAGGTGAATACATATTAAATAAAATAAAAATAGAATGAATTTAACTCTAATATTAACAACAAGCTGTTTATTCTCAATAACTAAATAGACCCCACCCGTGGTAATCTATTAGATAACTGTAAATCAAGACTATATTAAATTTACAATTTAAGTACAAGAGTCTAAGATTTTACACTAATATAATAATAATTAGACTTATTAAATGTTTTTTTACAATCACTTACCTGAGTAGAACGGTTCAAATCAACATTTTGAACATTATTACAACATGTCCGATCAACTATCAAATTTTTTTACTTTGATTCACTATAAAAAATCAATTTATTCACATTTTTGACACATCTAGATATAGTTTCATTGAAATATGTGTGTCAAATAATATGTGTGTCAAATGTGTTTTAAGATTTAATTTAACACACATATTTTTGAATTTCGACCGCATCACTTCACATCGCAACGATGCACCTTCAACAGACCGGTTCATATCCCTGTAGCATTAAGAATACCGTATTAATAACACTAAAATACACAAAATTCACTAAAATCACAACATAAACGGTAAAAATAAACGTTTTGAGTGTATTAATGAAACTCATCAAAGTTTATATTTATGTTGAACTGTTTATTATTATTATAAAATAAATGAAACTATTTTAATTTAATTTTTAAATTGCACAATAAATAATGTGACATGAGTATATAGTTACAGGGATACACACCCCTGCTATACCATATGTATAATTGTGATAATATACGACTATAACTTTGACCACTCTGCTAAAGATTTTACCAAAATGCATTTTTAAATCAAACAAGGATTTTCTAGTAAAATTTTGATTTCCTAAATTGAATAACTACGTAATTAACTTCACTTCTTTCAACATTTCGTTTGATTCATAGAAAAGACATTAAAGAAACGACACACAAATGAAATTACTCTCACCCCGCGCTCCTATGTACAAATGTGTTTATATACGAGTACTCGTACCAGAAAAAAAAATCTTTCTACCAACAAAATAAATTACCTAAGTGAATATTCTATCTTCAAATAAATGAAAAAGTAGTACGGAAAACAAAATTTCCACTTGTTGAGTTTTATAGTCTTTTATGTATATACCAAGCCGTTTGACATAATATACATTACGGATTCTTCTAACTTAAAGCCATTAGATTCTTTTTTTGTCAACTCTATATAACATACGATAATCTTTTTTCCTTTGAATTACTTTTACTAAAACCAAAAGTTGTTTGAAACCGTTGGGATAGTATACCAAAGAGTACTACAACAATTTTTGGTTCGACATTAAGTCTATTTACGACCAAAAATTGACATATCTTAAATTACAAATCGTATTTATGACACTTTGTATTGTATAGTACATGGTACAATGATTTCTTAAGAAATGTATACAATATATTGTGTGAGGGCACAGTTAAAATTTTATAGAATATGGCCTAAGGGATTTACTATACGTTAAACTGTTTTAAAAAAGTAATCCGTTATCTTCTATTTTGTTTTGTTTGCCGAACACATTAATAATAATTTTGTTTGTCTAAATTCGTCTATCCATTTTCCACCACCCCTCGGAAATTATGGCGACCTTATCCCTAAAGAAGTTATTACAAAATTCAAATTCTTAGAAATCTATATAGATCCTTTTTATATTGGTTTTTCATATAAATATACTTTTGGAAAGCTATATACAACGGGGTAAAGGGATAAAGGAAAATCCTTTTTCAAGCACTTTTTACGCTATTCTATATCATACATAAATACGTATGTCATTTTCTGCTTAAAAATAGAAATAAATTATTCAAATCTCCATTAAAGAATTTATAAGGAGGTTTTTATTTATCTTTTGTTGTCTTTTTTTCCTGCGTTCTGGTGGTGTTGTTTGTGGACTTAAGTTTCTAATGTTGTTCTTCTTATTTTATTATAAATTTTAACTGTTACAAAGAAACTCACAAATATTGTGTGTCACAATAGAAAAAAAAATTAAATATAGGAAACACTTTTCTTTTACAGAGGACCTTGTTAAATTTCTATTGTTTGGTCAGGGTCGTTATTTAGTTTCAAATGGCAATATCATTTTTATATGAGTGTATAACGAGTGTAAGTATGTGTATTTATTTTTGGTTTGTTGTTTGTTTTATATCAAATTTTGCAGGTATGAAAATATGGGAAATATTTTTTTTATTTCTTTGGGTAGAAAGGTTAATTTCTCTTTATGGGTTTTTCTCTTGTTATATTTTTTAAATTTCCGTTTCTATTTTCACTTTAATAATATGGTTGGAAAAAGCTTTTAAGGTATTTTTGATGTTTTGTCTTTTGGCATTTTTCGTGGGTTCATTTTTTTTTTTAGAAATTGTTCATTGAAATTAAATACTAATTGAACGTCGTTATTATATCCATTTGATCTTGATGGGTTATATATTTAAACCAATGACAAAAGTTACGTTCTTATTATGGTAATGCGAATTAAATATTTTGAACTGTATCCAAATGGGTGTTTGGTTTCGGTGCAGGATGAACCGTAAACGTTTGAAGGATTTTATTAATTGAAACACACATGTCACAACTTGACCCAGTTCGAGAGCTGCTTTATAAATTTAAAGCGATCAAAAATTGACTGGTTTTTTTATTAAATTGGAGAGACCAGTATATAAATTTTGGTCCCAAATTTCCTAACTGCCTCATGAGAATTCTGTATACGTACAAGGAGATACATTTTGTTATTGTGTTCTGACATTTTCGTTGTTTGTATTAGTGTATCGTTTTGTGACGGTAAGTATCAAAAATAAGCCAATCGGTTGAAATCGGAAAATTTTTTTGATCCTTATGCTCACGTGTGAGAATATTTCACTTGCTATGAAGCAGGAGATTAACAATACTGTGTTGTTCGTTGTAAGTAGTGTAAAGGTTACTAAAAATACTTACACTTAAATACATTCAAAATACATAATGTAAACTGTACTGTAACAATTCTTGGGGAATTGTTAACAGAAATTATCATTCCAGTGGTTCCGGTAGAACGGTCGATTGCGCCGGCTAAGGCTCAGGAGCGTAAGGGGTGGGGTTACCGGAACATGAAAGGATCAGTAATGACCGTACAAATTAAATAATTGAAAAAAAAAAATTTATGCTAACCAGCTACTACTCACATCACCTACCTAAAAAAAAATATTACTCACCTAAGCTTCATTCCCATTTCCACTTCAACACAATTATTCACTCATCTGAAATATTAACACTCAAAAAAAACGAAACAGAAAATCATTGCTGAATACAAGCAAAAAAAAACAAAAATCCAAATAAATCCCATCAAATGACACCATAAATAAAAATAGTAGAAAAATCAGTAAATTTAGTATTAACTCTAAAAAAACCTTCTATATTATTCAATTTGTTTTTGTTTTTACAAAAAATGGCGGAATGGAACTTTTAAATAATAATAATAATATTATACTAGTTTTACTTTTAATTCATAAGACAACTAAAATTGTCTACCCTAAATGTATATGCGCATTATACCCACTATCCACTAAATAACTAAACTTTTTGATTGATTGATTGATTGCGATGTACGATCAAGCATTAAAGCAAGTCTCCCGTATTATAAATGCGAATACCACACCACTATACCCATGTTACACAACACGACACCATTCTTCATGAAGCCAAACCCCGTAAAGAAAGGCGCCACATCGATACTTACCATTACCAACTCACGTCTGTGACAACCAGTACAGTCCCAAAAAAAACATATTACGTATCATTGCATTTAACTCTCATTATTATGATAGGGGGTTGCATCGTCAATCAATGACTATACGCTATTTAAAATTGGAACAGCTAATAAAGCTGTAACAGTACTTTCACAATGTTTGATTGATTTAATTCATTTTAATATTAAAGCCATCAAAAAATTCTGTTGAAAATTTGATAAATTTAATCAAATCGAGAATAATCGCAATTTGTTTTAACAAGCTGTATTTGAAATTGATAATGATGTTTTACGAAACCTTTTTTACGTACAGCGTCACATACATACTACTCGTATATGTATGTACCTATTATTAAAACTCTTTTTTCTTATTCCTTTATTTTCTGTTTAACTTGGTAACTACTACATGCATTTTAAACATTTTTCCAATGCCATATGGAACGTAAACAAAATCATATGGGATTTTCAAATTCATTATTTTACATCGTCTTTATTATCAATTTAAACGAAAAAAAATTTTATAAATATAAATAATTTGAAATTAAATATATCGAATTGCAGGTTGTACACAATTATAATTGAAATTAATAAAATTTTAATACACAATTTTGCATTTTAGTCAATTGATTTTTTTCAAACATCGTCATCTTCGTGTCCCTTTAAAAATTTCATTCGTATACTAAACCATAATCTCAACAAAGAACACAAAATAACTATACGAAAAACTAAAAAGAGCATGAAGAGCATGAATAATAAAAGAGCATTCGAACAAACACACAATAACTAATATCATTACGATCCGGTAATTCTCGCCTCACCGACTCATATGAGACGACCAAAATTTATGTCCAGAGAGATCCGAAAAATATACAGTTTGACGTTGAAAATTGTGAACGCTGCAGGCTTGCAACCATAATAAAAAATTAATTTTTAATGTTTATTGTAAATAATTTGCTGCAAGATTGAAAAAAAATTCAATTGTTACTTTTAGTGTTATACCTTATATATGCACAAACTAGGTAGACTAGGCTGTAATTTTTTTCAGTCATTCACACCATTCAACTCGATAATCAAAATCTAGTTGTAGAAACACGATAAACAAATAATGCCAAAAAATGTGAAAGTGTAAACGGGGTAGCAGTATATAGTTTAGCAAAATTGATATTAAATCAATGCTGTAGCTTTAATCTTGAAATCATGTAAAGTTTGACACAATCCTAAATAAAGGCTGGTAAAGTTAAAAATGTTATTTATAATTGAATTTATATTGTGCCATCATAATTTGCATATCGCGATCACAGAAGCTTAATTTAATACCGTAACCGTATATTATCCCGATAACAGGCGAACATTCCCTTCAAGAAAATTCACTTTACCAATAAAGGGGGCTACTCCTGAATACGATACAAATCCGAATGTATAATATTCGTATTTAATTTAAATAAGAGTATTATACTTTTATATTCGAATCGATTCTAGAACAGCCCACCTGAATAATTTATTTAGTAAAGCAACCAGAGATTGATGCATAGTTGCAGTATTGTTACGTCATTTGGCACTATTGCAGAGTATAATTTGTCAGAAAAGATGAAACACAGTTTGGATTTAGTACAGTTATGAAATTTATAATCCCCCTAATTGCAAGATCCTTTAACAGATTGGTACACATTTAAATCTTAAAAAGTTCACTTCTATGTATCACACATACGAGTTGTTACTGAACGCTTTTTAGATTTTTCAAAAGAACAAAAACGTCGATGCAAGTCGATGCAATGAACTAAAAAAGTTCGGAATTTTTTAGTACAGGACGGATCGGAATGCGGTTTTTTGCATTCTCTTCCAAAAATTTTTTGTAAAAAATGTGGCTACTTTGTACCTTATACAAACTGGAAATTGCATTGCTGCAGCCAAAAATGCATTCAAATAATGCATTTTTTGAGACGCCTTTTAAAAGATTTAATAACTTTGTAAATAAGAGTCAGAACTGGCCCAAATCGGGTACTCGGAGGTTTTTGAGGTCGCTGATCACGATTATAATGTTAAAATTGATCCACAGCCGACCTGGAGCTCAGGAACTCCGATGAACTTCATCTCTGTGTGACTCTCCCAAAATTCACGCGGGGAAGGAGAGAAACTTGGTGCCTGGGTTTTTTTAAAGTCGCTGAATTCAAATATGGCACCAGCGAACACCCCACGGACACCTGGTGCGCCGGAACCTGTACGCGGACGTCATCTCCGAGAATTTTGCTGACAAGAGTGCCAAAAACA
This sequence comes from Tipula vernalis, assembly GCA_958295665.1. NCBI lineage: Eukaryota > Metazoa > Arthropoda > Insecta > Diptera > Tipulidae > Tipula > Tipula vernalis. The sequence goes on along the minus strand of OY282559.1, from coordinate 53,219,268 downwards.
ACCCGAAAATCATTGTGGGGCGTTTTATGGGGCGCAGAATCCGAATTTCATGTCGAAAAAGACCCCCGAACACCTGGTGCACCGGAACCTAGCCCTGACTTTTCTTGACACAATCGAAAAAGACGAACCGAAAATCGTTATGGGGGTTTTTTGGGCCGCTTAATCCAAAACTACCCTCCCAACACCTGGTGCACCGGAACTTTTATCTTGACATCGATGTAATTCCCATGAATGTCAACCAAACCTGATGTCTTAGAGACCGACGTCAATACTGCAATAGCTGTGTGGAATTGTTGATTCTAGTTAAATTATGTGAGGATGAAAGAAATAGAATGAATTGAAAGTTAAAACTTTATGTAATTGGCGTTTAAAAAAATTTTATTGAACTCAAATCAAATACAATCCAACTGTTACTTCACCTTACCTCATTAATTAATATCTTTAATTTTTAAATACGTCACTAAATATCAAATTCTCCATCAAGTGACAAATCGCTAGTTTGTTCATTTTCTTCGTCATCAACTGACGTATTCATAAGTAGATCATCTTCCTCATGTAAGGCCTCTGTCTCTGCTGTAATAACGTTTTCAATTGAATATCTGTCGGTATTGTTGCAAGTTGAGCCTTCACAAATTTTACAGGCAAGATTGCAAGGGAGGTCGTGCTTCCTGCAACTACTACTCCTGCGCATCCACAGAATATTGGTACCATAATATTCTTGGGCGCAGGTTTTTGTGTCATTTCTACAGGGACCAGTGTGTCGCCTTCCTTTTTCCACCCTAATTCTGTTGGGTCCATGGTCACCTGGTCTCCGTGCAGCCAATCTTGCACTTAAAAATAAACTCTCTTTAGTTGTTGTTGAATGGCGTCTAGTGTGGAAAGAATTTTCCCTAAATTAACTCCCCCTTTTACAGCGGTTTTTGTATATATTTGGAACCTGTACTTCTGTAGTAATTGGTCTCATTTTAGCTTGTACTCATCAGGAATGACAGATTCCTGAATGACAGTTGAGCACCGTACATTGCCAGGATTAGCTGCGCCCCATTCTCAAAAATTTCTTCACTTGACAAACCAGCTTCTTTGAACTTCGTAGCATGAGCTTCAAGGTCTGTGAATTTCTGGAAGGTCTTGAAAAATTTTGTTTTTCCCTGGTAGTACGTTGCTGAAACGGTATCGCATATGCATATGAGACAAGCTAAGTGAAGAGTATACTTCTTCGGGTTTATTGAGGCTTGGAGGTTTCTGTAGAAATATTTTATTATCTGACGGGCAGAGTGCGGTTAATATTACGGCAACGTCTATATCTTCGGCGACTATGACTACTTTTTTTGTAACGCCCCTGGATTCTTTCAGAGCTGTCGTTACAATCGTACGATCAGCGTCCGCTGCACATTAGTCTGAAACTATCCCGACTGTGGGCAGTTTGGCCCGGAGCATTTCAATAATCTTATTTTTATTTTCTAAAACTTTATAATGTTGTATTTGTAACGCTATATTTTCGCTAAAACGGGCGTCTGCTGAACTTCCCCGATTAGCGCGACGGTTTCTTTAAGATTCTTTGGTACGGAGGGTTTAGTACCCATCAAAAATAACTATCGCGCGTCGGCCGTAATGGTTCAAAATATACTTTACGTAATTTTCCATAATCGCCGAGAATGTTCGTCCGATTTTCATCTGACTTTGTGAATCAGTAATCCTCCATCCAGAACAAAAAATTCCTTTCAGGATCACGAATATTCGTGGGAGTTTTTCTGAACAATGAATACAAATCCGACTTTGTATTCTTCAGCATTCCAAAATTATTGAAGTATGCCTAAGAGAATGGAGACAACTCCCACTTGAGGTAGTCTATCATTTCTTCATGACTTTTTTTTAATGCCCATATTCTGTAAAGAGGACGTCGGGGTCAATTTCTATCATTTTATTGCCGATTTTAACGATTTTTGATCGTGATAATTTTAGATCCTTGAAATTTGATCCCGAAATATCTTGCATAACCCTGATACCTTCTTCAAAAGCATTGTGGCAATTTCTTTCGGGACTCCCACTTATTCCATTAGCTATGTTTATGAGGCATTCTATGGATTAGGAGTCTATTGTGTTAGGAGCAACAGAAGAATATCATTTACATGTAAAATGACCATTAGGCGGATATAGAGACTACATTAACAGAAAAACATGGGCATCTTTTCTTTGATCGATAATAATTTTAAACAATTATTTTCAGGTTCCTGGATATAACTGTCTAGTATCCAGGTTGCACACATGATACAGCGGTGTTGAAGGATTATTACATTAATAATAATATCAACAATTTTGAAAAGCTAATAGGTGTACTTAAGTAGTTATGTATACATTTTGTTAATTATATGTTGGTAATATTTACAGCTATCAAAATTAATAAACAGAAGGGAAATTAAGGTATTTATTGTCGGTGGTCAACACTAGAATCAACAATTCCACACGCATCTATTGCAGTATTGACGTCGGTCTCTTAGACATCAGGTTTGGTTGACATTCATGGGAATTACATCGATGTCAAGATAAAAGTTGGGAGGGTAGTTTTCGACATGAAATTTGGATTAAGTGGCCCAAAAAAAACCCATAACGATTTTCGGTTCGTCTTTTTCGATTGTGTCAGAAAAAGCCACGTATATGACGTTCAAGTCCAGGTTCCGGTGCACCAGGTGTTCGGGGGGTCGTTTTCCACATGAAATTCGGATTCTGCGCCCCACAAAACGCCCCACAATGATTTTCGGGTTGTTTTTGACACTCTTGTCAGGAAAATTCTCGGAGATGACGTCCGCGTACAGGTTCCGGTGCACCAGGTATCCGTGGGGTGTTCGCTGATGCCATATAAGAGTTCAGTGACCTAAAAAAAACCCAGGCGCCGAGTTTCTCTCCTTCCCCGCGTGAATTTTGGGAGTCACTCGGAGATGAGCTTCATCGGCGTTTCTGAGCTCCAGGTCGGCTGTGGATCAATTTTAACATCATAATCGTGATCAGCGACCTCAAAAATCCCCGAGTATCCGATTTGGGCCAGTTCTGACTCTTATTTACAAAGTTATTAAATCTTTCAAAAGGCGTCTCAAAAAATGCAATTTTGAATGCATTTTTGGCTGCAGCAATGCAATTTCCGCTTTGTATAAGGTACAAAGTAGCCACATTTTACAAAAAAATTTTTGGAAGAAAATGCAAAACACCGCATTCCGATCCGTCCTGTACTAAAAAATTCCGAACTTTGGGCCTTTTAGTAGTTCATTGCCTCGACTAAATGAAGAAACATTTGGAACAATTTGATCATGGAAAATTCCATTTTAGTACAGAAAGCCATTGAGCTATTAATTTAACTTGATCTATTACAATCTAGGTATCACCGTCACAATATTGTGACGGTGACACCTAGTGTGTAATAGAATATGTAAAACTAATAGCTCAATGTTTTACAGTACTAAATGGAATTTCCCATGATAAAAATTGTTACATAGTGTTTCTACGCTATTCTAACTACAAAAATCATGAGCTTTCGAGCAGTTAGGTTTGGGCATATAAAAAGGCGAACATGATCGAATTGGATTTTTAGTATGTGGAACGCGATAGAGTAAACTTTTAGAATTAGAAGTAGTATTTGGAAAGCGAAAGTGTGAAGATTAAAAAGTAATGAAAAAGTGATTTAAAAAGTGTTGTAGTGCGAAATAAAAATTATTAGTGAATATTAAAACTGTGTAAAAATTAATTAAATTGATTTTGTGAATTTTTATTGATAAACTGTGTTGTAATAATTCTTGTGTGAAATAAATAAATTCGGTGGAGATAAATTAAATGGATTTTGTATTATTCACAATCCAGTGATACGAACCTTGATTGACAAGGCAAAAACGTAGCAATATATTTTAACCGTGACACCTAGTGTGCAATAGAATAAGTTAAAATTATTAGCTCAATGTTTAACTGTACTAAAATGGAATTTTCCATGATAAAATTGTTCTAAATGTTTCTACGCTATTCTAATTGGAAAAGTCATGAACTTTCTAAAAGTTTGGTTTGTGTCAGTGGACAGTGTGAAAATCAAAAAGGAATTAAAAAGTGATTTAAAAAGTGTTTTGGTGGAAATAAAAATTATAAGTGTACAGTAAAATTGTGCGAATAATTTATATACATAAATTGATTTTGTGAATTTTTATTAATAAATATTCATCCGTTTCTCACTTTCGTCTGGAAACCTTTTTGAAGTTTCCAAGATTTCCCTCGGGAAACTTGAACAGAATTTTTTTCCTGCGATAGCTATTGACAAATCAAATAAAAATGATTCAACTTCAGATATACACTCTAGCGGCTGACTTTAATTTAATTTTGTGGATTCTTCTGAGTTTCCGATATTTTCCACGATTAGGTTAAACAAAGTTTTCCACATAAGGCTACTTACAAAAAAAAATTATTTAAATCCATGTATCCTATTTACTTTCGGCTGATAACTACAAATATGGTTATTTTCGGCTGGAATGTTATTAATATAATCTGCATTATCGACCTTTTACTTTTGGCAAAAATTACACAGTCTGCATTACCATTTCTTTACTTTCGATTGGACTAACACAATCTGCATTATCGAGTTTTCACTTTCTGCTAACTTTAACACTATACTTAATACCATGGATTAAACTTGTTACCTGTTTTACTCCATTAAAAGATTTAAATTTAGAAATTGGATTGGGGGCTCGTGAGTAATAAATTTAACAAAAGTTAAAATTTAAATAAATGTTAACTCTTTGGTTTTAAAATGCACGACGGTTTCATTTATCTTGAATAAAACTTACTTAACGGTTGGTTATTTTAAACTAATTGTAAACTATGTTTAATGCGGTTAAAATTTAATATTGTTTAAGCTCAGGTTTATTTTAAGTAATTTTCGAACAATTTTCTATCTTTTTGATTATATTCTGAATATTTATAAATTTTTATTAAGCCATGGTTTATTTTAAGTAATTTCCAAACCATTTATCAACTTCTATAGAACCATGGTTGGTTTTAAGTACAATTTGTAGCTTTATTTAATTAATGCTTTGGTTTAACTTTTTAAAATTATTGTATATTTAAAACAAATTTTTAACTATTGAAACTTTACCCACCTTGATTTATTATACGTAATTTTCAAATAAAATTTTTATTATTAGCGATTACCAACTTTTATAAAACTATCATTAACTTTAGGTGATTTTAAAACGATTTTTTAACTGCTTACCGAATTATTACCGATTACAAATATTTAATAAACCTCGGTTTATTTAGTAATCTTTAAAACATTTGTTAACTATTTAATTGAATATTATCCGGTTATCTACTTTTAAAAAACTTTTGTTTATTTCAGGTTGGTTTTAAAATATTCTTAAACCGTTTAGCTAACTATTCAATTTTGCTGGTTTCAATTGTAAACAGGTTACCAGGTAACAATTCTTAATTGTAAATAATTAATTGTAGGAGAAATCATAGGAGCTAAGAACCCAAATCAGTCACGTCGTATAATACTTAGAATGAAACGGAGAATATTCCAATTTTTCTTGCTGAAATAGCATACAATACCGAGATTTTTTAATAAGGTTAGGGTTTTGAATTTTCCAAGAGCTAAGAAGTTGGGTAATATGGTATTTTAGAGAGACACCTCTGATATCGGAGAAAGAAACTTAGAAAATCACCTTAGACGTATTTCATCACAAAAAGTTTATATTTTGTGCAATGAAACTATTAATAAACAAATGATTTACTAAAATCCCGTCTATTTCCTGCGTAGGATTAAATTATTCTTACATTTTATCCTAGAAACCTATTTTGATAAAAAGGCCTTTTCATGAAGGGTCTAGAGTTCGAGTCCATGGGCCTTTTCAGAAAGACATCTCTAAAAAAGGAGCGAGAAACAGAGAATAACGTATACGAGCAATTTTAATTTGGTTTGGTTTTATGAAAACAACTGTCAAAATTTGTTTCGAGTTTATTTTTTTTCGGTCTGAAGGGAAGTTTCGGCTTTGGCTTGTTTTCAAAATTAGTTTTTATTTTGTCTTTCTATCTTAATTTTTGCCTCCAAATAATGTTTTTTTTGTCCGCTTGGTGTGCACCTGACCTTAGTCGCCTTAATGTTTCCCCACTATAATTTTAGATTTTGTCAAAAGGAACAATTAATAATTGTTTAAAAAAATACAGTCGAACCTTAATCGTTTCTACTAAAACTATTTTCACGATAAAAGGCGTTCCGTTACTATTTCGAGAATTTTTTGTTTATTTTCTCTTTAAATTTTAGCCAAGTCACCTAATAAAGAAGGCTTTTTGTATTTACTTGTAACATAATAAATACTGAAGTATAACGCTATCCGTTTTTATATATCGTGATTTTTTTTTGGGACTAAATTGTATGTATTTAATGGGCAAACACACCAAAATTGAAAAGGCCTTTTCGGGAAGATTTTTTAGGTTGCTTGTTTTCCGATGTAATAGAAAAACATGGCACCTAAAAAATTATCCTGAAAAGGCCTTTTTAATTTCGATATGTTCCTCCACTAAAGTCAATACTAAGTAGCTCGAAAAAAATATACAGGTTGTGTCAAAACGGATAGCGTTCTGAAACCTATTTAATATAAAGCACGAAACAGTAACTTATCAATAATAAAACTTATCAAATTAGTTATGTTTGTGTTTTATTTTTAAAAAAGGCCTTTTAATTTATTTTATTTCCTCGGATCGGTCCAATATTTTTTTTCGTTTTTTTAATATATGCGAATAATCGCTGATTGCTGTTTTTCGATCTGAAATTTACTTCAGATAGTACAGAGAAATACATAATTTGACGTTCAAAATGGTGAACGCTATAAACTGTGACAAGACAATGGTAAATTAATTTTTTAAAGTTTATTTTAATAATTTTAATTAATTTTATTAACTGTTTCTTATTTATCAACGATTAATTTTGTTTTTGTGTGTTAGATATGCATAGATAATTTTCTTGGTCGTAGTGTGTTACAAAAACAGGTTTTCCTATATTAAAAATCATCGGATATTCCAGATATATTATCTCTCATCTCAAAATTTACCGATTAATTAATATAGAGAGTATACAGACATTCCTATCGGGAACAAGATGACCATAAATTATATTGACGTGTACCAACACCATTCCAATCTACCAACAAAAAGTATAACCAACGCAATAATACCTTAAGCCGATTTCTCTTGTTGATATTATTATTCATTGTCCCCTTTTTATGGCGTTGGTGGCTGCTATTTTTTTATTTGTGTAATTTGTTATTAATTATGTAATTGAGTTTTATTATTATATGCGAACGAAATCTAACTTTGACTCCCTCATTATTTATAATTTTTTTACATTGCTTGTATTTCCGATAATAGTCTTAAAGGTGCTTTTAAAACATAAAATTATAAATTCTTAATATTCTTTAAGGTAGGTATTTATATTTTCATACCTTTACTTAAATTATATTTATCGGGCTTGCCAACAAAAAAAAAATATCGTAATTAACATTTTTTTTTTCGTTTTACGCTGTATACGGATATGGTTTGGGGAGATATTCTCGTGTCGCTTATGTTTCAAGGCTATTTTATTAATATTTATTAGGATATTCGATTATTGATTGTAATTATTTGTAGTATAATTAAATTGGAAAAAATTATGTTTTTTAGTAGATATTAAATCATCGATAGTAATTTAGTTTTCCGTATACGACAAGAAATAGTTTTAATATGCGTAAATTCGCAATAAAATAATCTTAACCACACAATTATTAAATTAGGAATGAAAATATATCATTAACAATAATAAAACAACCCTTTCAGATTATTAGACGAAGCAAAATAAAATTAATTTACGATTCAACCTTTATCAAAAAACCAAAAAAAAAAAAAATGTATGACATTTTAAAAGATATCCCCAATGGAATATGTACGTCCCATTAAACTGTTCTATTATAATTTATAGTGTATCTAGTGGTAGGACGAATACAACCATTTTTTGGATAATTTAAAAAAAATGAAATATGTCACTCTCGTTTTAAGGCATAAACGTTAAATAACGAGATATTATCTGTACTGTGTTGTTAACTAATTATGAGCTCAACTTTATGTAGCATGAATTTATGAACTTATAGAAAAAGCATATTACTGCATAACCTATAACCTTTCTGATAAAGAAACATATTCGTTCTACAGCCCAAACGAATTAAGGCTTATAAAATTATATTTAAGATTTGTATATAAACCGTGAAAATATAAATTATCGAACTGGAAGATTTTTTAAAAAAATGATATTGGTTTCTACATCATTTGTTAATCGTTTAATGATTAATTGAAAAATTACCACATAATAAATAACAGCCTTTGAAACCTTTATGGTAGTCGTATTTTCTAGAAGATTAATTTCTTGTCTGGTTGGATTTTTAAACAGAGTTAACAATCATGGTGTTAAACCATATTCACTTTTCCAAATCCTCTGTGTAATTCCTGATCACTGCAAATTGATTGTATGCAAATCGATTCCTAATAATTGTCAGCCAAATGTATGTGTTTCAATATTTTCACAACTTCTCTTAAAATGGTAATGGTAATGGTAATTGTAATGGTAATGGTAATGGTAATGGTAATGGGGTAATAATAATGGGGTAATGGTAATGGTAATGGTAAAGGTAATGGTAATGGTATTGGTAATGGTAATGGTAATGGTAATGGTAATGGTAATGGTAATGGTAATGGTAATGGTAATGGTAATGGTAATGGTAATGGTAATGGTAATGGTAATGGTAATGGTAATGGTAATGGTAATGGTAATGGTAATGGTAATGGTAATGGTAATGGTAATGGTAATGGTAATGGTAATGGTAATGGTAATTATAATGGTAATGGTAATGGTAATGGTAATGGTAATGGTAATGGTAATGGTAATGGTAATGGTAATGGTAATGGTAATGGTAATGGTAATGGTAATGGTAATGGTAATGGTAATGGTAATGGTAATGGTAATAGTAATGGTAATAGTAATAGTAATAGTAATAGTAATGGTAATGGTAACGTTAATGGTAATGTTTATGGTAATGGTTATGGTTATGGTTAAGGTCATGGTTATATGGTTTAATAGTTTAATTGCCGAGAACTCGATTTAAATGTATATTACTCGCCAAATCTTACACCATAAATTCCAGACTGAACTTTTCCTTACCCAACATGATTTAATAAAGTACTCAGCTAGGATAGAATAGCAAAATCCTAGAGCTCTAAGCGGATAACCCTGCACTTGTACTGCATTTTTTAAGATTTTTGTCGGCCGTCAAATTTTTTGTAGAGGTCTGAAATATTATAAAATTAGAGTCCCTACTCCCTTTGCGGCTAAATAACAAGAATAAAAAGAAATTAGTGCAAATTGGAATTTTTTCAAATTTTTAGAGTTTCTAAATTTAGTTATTATTAAGGAAAACTTAAAAACTGTCGTACGTTTGAATAACAAACTAGTGTTCTTAAACGTTTCTTGAATTTTTCACTTTGTAGCGCAGATTCCATAGTTTTAAAACCATAATTAAATATTTAACTCGTAAGTCATGAAATTTAATGACTTTTATGATGTTTCAATAATAATTTACTCAATGTATTTGAAGCTTGTTACGCATAGCTGATTAGACATCAAAAGCAATCAGAAATATTTTTTTTTTATTAGTACGAATATTACTTTTTGCTAATAACCTTAATCAGAAGAAAATAGAAATGCGGGACGGAATAAAATTAGATGAAAATGAAAAAAAGGTAAATAAATTAAAGTAAATTTTCTTTTTTCCAAAAGTTGTATTATAATGTTACAAAAACTTTTACTTTTTGTTTTGTGTTTACTTTTTTGCTATTACAACTTTGAAAGTAGTTTATGTTGTTATACAAGTTATTATTGTAATATAGGGTAAATTGTAACGAATTTTTTATTCACAGGTAAAAGTGAAACAAAGTTATAAATTTTAACTTCATTTTAATTGAATATTTTTTTGTAGTACGGTATTATAATTTATAATTTACCTGATTAAATCGGGGGTTTCAAGTTTTAATGACTCTATTTTTGTATCATTGTGAAAACATAAAGAAAAGCGTTATAATTGTGTTTATGGTATGGCTTTAAATAATTATAGATTTTATCAATAAAATCTTTTATTGGATTACATCGAATGGGCTGTTAATTTACGGTGGCAAGATTTTGGGGTTGATCCGGGAGGCAGAAATGGTTCGTGGGAATTCTGACTTATACAATTATTTCAAATGTTTAAAATGTATGGTAAATATTTGGTCTTTTTTTATAATTATCACAAATAATAGCTTTAATTATAGATCAACAAATTTTTTAAATTTTATTTAATTAATTTTTGCCAATATTTCGGTATTGTGTACCATTATCAAGGCTTTTTAATATTTCTCCTGATTCTAAGCTTCCTCGTTACAATCTAGATTCATCTAAATATTTTCTAATGATAACATCACAAAATGTTAAACAAATTTAGATTTAATTTGAAGGTGTATTTTGCATCTTAAAGTGCTCAGATTCAATTTTCTTGATATGTTTCACTTTGGGCGTCGAGTTTCTGTGGAGGCCTTTATAAGACTTGGTTACTTTAGTAAATATTTATGTAAAACATAAAATTGAAAATATTGAGTTAGTTGCTTACAATACTTACCGGTATGATGTTGGTTTCTTGGAACAAGATGGAGACTGAAAATCGTAATCAAAAGGTTTCCGTGGAAGAGGTTCGCTATTCTCAGGTCTCACTTTAGGGGTACACTTTCAAGATGTGACTATCGTTCTATGTGCAAAGATATTTACGGTTTCGCTTTTGTGTAGGTGTTTCTGTTCGGATAGTCTGCTGGTTACTGTTTGTAAAGGAAACAGTTATATAATTGAGATCTTTTTGTATAGGCTGTCGATTATCTATTATTGTTCTAAGTGTTTAAATCATTTCTGAATTTCAAAAATTTTATTTTCACTTGATATATCGTAAATTTTCACTTGAAATACGGAATGTTCCATTAAATATTAACGTATTTAGGTTTTAGACTAAAATCACTTTATTCCCCCTGGATAGGGGCAGCATTTATTTTCTTTCAATGTCTAAATTTCTGAAATCTGCTTAAAATATCATTTTCAAGTGTGCTAATTTCAGTTAAACCTCCCTCTATTCTTGAAATAGGATTAGCTAAGAAAACTCCGGGATAAATTGATTCTACAATCATATTTTGATAAGAATTTTTTTTCAATAATTTTAATATGTGAAATGGGAATATCTTGTAAAATTTTTACTTTGGCAAACAATCAAAACTGTTTGAAATACAATTTTAATTATCCGATGTTCCAGATTTAATTGTTGCAAATTATTAACATTACAATTGTTAAGATAACTTAAAAATTTTGTAAGCAGCTTTTAGCCTAATTCAATTTTAAGTTTCTAAACTTATTAATTTTTAATACTTAGGACCACAGGGAAACTGAAATTCCGAAATTTAATCAAACAGTATTAAGTGTTTATAAATTTATAAATTTTTGAAATTTTGGTTTGTACTTGGTTATTAATATTCAACAAAAATTTTGGAATATTTAAATATTAGATGTTAGAAATGAGAAACTTTAGAAATTTCGGATCTTGAGTCTTATAGCATTAAAACATTACAAAAAATACAAACAAAAAAAATAAACAAATTGAATTAACTATAATTTAAAAATATAGAAACAAACAAGAATTTTGGTTTCGCCTTCCCAAAAAAAAATTTTGAAAGTATTAGACTAATGTCTTCAAGATTATTATTAGTATTAATAAATGTAGGTTTCAAGAGAGTTTCGATCAATTCTAAAGTTTAAATGTGTCATATCGGAAGTGATAAATGAAGCATTTGCATTTCTTAGCATCTGAGGAGATTATTTCTCAAAATAAATTTTCTTCTGAAGATTTCTTCTTGCTTAAGCTTCTCACAAGATCGAAAAGGTACCAACACAACCCGAGATTATTTGTGAGACAATCTATGATATTTTAATACAGAGTACTGGTGACTTACCATTAAGCAAATGCATTTAGTTAAAACAACAGATCAAGCTCAAAATCCGATACCGCCATCTGATCAATTTAGAATGTAATTCTCCTGATTCTGTTGGTCGTAATCTAAGCCGATTAATGAGCTACAAATACAGTTAATTAGTTTTACAATATATAAGACCATATTTTTAGCAGTATTTCTTTAATAGACATCCACACTCTGTGTTGCAGTTAAGTAGAAAAGTTAATCTAGCTAAAATTAGAGTAGAATTTCTGGAAAAGGAAGATATAATTTCATAAGCAAACGTAATATTTTACCCTAATTTTGAATTAATTATTTTAATTCGTGTTATTGATAAAACATATAATTAATTTAAAATTAGAGTAAAATATTCAGTTTGCTTATAAAATTATTAAAATTTACTTACATAGGAATAGAGCTGCGCGAATGAGACAAAAAAATAATTGTAAGGAAATTTGGTTGTATTAGTATAATTCGCTAATACAACCTGTACATTCAAAACATATAGAATGAAAATGTACATATAGAATGAAAATTGTAGTAAAATCAGTCCAGTCGCCACGGCCTGATGAGATGATTGATTTTTTCATAATCATAAGCTCATCAGTTCGAAACTGGATTAAATTCTCTTACAATTTTCGGAACTTATTAACTTCAAATAAATAAGCAATTACAAAATATTCTGGAAAAAGAAGATTTAAATTAGGATTAAATCGGAAATATTTTTAAATTTAAAATATTCTTGAAAGGGAAGATTTATTTTTAACACATTGTAGTCGGGACACGTAAAATTACGTTGTTCGCGCAAACTGTGCATAGAAGGCGGATCAAGTAGTAATACGCTTTTTATGGACTGGTGGTATAACGCGGAAAACGTAGCCAATACGAGTTACTACATGTGTGTTTGTTTGTTATGCCGCTTATTTATACATACCACTACGCAGGTATAAATATTCCAGACATTTTATTTTCAGTGAGTTCGGGTAGTTATCGGTGTTTAGAAGATCGTCTAAAATCTCGAGTTTTTTTCGTTTTATTTTGTATTTTTTATAATTATCTTGAGTAGAATTTGTTATCAAACTGTTTCAATAATTGTTTTTCCTTTGGAAGTGATTTAATTATTTTTCATATATAAATACTCTAAATACTGATAAGATGTGACAACGAAAGCGACCAGGAAATTTGTGCGAATAATTTCAAAAAAATAATTGTTAGAATCTTATGTTGGAATGCCAATTGAATTAAATAATTGTAAGAATCTTATGTTGGAATTCCAATGGGCTATCACACTATGAAACATTATTAGTGTTCATTATTTACTTCATTAAGTTATTTCTTGATTGAAAATTATTAGTAACAAATAATAATGAAGAAAATTATATATTTTTTTCTTTTTTTGTACTTTCAACTATATATTCTATATTCATTTATACAAAATGTGCCTATATTTTATAATAACGATGAAGAATACATTCTAAGTTACGAAAATCAGTTTGATAAAAGATTCAGAGTAGTTTTCAATTTATAGTGTTTTACGTAACGACAAAATTGGCGAAGATTTTTCGAAAAATCACCCGCTCCCACCATAATACACCGCCACGAAGCGCCCGACAACAATGTGTTAAAATTAGAAGATATTTTTTTCTAAAAACAGAAGATTTAATTTGAGATTAGAGTGGAAATATTTTTAATTTTGAAATATTCTGGAAAGGGAAGATTTAATTGTAAAATTAGAATGGAATTTCTGCAAAAAAAATTTTTAACTTTCAAATATTTTGAAAAAGGAGATTTAAATTTGAAATCAAAATGGAATTTCTGGAAAGAAATATTTAATTTTAAAATATTCTGATAAAGGGAGATTTTAAAATTAGACTGCAACTTCTCATAAAGGAAGATTTAAAATTAGTATGGAATTTCTTTTAAATTAATATAAAAGTGGAAATATTTTTAATTTTAAAATATTCACTAAAAGGGAGATTTAATTTTAAAATAAGGATGACACTTCTGGAAAAGATAGATTCAATTTTAAAATGTTTGGAAGAGAAAGATTTAATTTTAAAATACAATAGAACATCTGGAAATGGAAGGTTTAAATTAGAATTAAACTGGAAATATTTTAAATTTTAAAATATTCTTATAAGGGGAGGTTTAATTTTAAAATTAGAAGAGAATTTCTAAAAACGGAAGATTTAAATTGAGATTAGAGTGGAAATATATTTAATTTTGAAAATTTCTGGAAAAGGAATATTTAATTGCAAAATAAGAATAGAATTTCAGCAAAACGAATATTAAACTTTAAAATATTTTAGAAAAGGAGATTTAAGTTTAAAATTGAAATGGAATTTCTGGAAAGAAATATTCAATTTTAAAATATTCTGGAGAAGGGAAATTTTAAAATTAGACTGGAGTTTCTCAAAAAGGAAGATTTAAATTAAGATTTTTCTAGAATAGACCTAACTTAAAATTAGTATGGAATTTTATTTAAATTAAGACAAAAGATTTTAATTTTAAAATATTCACTAAAACGGAGAATTAATTTTAAAATATTCGGAGGAGATTTAATCTTAAAATGAGAATGTCACTCCTGGAAAAGATAGATTCAAGTTTAAACTATTTGGAAGAGAAAAATTTAATTTTTAAATTAGAATGGAATCTGTATAAAAGGAATGTTAGGGATTGGAATGAAATTTTCGCAGAAACAAGATTGTTTTTAAAATTAGAGTGCAGATATTTTTAATTTTAAAATATTCTGGAAAAGGGATTGATTTTATTTTAGAATTAGAGTAGATTTTCTGGAGAATCGTATTCTGACCGATATGTTAATTTTACGAAAATGGTTTGATGGTAATTTTACTTTACTTAATAAGAGCTGTGTCAATACCGATCATGCACGAAATTTCAAAGAAATAGGTATTAATATTAGCTGCAACTGTAGTCCAACTAAGTTCTTGTTTGATTAATAAAGAGATCTTAAATTTAATTCGAAAGTTTATTTAATATGTAGCAATTGTCCACCAGCTATTCTAAAAATCTACTATCAAACAGTGATGCATTCACTAGAACAAGGTGTGTTCACTGCATCATTTTACAAAACATCTGTTTTGTTTCGGGTTTTGACAGTTCTCTGTACCTCATTTGGTGAAATAGTACTATGACACTTATATTAAGTAATAACTTTTCCATTCTTTACAGAAACAAACTTCTACTTTACCTCATATTCAGTTTCGGAGGGATAAAAATATTTCCAAGAAATACTGAAAAGGCAGAAACTGTTGCGAGTTTATTTGTGAGAGTTGATTTATTTCAACTTGTTGCTACAAAAACGAATAAATATCACGTTTAGAGTTTTCACAAGTTTAAAATTGCTAAAAAAAACTAAGAAGTGGTTCGATATAACTATTTCTGAACTAAAAAGGTTGTTTGCTTTAGTAATTATTATTGGACTAGTAAAAAAAACCAGAATAATACATTACTGGTCTTCAAACTGCTATATCGAGATGCCAAATTTTTCAAAAACCATGAGTTAGAATAGATTCCGACAAACATTATGTTTCCTCAATTTTTCCGTGGCTGAAAATATTCCTAAAAATGTCGATCGTTTATTTAAAATTCAAAATATCATAGATTATTTCACGTAAAAAATTGATGAAAATTATAAATTAGGACAAAGCGTATCAATACGCGAGGACGTGATACCATGGCGCGGCAAACTTAGTTCCAGAGTGGATAAAAATTCGTGCTTTCTGATATTACAACAATCTATTATTTTAGAGTCTTTAAAGATACTTTTATAAAATAAATTGCAGTATAAATTGATTTCTATAATATTTCTGAAGAGCTTTAGCACCGATTAGGCCAATAAAAAAGTAAAAAATTAATAAAAAATTATTTGCTTAAAATTGATGTAATAAATGCATGTTATGTAATTCTACTTCTGGATATATTTCAAAATTTAAGTAGTACTCTAGGGTCGGGTAAATAATAGAAAATACTATAACAAAACTATTGGCATCTTCCAACAACAAACATTATCATTCGTTCTTTGATCGCCATTGAGTTGAGTTGTTAAAATTTGTATTTAAATAAAAATAATAAAATATAATATAATAAAAATCTAATAATTATAATAAAGTAATTATTAAATATTAATTGCATATGTTAACAAATAAAATATTATATATATTATTTAAATAAGTGAATTATTTTGATTTAATTGCCAAATATTTCGGACATTTTGTGTGCTACTAAAACAACAAAATCATTTCTTTTGATTGTGTTTAACTAATTGTCTGTATAAAAAATAAATAATTTTATATCGTCAAATTTTTGCCTAATATCTTGGTGCAATAATCAAATTATTTATTTAGTCAAATTTAGTAAATAAACTGTGTCCTGTATTAATTATTCGTGATAACATGTCTTCCACCTGTCATCTTTGTTCAAGCAAAATCACCAATGAACGTTTTCCTGGTGTTAAATGTGGTGGTCCATGCGAAAATTGTTTCCACATAAGCTGTGCACAAATTTCCAGAAACCTTTTTAATGATATTAGAAAACGTTCTGTGAGCTGGCTTTGCGGAGACTGCCGTGTAACTGCTAACAAATCGATAGTGGATGGCGATGAAGACATTATTGAATCCGCCGAAAACATCAATTTATCCGATATAATGATCCAGCTCAAACGAATGGATAGCAAATTATCTGCTCTTGATCAGTTGAAACAAAATTTTGAGGTTCTAGTATCTGAGAACAAAGCTTTAAAAGCAAGAGTGCATAAATTAGAAGAACTGGTTAACCTTCACAGCTCTAAACTGAATCAAATTGAAGCCAGCATTGATAAGCCAAATCAACTGCGAAACTTAAACAACATTGTCATCAGAGGTTTACCATTGAAACACGATGATACTCGTGGCATGATAGTTGCTACGTTAACCAAAATTGGAGTAGCAATTCAAACAGTGGATATTGTCTCAATTAAAGCTATTCAAAAAACTACAACCAAAAACACAACACCATTGAATAAAACACTGAATACAACATTAGATTTTTTTATTGTTCAACTAAATTCAGTTGATGTTAAAAACAACATTTTGTCACAAACTATTAAACACAAAAATTTATCGACGAAGGATTTGGACATCTTTCTTCCGCAAAATCATCCACACCAGCGAATTTTCATCATGCACCATTTGACAGCTTACCAATCCAAATTGTATCGTGAAGCTAAAATTATCAAAATACAACATAAGTACAAATATCTATGGTGCAAAAATGGACAAATTTACCTGCGAAAATCTGCGGAATCAGATGCGCATCGGATAAGTTCTCTGAGCGATATTTTTCGGCTCAAACATCTTGAAGATCCAGATGAGGACAACACGTCTTGCCCAGATGATTATCAGGGCTCTTAAATTATATAATAATAGGTTAAGTAAAATAGTTTTCTTACCTTTTTACATTCAGTTTTTATCTTTATTATTTTTAAATCACTTTATATTATGTGTTTTTGTTTACATTAGTTTGACAGATCAAACTTTATTTGTGTTGACAACATTGTTTATGTTGAGTACCGTTCAGTGGTGTGTGTATGTGTTAAATATCAGTACATTATCTATTCGTATTGATTATATTAATGATATTTCGCTACATATACATAACATTTTGATCGTTTTGAAGTTGTTCGGTAGACGTTGTCAACAAAAACAAATAAAACCGTTTCATCTGCGTGTGATTGTGTGTTGCTCTGTTCTGTATAATTTTAATTTTTTGGATATTTACGTTAGTTCGGCAAATATGAATTTCTCTCTCAAGTTTAATTTTCAATTATTTGTATTTTCGCTTGTGTTTATAGTCAAGCTGGTTTCGGGTTTTATTTTAATACCTATCTCACCGCAACATTTTTGTAATTTTTGCGTAATCGTACGCGCATTTATTTTTATTTTTATTTTTAAACGTAATATTAAAACGACTCGCTACTATACATTTTCTGCTTTATTTATTAAAATTTTCCTTTGTAATTTATTGAAATTGATTTGTGTTCAAGTATATCATGGATAGTTCTTTCAGAGTTTTGATTCAAAATATTCGTAGCTTAAGGGAAAATTTTGATGCGTTCAGCTTGTTTGTAGCGAGTCTTACTAATTGTCCTTATTTGATCTTTGTATCCGAAATTTGGATTTATTCAAATGAATGTTCAGAGTTTAATTTGCCAGGGTATAATTTTCGAGCGTGCTGTAATGATAATTATCGGTCGGGTGGTGTGGGTGTTTTTATAAGTAAAAATTTTATAAATTTCACGTATCAACATTGCAATTGGAATTCAGCGGATCTTCTTGTTTTAAATATTCAACTAGCTAAACGAAACTTTACCTTTATTTGTTTATATCGTTTTCATAATGGTAACATCATTTCATTTTGTGATGATTTGGAAAGGTTGCTGTGTACACTTAATAACAAAAATATTGTTATCTTAGGGGATATTAATATCAACCTTTTAAATACTAGTGAATCCTTCAACTACCAAACAATGCTTGCATTCTATGGTTTTGTCAGTCTTGTAAATGAGCCAACAAGGTTGAAGACATGTTTGGATCACGTTTTTGTTAAAAATGAAAATTTATTCAAATTTGATATTTGTAACCTGCCCATGCATTTTTCTGACCACAATTTGATCAAAGTTAATATTTCTTCCTCATCCATCAGGCAACCAGTTTCTGTTAATACTTCGAATCAATCAAGAATTTGTTACGATAAGCTCAATAATTTTCTAAAGTTTGAATGTTGGAATTCTGTTTATAGCGAAAGGATTTGCAGTTTAGCTTTTGCAAAATTTTTGTTTATACTTAACTCGCATACTGCCGCATCAAAATTCATTATTGCTCCTCCTAAAATAAATAAGTTAAAGCCATGGATGAGTCCTAATCTATTATTTAAAATTAACAAATTAAAAAAATTTTCTCGTAAACTAAGATGTCATCCAAATAATATTAAATTAGCAAAATTTGTTAAAAAACTTTCGGGAAATATTAAAGCGGATGTAAAAATCGTCAAAAATAACTATTACAAAAGCAAATTTGATTGGGCTAGTAAGAATTCAAAGCACACATGGAAAATAATTGATGAAATTTTAGGACGTAATCAGATGTATAAACAAATACAACAAATTTATCAAGCCGATACTAATAGCATTCTCACGTCCCCAAAATCGATCTCTGATGAATTCTGCAAATATTTCGTAAAAGTTTCGCAAGGATCAACCTCCAATTTTAATGTAATTACTAGTGATGTTACTTCAATTGAATTTAAAAAGTATATTTATGGAGCTGATAGAAACTACAGTTCATCTTGTTTCTTTGAGCCTATATCTTCTTCGGAAATCCTATCTGAGATAAAACAATTAGATAACAAAGGGTCCAAGGGCTTTGACGGCATTAATAATTTTTTAGTTAAAATATGTTCATGGTATTTGGTGGATGTTCTGCAATACCTATATAATCTTAGCTTGAACAGCGGTCAATTTCCAGATGATTTAAAAATAGCTGTTGTGATCCCGATTTTTAAGAAGGGTGATGAATTACAACCAAATAATTACAGGCCGATTTGGCTTCTAAGCACTTTCTCCAAGATTTTTGAGAAACTAGTTAAGCATCGTTTAATTTTGTATTTGGATAAGATTAAATTTTTAAATAAAAATCAATTTGGGTTTACTGCCGGTAAATCAACTGAAGAAGCTCTTTTGCACTGCTTGAGTGAGATTTATAAACATATTAATGATACTCGGAGACCCATAGCTTTTTTTGTCGATATCGCAAAGGCGTTTGACACTGTTGACCATGGAATGCTTTTATTGAAGTTAGCTAAAATTCGTATTAGAGGTAACATTTTTGATTGGTTTGCAAGTTATATTGAAAATCGTCGTCAGGTGGTAAAAATAGGTGAGGCAACTAGCTGCGAAGGTTTAATAAGTTGTGGCGTTCCTCAAGGATCAGTTCTGGGGCCTTTATTATTTTTAATCTACTTTAATTCGATCTTCGGTATTGATCTATTAGGACACGCCACAGCCTTTGCTGATGATCTGGCTTTGAGCTATGGTACGAATAGCGATGTCGACACTAAATTAATGCTTGAAAACGACTTAATCAAACTAAGTAAATGGTTTTATCATCATCGGCTCGCTATAAGCGTTAAATCAAAAGTTATGCTATTTGGGAAGAATATCACTAATTCTTCGGTATACCATTTAAAATACCATGTCCATCCCTGTGATACAATCATTTGCTCGTCTCAGTGTTTTGCACTTGAATTTGTTAACGAGTTTAGATATTTGGGTTTAACAGTGGATGCTCAACTAAATTGGAAGTCTCATCTCAATGTCACTAGGAAAAACGTACTTGGTGCTATACATAAATTCTATAATCTTAAGAAATTATGCCCAAAAAGTACTCTGCGGAAACTATATCACGCCATAGTTGAATCAATAATAATGTATGGAATATCCAGTTGGGGTGGCACTTATTTTAGTAACATTGAAGGTCTATATATTGCCCAGAAAAGGATTATTAAATTAATATACCACCTTCCTCAAACAACACCATCAATTCCTATGTTTCGACAACTAAATTTGCTACCACTTAGATATCTTTACATATACAAAGTCTTGAAAATGTTTTTTATTCGTAGTAACAGTTTTCACAATCGGATTACACAGGTGTATAATACAAGAAATCCAAATTACTATAATGCTGATTTCCGTTGCAATTGTGAGAAGTTTAGAAGATTTTATCTTTATATGGCACCGTATTTTTTTCATATTTTACCTAAAGATATAAAAATTCTAACGATTGGACGTAAACATAAATTTGAGAGGGACGTTCGAAATTGGCCGCTCAACATAGAAAATGTTGAAAGATTTTTCTGAAATTAACATTATATAGCTTCGGGTAATTTCACCAATTAAAGCTGTTATCGTAAACATTAAACAATTGTAAATTTAAAGGCAACTAAGTGTAATTATTATTTTTCTCCATATATACATATATAAATAAGAAAACTATTGTGTAATATATATTTAACTCAATGTGTCCAAAGATTTTATAGAATATCATGTTTAAATTGTTTATTTGCTCCACCACAGATTTTCATCTAAACGGAGCTTTACTTTGTTCAACTATAATATGTTAATTAGTTTATAATTTGTTTGTATTATTATTAAGTTATAAGTTGAAATAAAGAAATAAAAATAAATAAAAATAAAAATAAAAAATTTATGTATGGGTAATTAAGATAACTCGCTAAAAAATTACTTAAACAAAAAAGAATATTTGGGACTTTTAGACCGCAAAACATTTACCGAAAAGATAAACTACTAGTACAATTATGGAGAGCTAATAAAAGCATAGACATACGAGTGATTTTCAATATACACATTGCTCATACAAACGATACTGGTAAAATTGATAGAAAAAGAGGTAATTTAATAAAAACAACAAAGTGCATAATAGATTACTTTTAATTTATATGATTTTAATATGTTCCGAAGATTGTAAGAGAATTTTATCCAGTTTCGAACTGATGAGCTTATGATTATGAAAAAATCAATCTTCTCATCAGGCCGCGGCTAGTGGACTAATTATACCACAATTAACATTATATATATATACAGAATGTACTGTGCGTTATGTACTAGCGAATCATACTAATACAGACAAATTCTCTTACATTTTTTCTTCTTCACGACATCCACACAGCTCTATTTCTGTGTAAGCTAATTTTACTTTCAATTTAAACATAATAAATTACAATTAGAATATAAAAGAAGTTCAGCTATTATCCGACATAAAGAAAAACAACGAAATGGTCCATAAAAGCTACTCTCTATTTTATCAACTGTGGTTTATTCAACTCCTTTAGGCTATACTAAATCAGAATAACAAAACTAACCGGAAACTAAATTATCATGTTTTTCTACTAAATCTACTACATGATATTCTAAAGAGATTGCAGAAGTTCCCGAAGAAAAACCATCAACAAAGGGTACTCTGGGACATAAAACGTTGCAATGTTGTGAGACAAAGATTATCACAAACAGGAAACCTAAAAAGAAAGAGGGGCAAACTTTTTTTTTCAAATAAAATAGGGAAGATACAATTTACATGTGTAAATTTTGTAAAATAACCTACATGTAGGGTAGCTCCTATTTAAAAATAAAATATTTACAAAATCTTAATTGTGTTATTATTTATTTGAAATTTTTTAGTAGCAATATTTTTAACCCCTGAATAGCGAGTTAAACTTATTTTTATAACGTGACTCATTCTGTTTATGTCATTTCAAATAATGATAACTAGTGGTAAGGCAGGAATGGATGGATACTTTTTTTTTGTAGCACTGATCTCTGGTAATAAAATGTTTACGTTGTCGCTCGTAAAACTGTCAAAGGTAAACAATTATGAATATTTTGCCAGGGTATAATTCATAGAAATTAAAAATAATGAAGAATATTGAGATCTTATTGAGACCTTTTTATAGATGCCCATATTGCTGGGGTTGTTGAATAATTTCATAATAGGGTTGACGGTCTTACGAAAGGGTTAAAAAATTAAATTATTTTCATAAAAAATAACGGCCAATTGAATGTAAAAATTAGAGGCAACAGCGGCTTGTCTTAAATTTTATATTGGTTTATGTATGGGTAAGGAATTAAAAGTGGACCATATGTGAGATTAAGTATAAGCTGCTGCACAAAACTTTGTGAGTGGTTCTCAACCAAAATATCACCTGGAACCACTACTCTCTATATTCTAATTATTTTCCGCGACACAGCGATTTTTTAAAAGCACAATAATTTTAAATTTTCCAATAAGAAGAATACCAGGTCACACTGCGATTATTGTTTCACAAAGATATGTTGATGGCAAAATTTTAAAAGACTTCACAGAAGGGATAAAATTTATGGTTTCAAATACCGAGCTTGCTCTATTACGTAAGGGCAATGGGACTGTTGCTTTTTATAGTTGTAGAAAAATACAGACGTTTCCTCATAAATAATTATTTTAAATCGTTGTCTATAGAATCGAAGTTTTGCTTCAATTAAAAACTGATCATTGCACCCCTTTTTTCGTGCAAAATTAAAAACAATCGAATTACTTACAAAATTTAAAAATCTTAGATTGCGGTTATATTGCCGTGGAGAATTTTTATTTTTTTTTTTCTGCCAAACCTATCACTAACATATACCTACCCCTTTAATTTTTAAAACCTACTGAATGTTTAAAATTTATAAAAATTCTACATTTTAGGTTTCGAAATAATTAATTTTTAATTTCAATACGAATTTTTGGACTGCTTACAGTATACACTCTACAAGTTGTTCCAATAAAGAAAAACCCGTATTTTTTCTGATTTTCAAGAAAACTTCTTAACACCTTTAAATAAATTTTAAATAAAAATTTAAATTCGTAGCATTATCAGTGCGACTCGAAATTATAAATTAAGGTAATTTGGTTTAAAGTCAAAGCGTCTATATGTAAGATTATAACTTATTTAAAACAAAAATACGCTAATGTTTCTTTTTCTTGGGGTTTTTGGTAGCATATGGCTGTAATCGTGAAAATTAGATTTAATAGGTGTTTCTAAAAATTTGATAAAGCACGTATTTCTGCCGTAACTGGAATCCATCCACAACAACAACAAAAAAATAGAAAAATATTTTTCTCTACGCAAACCCATTTTTGTTAAATGCAACAAGTATTTATAATTTGGACACATACGTTTCGTATTTATTTTGGCATAACGAGTAAAACCTAATTAAAATTCGTGGCACGAACAACGGTTTTATTTTAATTAATATTGAAAAAATATCAATTTTTATAAATCACGTACCAAAAACACTATAAATACATTAAATTCACCTCACTTGTACGTAAAATTTAAAATATTATATCATTTTAAAAACAGCACTTTAAGAATATAAAAATAAGGAAAAATCAATTTTCATAACCTGTTGCATCCGTAATACGATATAGCAACAAAAACTTACAAACTTATGTTTGTGCTTTTATTACCACACAAGAGAGATAACATATAACAATAAAAAAAATGTTATATACTTATAAATGTCTTACCTGAAAATAGTAGCAGTACTTTTTTCTATCCAATAAAAAAGGATTTGTCAACTAAATTTCACCATTTCACTTTATTTTTTTTATTTAACTTTTTCGATATTTTATTTCTTAAGCCTTATTTATTTATTTATTTTTGCACAATATATTTATATTTATTTACACAAAAAAAAAATAATAATTTTAATAAAAAACACTAACTAAAATAATTTATTTATATAAATACTATATAGATTTGCCACTAGAAATAATAAAAATAAAATTAATTAATTTTTAAAAAAACAAATTTTACACTAAATTTAATTTTTTTTTATTAATTAAAACTAATCACAAAAAACACTGCACTAAATAAAGCCAAACAAATTTATTCCGCACCAGCACGATTGTTAAACACGTAATTATTATTATTAAAAAAGAATGATTTTGATTTCTTCAAATTCAAATTAATCTTAAATTTAATTCTCGAAAATACGTGATTCTTAAAAAATATTCTTAAAATAACTTTTTTGTTTTGTAAACCCCGACTAAAATAAAAGTAAAATCAAAATCCTTTTTTTACCCTCTCCCATTTATTTTAATTATTTATTAAAGCTTTCACAAATTTGTATAAAATATAATTTTAATCTCCCCAGAAATAACTAAGAAAAATTAATTAATTTTTAAAAACTATTTTTTTATTAAAGTCAAATCCGTTTTATTCTTGTTTCCCGCTATAAAACACAGACACACACACACATATATATATATATATGTATACACAATAAAATTATTAAAAATTGCATACGATTTGCCAAAATAATTTATTTATAATAAAATAAAATTTCCCGCCGTTTAATTAAAAATCTACGTTTCTAATTTATTTACAAAAAATAAATTCTAAAACTAGAATTAAAAACAAAAAAAAAAATAAAAAAAAACTATTAATATTGGCACTAAAAATATTTATTTAACTAAACTAAATGCTACAAAACAAAATAAAAATAATTAAAAATCTAAATTAATATAAAATTTTTAAGTGTAAGAGGCAAATAAAAAATAAAAAAAATTGTGATATTTTTCCGATTCTATTTTCGTTCTTTCTACCGTTGTCAGAACAAGACTAAAATGGGAAAATTTTAGTTTTTCCAATCAAACAAATGAAATAGAAAAAGTCGATTGTATAATTTGATTGAAATAACAAAATTATTAATTTCATATCAGACTATGTTGAAGTGAAATAAGAAAGACTGGGAAAATATTATATTTTGTGTATTGTGTTTCAGTTCGACCGTAATCTCCCATGCAAGAGTTTGGTGGGGACAATGAATATTTCCCCTGCGCAACTTCCAGTGAAAATTCATTTTCTTTGTTTTGAACGACCAAAAAACCGATGTATTTTTTGTTTTTAATCTGTTGCTTTATTTTGATTAAAATACGAGTTTTCTTGTTATGTTTTTTATATTGAAGGATTAAAGATTTTTTTTTATTATTACTATTTTTATTTATTTATATTCTGAAAGGAAATTGATTTACGTTTTTTTTTATATTCTTAAAGTTTCTTTTGAGCAACAAGTTTTTTTTTTTTTTCAATCAACGAAAATTGTTCCATAATGAAATTTGTTTCGATTTAATATTGGAACAG
The DNA here is from genome assembly GCA_958295665.1 of Tipula vernalis. Taxonomy (NCBI): domain Eukaryota; kingdom Metazoa; phylum Arthropoda; class Insecta; order Diptera; family Tipulidae; genus Tipula; species Tipula vernalis. Next base: position 53,193,456 of record OY282559.1, on the reverse strand, counting down.
GTATGCAAAAAAAACTTGATGTTAACATTGGTATCAGAAACTCGTTCTTGTCTTCAATACATAACATTTACAAAGTCAAAAAAATTCAATTTTGGAATTTGTTGATGGTAAAAAAACTAACCAAAAATTTTAGAAATGAGCTAAAGGCAAATAACACTCAGGTAAATAAATAATATTGCAACACGTATTTAATTGTTGAATTTAGCTCTCCGTTTTTAATTTATTTGAGCCAACTACTTCGCATTTCGTATAAATAAATATTAAGATTTTAAATAGTAAGATTTATTCACTGAAGAAGAGGAATGTTTGCTTCTTCTTGTTTTCCGCTTTTGTGGCTGTCAAAATTTTATAGAACTGCACCCGAATTCCGGTTTGATGACAAATTCCATATATGGGTTTTATTGGTATAAAAAAAAAATTTTAAAGGGATAAAAACTCACGAAGAATGTCAAAAAAGCCCATGAAATATTTGTCTTCGAGAAATATCTTATTTAGATCGTAAAATAGATATTATGCACTATCAGAAAAAATTTGTTTCCATTTTTGTTTAATTTTTAGAACACAGAATAAAAATTTTGAGAACTAAATTTATTGTGTTATCTCAAACTGGGTGTTGGGTGCGTCTCAATAGGGTAGGGGTTGACCGTCTATAGCCATGTATCTCGTGGTCTATATTCCAACGCTGCAACTATGTAGAAACCACCAAATGTGTCTAGTATACCTCCACGTGGTAACACCCGGGCAACGATGTGAAGCATCGGCGAAATACTAGAGGCGAGTGCAATACACTATAAATGAGCAATGAGCAGAACAAATAAGGAAACTAATACCCCAGGTGGTACACCTGTTGCTCAGGTAAATCCACCCTCTTCGGAGGTCGGTCTCATGGATTCTGGGGGAGACCAGCCATTGCTATACTACAATTATTTTAACCAATCCCAAGACATGTTGGTGAATAAACAAGCTCATTTGAGTGAAATAGAAAAGGATAATTCACATCCCTTCCAGAGGAGTAACAAAGTCGCGTATTCTCCGAAAAGAGGCGGTAGTCCCTCCATTGAGGCCAGCAGCCACAACACTCGTTCTACAAACGAAGAAAAGCTTCACAATGAATTGTGTAAAGCTAATAATGCATTAGTTGAAGCCAACAATTTAAATAAGCAACTGAATGTTACAATTGCATGGATGCAGGAGCGTATGAAGACGCTTGAAAACGAAGTTAAAGCTCTTAAGCCAAAGGAGGACATCGGTTCTACTCCTAACCAGAATACAACTCCACAAGAGTATCATACGGATGAAGAAGAACTAGCTCGAGAAACTGAGTGGATTAGAGTTAAAGGTGGGAGAAAAAAAAGGAGACGGAATAATACGCCCTCCCCACCTCAATTAAAGGATAATGTTCCAAATATTATCCAGAAACAACCAAAAAAAAATACCTCCACCACCACCAATAGTAATAGATGAAGTCAAAGACTACGATGTACTCTATGAAAAAATAAAAACAATAACTGCTACAGATAAGTTTAATGCAAAGGTGATGAATGGAAACACCATCAAAATAAACTTAGAAAATGCTGAAACATACAGAAAAATGACAAAAATGTTAAATGAAGAAAAACGTGCTTGGCACACGTTTGAAGATAAACAAACCAGACCAATTAGGGTTATGGCTAAAAACTTACACTCAACGTGTAAACCAGATAAAATAATTGATGACCTGAAAGCAAAAGGATTTAAGGCAACTGAAGCATCGATTAAGCTAAAACGGAGAGGCAAAATACCTCTCAACATGTTTATGTTGACCTTCGATACTGATGAAGATATCGAAAAATTTATCAAATTAAGTACATCTTGGGGTGCAAAGTGGTTATTCAGCCTCTAAGAAGGTCTAAGCTTATACCACAATGTAAACAATGTCAAGCCTATGGACATACACAAAAATATTGCAACAGGGAACCTAGGTGTGTCAAATGTTTAGGTAAACATCATACCAAAGATTGTGTAAAAGCCCAAAATGTACAACCTAAATGCGTTCAGTGTGGAGAAAACCATCCGGCTAACTACCGAGGATGCAGCGTTGCTATTGAACTGCAAAATATCAAAAATAAGAATGTGATTGCTAAAAATCCAAATTCATTCAGGAAACAAGCGATTAAGATGAACCGACCCGAAGTAAATCGTAGAGTGTCGGGAACTACTCAAGGACAATTTGGTAAAATGACTTATGCTCAAGTAATGATGAGCAACGGAAATCCAGGAAAAACTGCTCAAAATGACGATATAAGTCAAACACTTAAATTAATTTTAAGCAGACTAAATACATTTGATGAGCGATTACAGAAACTAGAGTACAGCACTAAGGGAGCCATCCCTAAACAGAAAAATGGCCAAAGATCTTAGAATCTTATGTTGGAATGCCAATGGACTGATGCAACATCAACAAGAACTGCAAGTGGTCCTGGACACAGAAAAAATCGATGTATGTCTCATCACGGAAACACACTTCACTAGACAATCAATCATTAAATTCAAAAATTATCAAATATATCACACTATTCACCCTGGAAACACTGCTAAAGGAGGTAGTGCAGTTATAATTAGAAATAGTATCCATCACTATGAGGAGTTAAAATATGAAACGGAGGAAATACAAGCAACTGCTGTTATTGTCAAATCCAAAAGTAATTATATTTGTATTGCTAGTATTTACTGCCCACCGAAGCACTCAATGAAAGAAAAAGATTATCTCGAGTTCCTCAGTAAATTAGGAAAACGATTTGTACTTGGAGGAGACTTTAATGCAAAAAATGTCCACTGGGGATCCAGATTAACAACAACTAAGGGTAAAGAACTCCTAAAAGCTATCAGAAAATGCAGTTGTGAAGCCCTCTCAACTGGAAAACCAACCTACTGGCCAACTGATCCAAACAAAGTGCCAGATCTGATTGATTTCTTTATAATAAAGAACATATCTGTAAATTATGTACAAGTAGATGAAAGCCACGACTTAAACTCTGATCATTCACCAATACTTCTAACGTTAAGTGAAAAAATCATTCAGAAAGAAAGAAACCCTTTCCTAGTAAATAATCACACTAATTGGGCATGCTTTAGACTATCGCTAGAAGAAAAAATTAACTTAATGGTTCCATTAAAGACTGAAGAACAATTAGACAAAGAAGTTCACAAATTTGTAAACGATATACAGCAATCAGCTTGGGAAAATACTCCTGAAATTAAAACGAAAATCAAGGGAAACAATTATCCTATGGAAATTAGGGAACTCCTCGCAGAAAAAAGAAGAGCGAGAAGAGTATGGCAACAAACAAGGGCCCCCCAAGATAAAACTAATTTGAACAACCTCATTCAACAATTAAGAAGAGAGATCAAAGAATTGAAAGATGAATCAATCAGCAACTATTTAAGAAAATTAACTAATGATAACAGTACTGATTATTCTCTTTGGAAAGCAACCAAAAGAATCAAAAGACCAATAATGCAGATTCCCCCAATAAAAATAGCAGGTGAGAAATGGGCTAGAAATAATGAAGACAAAGCTCGAGAATTTGCCGAACACCTCGAAAAAATATTCCAGCCACATGAAGACCAAACGTTGGAAGCCGAGATAATAACTGAACAAGCTGTGCAAGAAAGTAAAGAAATCCTACCCACAACACCAAAAGAAGTCATGCGTGAGATAACAGCTAATATGAATACGAAAAAAGCTCCTGGGTACGATCTTATTACTGCAGAAATCTTAAAAGAACTGCCAAGGAAAGCTCTGGTGAAACTCACCAATCTTATAAATGCAGCATTTAGAATCAAATGTGTACCAAGCTTATGGAAAATTGCAAAAGTAATTATGATCCCAAAACCTGGGAAACCACCACACATAACATCGTCTTATAGGCCAATTTCGCTATTGCCAGTCATGTCCAAACTCTTTGAGAAGCTTCTGGTAAAAAGATTAAATCCGATAATCGAGAGTAAAAACTTGATCCCAAATCATCAGTTCGGTTTTCGCAACCAACACTCAACAATTGATCAGGTACACAGAATAACCAGTATAATTGAGAAAGCATTAGAGGAGAAAAAAGTCTGTTCAACAGTATTTCTAGATGTTGCACAAGCGTTTGATAGAGTGTGGCATGAAGGATTTAACCACAAGTTATGGAATCTTCTACCAATGCAATTTGCTAAGATACTAGAATCATACTTGAAAGATAGGTTCTTCAGGATTAAGTTAGATGATACATTTTCTGAATTGAAAGAAATGAATGCAGGAGTTCCACAGGGCAGTGTATTAGGGCCGGTTTTATACCTACTATATACTTATGATCTTCCTACATTAGAAAACAACACAGTGGCAACTTTTGCAGATGATACGGCGATCTTAGCTGTTGGAAAAAGCAACGAAGAATCAACACAGAAGTTACAATCAGCTATAACTCAAATATATAAATGGACAAAAAGATGGAGAATAAAACTAAATGAAGCTAAATCAGTTCACATCAACTTTACAAACAGACGAATCGAACATATTCCGATTAACCATAAATCGGGAAATAATACCGCATGCGAACACAGCTAAGTATCTCGGCATGACCCTGGATGCTAAACTACGATGGAAAGCACACGTCAAGAAGAAAAGTGAAGAATTAAGACTTAAATACAGAAAAATGTATTGGCTGATGGGAAGGAACTCTTCTTTATCAACATACAACAAGCTTCTACTTTATAAGCAAATATTGAAACCGATTTGGACTTATGGTATTCAGCTTTGGGGTTGTACCAAACAAAGCAACGTAAATATCATCCAAAGATTTCAGAATATGGTATTAAGGAACATCGTTGATGCACCTTGGTATGTTAGGAACAATGACCTTCATAGGGACCTTAAAATGAACCTCATCTTAAATGAAATCCAGGAAAAAGCACGGAGACATGAAGAAAGGCTCCGCCAACATGTGAACATTGAGGCAACTCAGCTCCTAAGCATCACGAATTTAGTTCGCAGACTTAAAAGAACCAAACCTTTTGAGCTGGTGTGATTGTCAGTTTAAGCAGCATTATGCTGATCTAAAATCCACAACAAAGATGTGGTTTACTTCAATTTACCAAACACTATGGAACGCCAGTGGGAAGAATCCATAGATTAATTTAAGTTAGTAAATTAAGTCAGAAACAAATTGCTCATTAGTCCAGGAGACTAGATTGTAATTACATAAAATAAATAAATAAAATTTATTTTAAATTAAAAAAAAAAAAAAAAAAAAAAAATCTCAAACTAAACCAAAAAGAAATTTATTGACCCGAATTAGCTTACATTTACATATAAGACAGAAGTTTGTTGTTACAAAACATTCAGTCAGTTATTTTTCTCTTAGCTGTTGTGATAGTATAAATACAACACACTTATGTGAAACATGAGACGTTTGCGTTCAAACTAATATCCTAAATTATATTGGCGGATCAGAGAAAAACCTGTGGAAATATTTAAAGATTGCGCCAAGGCACTAATTTTGTAAATACATAAAACTGGTGCCACTAAATTTAAAATACGTAAAACAAATTTATAAATTTTCGTTCACAAATTTTCTATTATTTATCTAACTATTATTTATAATTATTTGTATATTTATACACAAATAAGAATATTTTGTTTTTACAATAAAATAATGCCAAAAAAAAAATCCAGTAAACTAAATAATTCAAACTGTAATACATATGTTACTATAAGGGCAGTGATACATTAACGATTTTTGCCTTTAACCCTAGACCCGTGTACTATATAATTTCTTACTTATCGTGTGCTGGGGCACATAGTGCCCCATATAGTTTATATATTAAATGTATACAGATGCAATGTGGACGACTTTCCTTTACCTTTAAATATATTTAATTCGCAAAAAATCTTGAAGAAAACTTACGGTATTTCGATTTGAATATCGCTTGGGGCACTCAGTGCCCAGAACACGGGTCTAAGGTTAAAGCAATAAAAATAGCCTGATCAAGTAAGCGATATTAAATGCCTTTAAGGCAAAAATAGGAAATTGAACATGTTTCAATTTTGCACACGGAAAATTTTTTTCCCTTTCATGCAAAATTACAAAACCTTCCAAAAAGTGACAGCTATTTCAACCAATCAGCGCATTGTATTTTTTTACCTTAAAGGACAAATTTCTGTATGCTGTGCATTAATTGAAACTCATTTGCACTACGGGAATCGGAATTTTCTAATTAGTCATAGAACCGAAATCCAGGTGTTGAGCATATTTCAAAATATATAGGTTTTTTTACCGCTATTTTATGAGAATAGAATAGAAATTACAGAAAAAACTCACTTATTAACACTTAATAACTGCAACTAGTCGAACTCTCATCATAGGAAATTTGTCTCTAAAAATCTTTAGAATTGCAAAAATTAGAAAACAAATTTCGATAACTGCCATTTGTTGTTCGTTCGATTTCTTCCGTTAAAATAATAATAAGAATGACATATATTGGGCGCACTTAGCGCATTTATATCTCTCGAAACAATTTTATCAATTAAAAATATTCTTTCCAACAATTAAGGAGGGAGTCTGAAAATAGAGATTTAAGCTGGCAATTTTTTTTTTTCTTTTTCGAAAAGAATTTATTGCCTCTAGCAAAACCGAGTACGTTTTTCGGGTAATCGATTTCTAAAAGTCGTACAAATTTAAAATGACGAGAGACAACCTTGTACAGAGCTATGTGATACAAAAATGTTAATGAACAGAAAGGGATCGTAGACTAAACATAGATTCGGGAATTCTTCAGGGCATTTTAAAAACCCTAAAATTATACATAGGTAAAATACATTTTGTTTAGATTTAAAGAAATTTTGTATTTCCTATCCTATAGAATTGTAGTTGATTTAGATATAGTGGTTAAATTTTAAATTTAATCAAATCTGGGCAAATACATTCTTTGATTGGTAGAGCATTTAGAAATAAGTTATTGTAGCCAGAAAATTAGGAATGAATGTTAGAAGTTATTTGAGGCCTATTTTATTTGAATAACTTTATTTTTGTAAATTGATTGTTAAAAGATGTACACGCGCATTAGTATATGTCGAAAAACTTGATTTTGCTTTTGTAAATCTCAAATATGTCCAAAAATGTCAAAATGTACACCGCATACATTTTGGTCCAAAAAAGACACCAAAATCTTGCACCGGTGTATCGCCCGAAAAAAAAAAAAGTTGCAAGAACTTTCCGCCAAGGCTACACCAATTTTGTTGATGTTCTCCAAAAGCGATGCTTTCATTTAGTATGGCTAACAAAACGGTTTAATATTAAGAATATCTATAGAATCGTTCCAATTTAAATGATTAAACCGAAACTCCTCCTCCTCTTCCTCCTCCCATCAAGAATAGATGTTCCCTTAATTTTACTTAAAATAAACTGTCTACATGAGAATGAAAAGATTCTTTAGCAATTCATTTTATATCTAAGCATTGTTGTGAACACTTAGGTGACTCACTATAAATTATACACATACACATTACATAGATATATTATTAATATTATATACTTAATTGTTATATGCGAAATTTGTTTATATTAAGTTATATTAGATAGTGTATGTGAACTTGTTAGTAATGTATTATATCAACAATACAAATGCATAAAAACAATATTATAATGTATAGCGGTTGATTTGAGATCAAAATAAAATTTAAGTAAGTTAGTTGATTAAAAACATCATTTTTTTTTTTTTTTTTTTTTTTTTTTTTCGTCCCTGCCCAAAAGCGGCTAGCACTACGACCTAAAAGATCTTTTGTGCTATTGGGTACTGTTACTCCAGGAGCTTCTCCACCTCTCTAATAAAGGCGAGAATGCTGTTTATAGAGGCCAATTTACATTTCTCCGGGGTCAGATACCTCTCTTCAAAATGAATCCACCTCCGTGTGCACAGAGCAACACACTCACATAGTATGTGTTCTGCGGTTTCTGTCTCTTCCAAACAGAGTCGGCACTCCGTCTCTGTGGACAGGTTCATTTTGTTCAAATGATATCTCAGGTTACAGTGACCTGAGAGAAAACTCACAAGTTTCCTAATATTTCCTTTGCTGAAATTGATCGCCAAATTTTTGTGGTGAAATGGCCTGATCAAAGATTTGGCTTGTCTAAGGCCGGGAATACAGTTCCAATAAGTCAAGCACTGTATTTTTTCCCATTTACTGATTGTGTAGGTTGCAGAAGCCCACGGGATACCACAAAAAGGCTCAGGGCCAATGAGTGTAGTCGACGAGCCTGCCCGTGCAAGTTCGTCGGCTATCTCATTTCCAGTGATGCCCATGTGACCAGGCACCCACCACAACCTTACTTTGTTTTGACAAGAGAGAGATTGTAGCAGTTTATAACAACTTTGAACCGACTTGGAAACCAAGCAGTTAGAAGCCAATGCTTTCAGTGCTGCTTGGCTGTCAGACAAAATGTGGATGGATGCGCCTTTAAGACCTTTGGTCATAATAATAGAGGCGCAGATTTCGATGGCGTGAATTTCGGCTAGAAAAACACTGGGGTAAGTACCCAGTGATTTCGATATTTTGTGATTGGGTCCAAAGACACCAATGCCGACTCCACTATCCATTTTTGATCCATCAGTGTACCAGACTAGGCTGTTAGGTTCCATCTGCGGTAACCCAGTATCCCAGTCTGTTCTATCGGGGATTGTTACCACGAAATTCCTGCCAAAGCAGAGTTCTTTCGGCATAACGTCCGGGACACTAAAGAACATATTCAGGTCTGGAAGTTCATTCAAAATGTCCAGGTGACCCTTATGGTCATCATGACTGTATTGATTCGCGAGCTTCAATCTAGCTGCACAGGTAGCAGCTGATTTTTTGACGTGGATATGAAGTGGAGTGAGCCCGATGAGAGCTTCCATTGCCGCCGTAGGGCAGGTGCGCATAGCAGCTGTAATTGCTGAGACATGCTAGTCTCTGTAATGAGGTCAGCTTGTTCATAATAACTTTTTGCTGTACCTTAGGCCACCAAACTATTGCCCCATATGTTACAATTGGCCTCACTATCATGATGTACATCCAGTAAATCATTTTTGAGTTCAGGCCCCAGGTCCTGCCGAACATACGCCGGCAGGCCCACATGGCCCTGGCCGCGCGTTCGGTAGTTGAAGTAATATGAGAGTTCTAAGTTAGTTTCTTATCTAGGACAACACCCAGATATTTGACTTCATTGGAGTATCCGATATTTATATTATTAAGACTAATTGAACCAAGGTTCAAATTACGTCTTTTGGTGAAGGGCACCAGGACTGTTTTGCTAGGGTTAATCGAAAGGCCCTCCCCAGTGCACCAATTCGAAATAACAAGCAAAGCCTGTTGCATGCTGGCGGACATCGTACGTTCATGCCCTCCAGAGACTATGATAACCAAATCGTCCGCATAACCAATGGCATCGTACCCAAGTAGATGTAAATTATCAAGCAACTCGTCGATCACGAGTGACCACAGCAAAGGGGACAGGACACCGCCCTGCGGACACCCTCTTGCTGCCGTAATCTTGACCGACTCATTACCTAATTTAGATGTAATCTTCCTACTAACCAACATGGAACTAATCCAGTGGTTAGTCGGATCGTCAATACCTCTACGCTTGATTGCCCTAGCAATTGAATCGTATCCAGTATTGTCAAAAGCTCCCTCAATATCCAGAAATGCACACAGAGCAATTTCTTTCGAGCGATAGGCTGCTTCAATCTTGGTGACAAGTAGATGCAGCGCACCCTCTGTGGATTTGCCTTTCCTATAGGCGAATTGATTTGGATTTAGAGGTCTGGTTGCCGTTAACCAGTCTCTGATATGAAGATCTATAAGTCGTTCCATGGTTTTAAGAATAAACGATGTAAGACTGATAGGTCGAAAGGACTTAGGAAGTTCACATGGCCGATTGCCAGGCTTTGGGATAAAAACCACGTTTACTTGACTCCAAGCCTGTGGTATGTGACCCCAATTGAAGCTAGTTCTAAACAAGGCCACCAGATCAGGGGTAATCAAGTCCAGGCTCCTTTGAAGGAGGGCTGGGAAGATTCCATCCCCTCCTGGAGCCTTGAAAGGCTGAAAAGAGTTAATGGCCCATTTGACTTTATCCGGAGTAAAAAGCTTACCGGATAAACTATTAACCCAACCCATATTTACACCCATGTGTGTACCACATATGGAGTTAGTGATTGTATTTGTGTCGCAAACAGTGCAGCCCGGAAAGTGCACTTGAAGCAGGGTTTCGAGCGACTCTTTGCGACCTGATGTATAACTACCATCGGATTTCAGAAGAAGCCCAATCCCGTTGGACTGATCTTTAGCTAGAACTTTATGGAGTCGAGCAGCTGTAGGTATATCCTCGATATTTCCACAGTTTTTCCTCCACGTGAGGCGTTTGGAACGCCTTAGTTCTGTGTTGTAACTGGTTAGGGCTTGCCTATATTCATTCCACTCATTGGAATGCTTAGCCCTATTAAATAATTTCCTAACCTTCTTACGAAGTTTAGCCAGCTGTTCGTTCCACCATGGAACTTTGCGATTAACCACAACGTTACGCACCACACAGCTGCTTTCGTAGGAAGATAGGAGCACGTCATTAAGTAGACCAGCTGCGGTTTCTAGGTCACTAATTGAACTCAAAGATGTTGGCAGCATGTCTGCTTTGATAAATAAAATATCCCTATATGTTTTCCAATTTGTAAAACAAGGGATACGACGCTCTGTTGCCTGTATGATCACTCCCGGTATATCGAACCTGATGTGCATGTGGTCCGACAGAGAAGCTTCGCTTGAAACATGCCAGTTTGCAACAGAGTTGGAAATAAACTGACTTGACAAAGTGAGGTCCAACACCTCTCGCCGAGTCGAGTTTATGAAAGTGGGGTTCGAACCTTTATTTAAAATGTCTATGTGACTACTCATAAGATAATTTAAAAGGGACTCACCTCTGCCATTTGTATCACTGCTGCCCCAAATGATATGGTGTGCATTAGCATCGCAGCCTATGATGAAATGCTTGTTTTTTAGGTTGCAGTAATCCACCAGATCCTGTACAACTACAGGTGGAGCATTAACCGACTCACCAGGGAAGTACGCAGAGGCACATATTGTCTCCTGCATTCCCCTGCTAGTCGGAACCTCCAGGATTACTGCAACCAAATCCTTAGTGGTGAACTCTGGAATTGGAAGAACGTTAATATTAGATGAAACAAATATTGCTGCTCGGGGAACTTCCTCCCTTCGATCGTAAATCAACTTACATGACTTGAGGTGGAGGCCTCTGATTTTTCCTCCATTAACCCAAGGTTCCTGGGTAAGGCCAAGGGTTAAGTGTTGTTTCGCGAACCTGTTGCAAAAGGTATCCGAAGCTCCTTTTGCGTGATGCAGATTCGCTTGTAGTACCCTAATAGTACCAGCCATACTGGATGATTAGGGTAAAGGAGCTCTACGCTCCTGGCTGCTTGCCAGCCGTCTGCTTTGCGGGATTTGGCCTGTTTCTGCCACTTTTCCCAGTAACACCCCGAGCGCCCATATGCTTAATTTTCGGGGTGAGTGCTGATTTACTCGATCCCACAGTAGGAGTTGCGGAGAGATCCGTTGATCGTGCTCCCGACGAAGAGGCAGCAGGAACAGAATGCTCAATAGCGCTGCTGTTCCTGGATGCCTCCTCGTCTGTGATTGTGCCTACTACTGGGGCTGGTAAAGTACCCTCCTTACTGGAGCTGACTCCAGTGGTTGGGTTGGTAGAGGGGGAATCCTTCTTGAGAAGGAGTTTTATCCTACCAAAGCGGTATGCGATGTTCCCGTTGGATTCGCGTAGTTTCTTCATGGAAGACTCGCCTATGGCCATAACCAAATAGACGAGTACGCCAGTTGTCGTCCGTTGCAGTATCTTCCATGAGTTGGCCGCGAGGCCATCATTCTGCGCGGCCATGGTAGCGAGAATCTTCTCGCTAGTTAAGCTAAGGCTCTGTGGAAAGAACCCCCTAACGATGTTTGGCCGAGGAAAATCATCCTCTTCCACCAAAGTTATGTTCAGACCAATTTTTTCCCTTAGGCTTACAAAACTGTTCCTTATCCATTCCGCTGTGGAATGATCGGAACATATAAAAAATAGCCAACCTGTTCTCCGGAAACAGCCAAGGAATTGCGGCTTGTGGTTTGAGCCTTGCATCCCAATAATGAGGTCAATGACACACTCCTGTATGTTTGCCATTTGCTCCATACTAAGAGGATTGCCACTGAGATCACCTGGTACGATGCCCAGCTTAACACTGCCTGCTACCTGGCTGAAAGAGGGCTTTACCGGAGAAGGCCCTTCTTTTGCTTTTTTGGCAGGTGGTTTATTTGGTTCCGGAGCAACCTCGAAAGACCTCTCACGCTTACCACCAGACCTCTTGTCTAGGGTAGGAGCAACAGGCCCCGAGGATGCTTTCAGAGGGGTCGCGGACTTAGCAGCAGCTTGAGCTTCTTCTCTAGTTTTGCCTTCCTTGAGCCCCTTTTTAAAACGCCTTCTTTCGAAGGAGTTGAGCTTAACCCATTCCCCGGCGTTGAGGGACATGTTCCCAATATCAACACCAATGGTTGAGGTGCCCGATAACTGTGAGATTACACTTATGTTGTCGTCACAGAAGGTGTCCGTAGTAGAAGAGGTGGACTGTTCCACCTTTTCCTTGGTCCGGACGTTAAGATAATCAAGAGTGGTGGCCCTTGTGGCATCTACCATTCCATCATAGCTTAGGAGACCCAACTCAATAGCTGGTGAAGTTGATGCTTTTAAAGAGGCATCACCCTCTATGTTTTTTTAAATTCGGTTTCCATTTGAATCCCACGAGTATCCGAGAAATGAAGGTCACCCACAGCAGAGATCGGTATACTGTGGGAAGGCTACTTTAAACCGGGGGTCGCCTGGTACCCGGAGTTCACATACTAAAAACTAAGCTCCCCCTTAGCCACGCAGCTCTCAGCGTATGTTGTCCCACCAAAGCTTGGGGCAATGGATTTACCGCCATTGCACGGTCGTGTAAGTTACTTGGCTACATTCTAGGATGCATTGCTCGGTTGTCGCCACGAGGAGGCGTAACTACACTAGGAAGAAGTCTTATGAGAATCGCATATCGTAGAAAGCTTTGACTCCTAAAACTACTCCCCCAACAACCTTAAAAACATCATTGTGAATTATTAAAATTAATGTAAATTACTATTGAAATAAAATTTAAACAAAATAAACGATTTAATAAGATTGGAAAAAAGCCAATTTTTTTTTTATTTACATATATAAACTAACATTATAAAGTGAAATTGTGCACTATTCTGGATTTTTCATTGCCATGCGCTCGCAAATACAACAGCATAATCAAATAAAGTAAAAAAAAATTTGATAAGCATACTATATGTCGTGGAATTTCAAATGTATTTAAAACAAACCACTATATGAACAAAAATTAGAACAGTTTATTTTAACTTTTAATTATGCATCAAAGAATATAAAATCAACAAGTGAAAACCAAAGTATAAAATTGTTCGATTAAATAAAAATTCCAAAACTGAGAGTACGAGTATACCAAAACAAATTGTTATAAAAGTTTCAGGTATTCCACAGCTGTGTGGTACATTAAATTGGATATGGTCTTACACTAGCATTCTAAAACATTAAAAAATACGTTTAAATCAACAACATGTTGAGATAAGTAAAAAGGGTTACGAATAATTAACATTTTTGGCCGTTACACGAAAGTAATAAAAAATTTGATATGATTAAGTTTAACTGGCAAACCAGCAAAATATTTATATTTATTGTTTACACAAAACATAAGGTATAAAAGGTACGATGATTAAATCCATTTTCCGGACATCCAATTTTTGTGCCTCATAACAAATATATATTGTTATGAGTATGTATATTGCACAACAACATAACCATAACAACTTAGAAAATATATATTATATAACAAATTTTATTAAAACGTCTCTTTGTGTAGTATATTTCCCAGAATTTTCCTCAAACTGGTGAATTACAAGAAAAATGGGGCAAATAAATAGCGATATTTTAAGTTTTTGTTGACTGTGAATTTAATTATGTATAAAATACATGTTTACAATGCAATATTCTACCATAACAATAGTAATTTCTGTGAACAGTAGAATTCCATATAAAATTTGTTATTTTTCATTACATTTTTGCACTATAAAAATAAATGTCAGTATAAATAAAAACGGTAAAAGTAATAAAATTCAATAAATATGATTAAATATAATATCATAATGGAAAATCTTTAATGCTTTTTAATTCTCATATTTTTAGTTTTATTATTTGTTTTCCATTTGTTGACGACCGAACGATAAGAATAACGAGTAAATGTATATTTCACAATTTTTATTAACTATTATTATTATTATTTTTTTTATATTTATCAAAGGTATTAATAATGGACGTTCAATTTACGGAAAAGATGGGAACTGTTTCTCACTATTATATTTCTAAAATTAAAATATAAATACAAAAATGGAATAAAAAATTAAATGTTTTGGTGCCAAGTCAAACGAACATTCTGCTTTCTATTATTCAAAATATAGTTTTTTCTTGTAATCAGATAACAAAAAATGCCAGATTGGTTTGAATTTCCTTTTCCAGTCAGTCTGAATAAGCGTATTCAGACTGACTGGAAAAGGAAATATTGATGTATTAGTATAAATAAATAAAAATTGCAACAAATTTAACACCAAAAATAAAAACTTAGGTTAAGTTAAACCAGAACTGTTTATTAAACAGGGCAATATGCGGTAATTATTTATATATCAATAATCGCTACGATTTACCACTCTGGAATGAGTGTCAGAGGCTTGGCAATGATTATTCCACCTTGCGGTATACGGCTCGCGGTGATTTTGAAAATATATGATAAGTTCTACGTACCTTGTTTTAATACTATTTTTTGTTATTAAACTTGGCTTTTTTGTTACCATTATAAAAATGTACGTGTTGCTGTGCTACACTTTTAATCCTTGGCGTTTGGTAAATAATAAACGAAAATACTCAATCTTGAAATTTCCAATGGATTTAATTTATACTTTGAAGCAATGAACGTGTATGCAATAAAATTTTTTCATTGAAGAAAATAGTATGTGCCATATTTTTTTTTTAATAACACTCACAAATTAAGAAAGCCTCATTTATCCTCTACGCATTGGTATAGTGATCTTCGATTCTATTTTAGATTACCACCTTTTTGCCACTTGCCACTTTTTTGTACAAACGCCTCTTCTCTGTAAATTTTTGTAGCTATACTTTTCTGTTAAGGTTAACTTCACACCTGTCTTGCGATGTGCAATCGTTTTTTTTTTAGTTTTTTTTAAGGCCTGCGGAGTCCGAGCAAAAATGTTCGGCTCCGGCTTCGGCTCCAACTTCGGAAATTTATAAACTTATTAACGACTCTGGCTCCAGTTTCGACTCCAACTCCGGCCCCAACTCCGGCTCCAGCTCCGACTCCGGCTTTGGCTCCAACTCCGGCTCCAACTCTGACTCCAGATCCTCCCCCGTCTTAAAAAATATATCTTTCTAAGCGTAAAGCAAATAGGGTTTTCATTTCCGTGAAACGCTGTTATTTATATGCTGAAAAACTGTGGATATTTGGCAAACAAGCTGTAGCTGGACGATAGCTTGTCGGTGTTAATTTACAAAGGCCGTCGGCTCAATCTCAAGACCTGGCATTTTTTTAAATTTTTATTTACTGCGGCGCTTTAACTGGGAGGGTTTCTATTGATTTATTATTGATTGCAAGGTCACATGTTTGAAATTTGTCAGGTTCAGTAAGTCGCTGTTTATTCTTCTTGATGTTTTTCTTTTCAATTTTTTGTTTGGTTTAAATAAAATGTGATGACAAAATCAGTTTAGCTAGCGAAATTGGAGTTTTCATATCAGAATACAGATGTATCTATTTTATCTCTACATATTTTTCACTTCATTTTTATCGTCCTATCGACACAACATGAAATTGTACGCACTAAAATATTTACGAAGCTCGTCAAACTAAATTTTCACGTCACATTTATCTTCCTATATTTTTGGAGACCAGTGAAAATTTAATTTCACAAAAAGACGAAGATTTTTCGAGAAGAAACCCTAACTTTGGCTAGTCCGATTTTGAATTCCAATTTGAACTGCGCTAATGCATATATAAATAATTGGGCTACGTAAGCAAAAAAAAATTCCGGAGCCGGAGTCTGTCTATTCCACAAGGCTCCGGCTCCGGCTCCGACTCCACAGCCCTGGTTTTTTTTAGTTATTACGACCGTTCTTGTTTTTATTTCAAAAGTAAAAGTTTTTAATACGAATATCTTTTAAACTGCATTAGCTGGAAACATGAAACTAAAACCAAATTTAAGGTAATTTAAAACAATCTTAGAAAATATAACCATATCATACTATGTGAGCCGGCTAGCGGTAAGTGGTATTGCGAATTCTTTTTCTGGCCCTTATGACAGCTAAAATTGCTGTATTTAAAACCAACACTATCATGCTTTAGTATAAATTTAACAAACTGCCCGAATTACGTTTTCCATCGAATTCAATCGTATAGCACTTATTAAATCATAGCACAATAACAAATTGCAGCCTTGTACGAAAAAAAAAATGTAACTATAGGCTTAAAGATAATTCAGTCCTAACCAAAATTATTGTTCATGCTAAATTTTTGATGCTACGTAAAGCAAATAACTTTAAAAATTATATAAATAATAAACTTTTTAAAAACAGTAATTTTAATTCAATAAATTTAATTACCCTGCTTTACATTTCAATAAAATTGTTTTTTAATTTTACTTCTAGGAGAAATTACAGTTAATTTATTTTTTGCCAAAATTATTTGTACCCACAAATTTGTTCTCATTATTAAAATAGAAAAATCAATTGAATTTAAGATTATTTTTGGCTAATTAAATAATGATTCTGTCACTCATGCTTTGTATGCATATGGTCAGGTTTTGTGTATTCTCTATAACATCACCTAGAATCTTATCCCACTCGGTTTTCTTGGCACTATGTTACAAATTTTAGTCTTGTTAGATCATGAATATCTGCCACTTTAACTAAAGCCTCCGCAAGTTTGAATCGAAACCCTGTCCTGGCCGAGACAAATAATTTTATTCAAGATTTTTGTATAATTTCACGGTAATGATTTTTCTTATGTATGGGAGCATTATCATGCTGAAGAGCAAATTGGTTACTTCATGATCAATGAAGTCTTCAAAAGTTCAGGTTTTACAGCCCTGTAAACTTTTATTTGTTGCCCAAGGGAAAGTAACCGAGGCTGTATCCAAACTAATTGATGCTTAATGTTTATGTAATAATAAAATTATTTCCAATATTATCAAATTAAGACAAAACTCACTAATTTTGGCATAAAACAGTTCTCCATATTTCTATGGGATTATCTTAAAATCCGTTTACATTTCGTTTCCTGACGGTTGCTTGTGTTCCGTTTATTTGTGTGCCCTATATACTACAACTGTTCAAGGCCATAGTTGAATTTCAGTTTATTTAATGAGGTAACGTTCCTAGTTGACGGTAAACTAGTTGGTCCTCAATTTGCTCTTCAGTGCAATAATGCCATACATAAGAAGAATTATTGCCACGAAATTATGCAAAAATCTTGTCTCAGCCAGGGAAGGGTTTCGATTAAAGTAGCAGATATTCATGATCTAGCAAAGCCAACAATTTGTAACATGATGCCAAGAAAACCGAGCGGGATAAGATTTAAGTGATGTTAACAACAAATTGTTGAACTAGTTGCGAGATGTTATAGAGAATACACAAAACCTGACCTAGCCAAAAATAATCTTAAATTTAATTGATTTTCTATTTTATTTTGATTTTTTTAAGGACTGTACATACACTGTACTAAATAAAATAGTTACACATAGTTACACTAGATAGAGAAACTGGATTGAATTCTCTTACAATCTTCGGAACATACTCGTATTAAAATCATATAATTAAAATAAATAGAATTACGTCTATTAGTCGGTTTCGTTGAATTACTGTTCGTAAATACTAATATACTTCTCGTGTTAATCGAAACACAATTAAAATGGTCTAACCACCGGTAGCATATTAGATATTACATGAATTAATTAATATTCAACAAAAAATTAATAAAGTAAAAACCCATTTCTGGTTGAGTACTGAAATTGTTGACGTGATTTTTAACATCTCTAGCCATAGTCGACTAGTAGATGTATCAATGCAGAAGTTCAAGCAATATAGCTAACCATTTAAGATACAAAAATTTGTCTATCCTTGCGGATTTTTCTGAATCGCATTAATTAGACACGTAATCAGAGTAAATGCATCAGGACTATAATCGACATGTAACGGGTTCGCATATATTAATACAGGATTTACTGGGCTTAAATAAAACTTCTATATCAGCTCTGGGCAGTGCGTTAGGAACAACGTGTTGTGTGCTTTTCCTGTACTCGATATTAAATTAAAAAACTTTGAAGCTGCAAACTCGATTTTGCTAATCGGCCTGACAATTCGCGTTAATTCATCAACTATCGAAGACTCTAGTGATCAGTAATGATTCCCATCGATAAACGACAACCATTTCAAATTATTTGTAAGATCAGGTGGTCGTCTAATTTTTAGAGAAAGAAGAAATGAATTAGGCCCAACAAAAGTTTCAACTAATTACTCCTAATCTGACTCCATAGAAATAAAAATATACATTTAGAAGAAATTTTGCTAAACTTGTTTGAAATCAAAGCTTTCGCCATTAGAGGATAACGATTTTAGTTTGTGGGTTAATTTATTTGTAATACATATACGTTTTGTACTCCAAGTTTACCCCTTTTGCATTTCAAATTTAACCGGGATTTGTAGTTATGCCACTGCCAGACACTCGAGTTCGGTCACACTGTTTTTTCGTTGGGCGGGATTAAGTTTGTGCGAATAATGGGCTTTGGATGTCCTTCACCGTCATCGGAGACTTGGAATAATACGCTGACAATGTCAACAGAACTAATGTCACACTGAATGTAAAACTCCGTGAGAGCAGTGGTAACATTTGCAAAATTTTCGGCTAGTTTCAGCAATTCTGTTCGCCGACATCGAGCAACCATTTACTAATCTCGTGGTCTGCGCTAGCTCTCATATTTTTATTCAACGAAAATAGCCTGAAATTTAGCCACAAATAAGGTTTTTTAGTGGTTGAGTTTATAATTGTTATTCTACTTAACGGAAATTCCCTCTTAAAAGAATCACCTTCCCACCGAATGGCTGTTCATTTTGCATTACATCTTTACAAGCTTCATCCGAAATAACCCAGTCAATTAATTTTAAAAATTCTCGCTTCTGTAGAGATAAATTTGATAATTTGACTAAGTCAAGATTTAAGGGTAAGGAAAATGTAGAACGACAGGTCGCCATTAGGAAGCAGATTTGCTGTGATTTCTGTCCAAGCGGCACATACTACTTTTTTATTACTTTGATTGAATCTTTCAATTAGAGTTTTCCCACTTCGAAAAGGACCATCAATATAGAAACATTTTTTTTTAAATTTCTCATATCATCCAGCTTCTAATTGCTCGTCATTTAAAACAAGAAACACAGCAACAATCTGCGTTATGTTGATTTAAGCCTTTATGTGCCATACAATTTTTCTTATATGCTGATTTAAAGTTGTCCCGAAAAAAAAAAACATTACTCCATTTCGACTCCAAACTACGCTCTTTCTATAGCTATTTCAATTGGTTGTATACTTTAGCTTTTCTTTATATCGATAAAGTATCGCAGCCTATCCAATGATGAACAGAAGACGTTGTTAAAGTTAGCCGAAAGATTCGAGCCGAAAGTAAAATGCCGATAATGCAGATTACGTTTTTAACACTTCAGCCAAAAATAAAAAATTTAACGGTTATCAGCTGAAAGTAAACAGAATACATGGATGGCAATAAATACTTTTAATATAGTCTTACGTGGAAAACTTTGTTCCACCCACATACGTAAATATCGGAAAATCAATTCAAGTATCCCGCGGGAAATCTGGGACAATCCGATTTTCCAAAAATCATTAGAAACTTTGTATATAAAATGAGACTCTAGAGTTTTATTTCTACAGATTGATTAATTTGATTGATTCATCAATTATAGCTATCGCTGGAAAACATTTCAAAAAATCATTAGAAACTTTGTATAAAGTCAGCCCCTGGAGCAGCGGTTCTCAACTTAAAAATCTCAAAATAATTGTCTTTAAAATCGGTGATTTCGTTGTGCTTACGTTCAAAATTTGTAAGAATTCTATATTCCAGTTTTTGAACAAATTTTTCTAGACTTTCCGCGGACCAATAGAAATATCAAGGAACACTGGCTGAAAAAGACAGCTCTAGAGTGTTTTGTCTGAAGATGGATTGGATTTATGTGACTTGTTTATTAATTGCTATCTCAGGAAAAAAAATTCAGTTTAACTTTCCCGTGGGAAATTGCGAAAATTTCGTTTCGCAAAAATCATTTGAAAATTGTTTTAAAATCAGCCTCTAGAGTGTTATGTTTGGAATTGGATTGCTTTGATGTGATTTGTCAGTAGCTATCGCAGAGAAAACATTCAGTTCAAGTTTCCAATATAAAATCTAGGAATATTTGATTTTCCAAAGATCTGGGAAACTTTTTCTGAATTTTTTTCATATCCACAGATAATGCTCTAGAAGCTAAGCTGATAATGCTGAGACTTTATACAAAGTTTCTATTAAGTTTTGAAAAACCGAATTTTTCCAAATTTCCTACTTTAAATTTTTACCGAATTTTGTTCATGCGATAGATATTGACTTAACACTCAAGAGGTTGATTTTATGCCGATTTTAAACATTTTTTGGGATTTCGTGAAGTTTCCACAATTTTCCATGAGGAACGGGAGGCAAG
This sequence comes from Tipula vernalis, assembly GCA_958295665.1. Taxonomy (NCBI): domain Eukaryota; kingdom Metazoa; phylum Arthropoda; class Insecta; order Diptera; family Tipulidae; genus Tipula; species Tipula vernalis. Next base: position 53,172,511 of record OY282559.1, on the reverse strand, counting down.
TTTTGTCACTTAAGAATATAAACAAAAGTCTTCAGAATATTGACAAAACTCTATCGACTGAGTACGGCTTAATTTTTTTACTTTGGCTGGATACTATCGGTGGATATTAATAGAGTTCTGCATCGATATTTTTTTTTCGGCTGGCAAATTTCGACTAACTTTGACAATATTTTCTTGTTCTTTGTAGGTTGTTTTGTTAATTTTTCATTTTATATAAAATATGTTTCAGCTGATTTTTGTCGATGGTATTCCATTTGGGAATTCTTAAATTTTCTATGCGATTTTGAGCTAAAATAGTACATAAACTAAATAAATAAAAAACCGGGAAATCACGAAAAATCCCTGGATTTCCCGGTCATTTAGACAGTTCTCGGGAAACCCACAGTTTAATTACTGAAAACCATTGGTAAATTTTCGTATCAGTCCCTTACAAAATTATGATATACTCTACAAAAATTAGGGTAGAGCATTTCTTAGTTTATAGTATTGTTTACTCTAATTCCTAAATGGAGAGTTACAGTTGAATTTGGTTTATAATTAAAATGTTTTGTGTTAAAGAATATGTGGGCACTCATTATCTACAGACGACCCTAAAATCATGGGTGCTAAATCAAATTTTGAAAACAGGCTAATTTTGGCAAAAAAACATCAGAATTCATCTCAAAATTTATTAACAGAAGTTTCCAAATTTTTGTTAAATTATTGTGACACGATTTTATTACAATTATATACATGTTGCATTTTAGAGGTAAACGACATGTTGTGCTCTCTCATCTGTTTCTAGTGAATAAGGCTACAAAGGCTAGCTTCTCGTTGTACTTTAAGTTTTGTCGTAATCCTGAGACATCTCAAATATGAGAACTAATAAATAACATTGTCCTTGTTAATTTTGAAAATTTGTTTGCAAAGACTCTTTCGTTCACATCAAAATGGTAATAATTGAGTGGAACGCAACTTCACAATGTACGTTCGCATACAATTTTTTGACCCAAAAAAGATTCTCCAAAAACTTCACACTGGTGGTCGATACGTCTCAATCAAATTTTCTTCCATATTTTTACAGGTTTATTTTCGGTTTGGACATGTTAAGCTGTATTGATTAACGTGAATTTTCTTCTGGCTGGACTAAATCTTTCTCAAACTCAATGCCAGGTATTGGCAACTTATGGACACGATCATGGCCATATCCCAATATAATTACGTTTGTATATCACGTAAAATCCATATCACGATATAATGTTATAATGATCTCAAAGTTTTATGGATTTTTTAATAGCATCAAGATTTATACAACTATATAATGTGCTGTGTCGAATTTCAACCTTTTCTAGTTAAATTTCAGCATCCAATATCATGAAATTTATAAAAAATATTGGAAAACACATTTTCCAGATACAAAATTTGTATTCCCATCTTTCATTCTTCAGACTTTTTTAGTAAGAAAATGATTTGTTAAGAAAACCTGCGTAATTCACTATTTCATATTAAAGGTAGAGTGTTGTGATATTACATTTGCTGAGTTGGATATTACGAAGATATGGTAGATGGTAATTTGGCAACAAGCAAAATTTATTTTTGAATTCTTCATCACAACTATGTTTTATCATATCGATAGGGGATATACGAGTAAGTAGACCAATTTTAAAAAAATTACAATTTCGAACGTTGAAATAAAACTACTTAGGGAAAATTTTCATACTGTCATTACGATTTTTTGTACTCATTTTTTATATATCACTGGGAATATTACTTACGACCCATTTTGATCTAATTTTTTCATTTTGTTTTGTTAGTATATCAGTCCTTCGTCTATAATATATTTCTCAAACCCAAAATTGTTTGTATGAAAATAATAACATTTAATGAAATCTACAAAAATATAAAATGTCGATTGCTTATTGAAATTTCTTAAGTAGTCTTGAAATGTATGAGGTAACAACTAATGAAAAAAATTTGTTATTTTTATATTTTTAGACATTTAATAAGAAGTCTTATGAAATATTGACAAAACAAAAAAATGTGACTTACTGGTTATGAATGTTAGATTATTATGTTAAGTACAATATATAAGACTGTTCAACTGTTGGCCACTTAATTTATTATTTACAAAAATAAGTTGAATACCTAAAAGAGTTAAAATTTTTATATTTGGTAAAGGATTTCGTTTCAAACTAATTTCAAATATGTCGCCGCAACTAAATGAATCCATTATTTTCATAACTTATAGAGACAATTATTCGATTTTTTTTGTACTAATCGGTCGATGTCGAAATTTGTATACTTATCATCCCTTAATAAAATAAGTTGCTAACTTTATTAAACATAAAATCCAGCAGGGTTCTATTTTTGTTATGATAGGGCCCATTTTATGCCCGTTCAAGACATAAAATGAACGCATTTTTGTCATTAATATACCAGCAAATGAATTACCTCGCAATTGACAATATACTTCGCGACTTGGAATACTTGCTATTGCTTTAGTTTCCTTTGCAATTCTTGATCAAAACGACTGTTTTCATAATTTGTCGTTTATTAAGAATTTACTACATGGGATGAAAACTTTCCTACATTGACACATAGATTTAAGAGTAAATTGCGAAAATAGATGCTTTTAGTAGGTGCTATTCCCACTTTCAAGTCGATCTGTCATTGAATTTCACAAGCAATAAAATTGAAGTAAAATTTATTGCCTTCAAGGGTGCCGCGTTGGCTCACTTCCGATCAGAAACGTGAACGAATTTCCACTTGACAGCAATGTATGAACATGTTGCATCAATTAATAAGGACTAAGAGCAATAAAGTTTAGTAGCATCTGCCAGCTTCGTAAAATAGCATTAGTAGCATTCACATCCAGTGCCCTATTCTGATCTTATTTTAGGTATCCCCCGAACGTGCGCAGTTGAAAGGCAACCTAGTCATGACTCGCAGTAGTACGTGCTTCCTCCTCTTGGAGACCATCGAAAACTGTTTATTATTATTGGACCACACGCTACCTGAAGGTGGAATAGCGTACGCCGATAGATGAATGGCTGTTTGGATAAACAGTCTCTAGTATGCGGACTCTCGATACCAGATGATCTCCAGTTTTATGTTAGCCTTTCTGTGATAGAAATGGGTGCCTACAGATGATTCTGCTATCCCAGCAACTCGTGAGAATCAAAATAGAGACATCAATTAAAAATAAAGCGTCACAAACCAGCGGTAATTACATCGTAGATTCCAAGGTCATCGGCCCTCTTTTCACTGTGGACCTCTTGACAACGAGGCTACCAAGAGAAACCGTTCTGAAGACAATATGCCACCGGCATTAAAAAAAATTCCGGAGGGAGAATAGCGGCCTGATGACACATTCGGTTCCACGGTCAAGTAATCGGATGTGATTGGAATCTTACCCGTTGGTTTTTCAAAAGTTCTGCTGAATAATTATCAGCTAAATTCTGTCCAGGAGAGCATCCTGGCGAAAGTGCTGCAAATGAGAAAAAGGAGTCTAAACCAAAGTTCTTCGAAGATCAATTTCGACAAGGGGAGCCATAGGTGACCTGTCCCAATAAGGCCACTGCAGTGGAAAGTGTGGGTTGAGCTGTGGAAAGGAGCATAGTTAAAGGCTGTGGAGGCAAAAAACCTCACTCGAGCTCAAATTGTTTTTAGTAGAAACTGACCGGCATCTAGGGTTCACGAATAGCTTAAGTGATGGAATGGATTGCTAAAAGCCATCCGGAGTTCAAATCCGACCTCCAGGGATACGACCACTGTGATTGAGGCTATAAGGGGTTTGGTTGCAGCACCTGCACATTGACTCCTATGGTACAAGTCTTAACCAAAAGGCTGCAAGGGAGACTAAAGGCAAAGAGGAAGAAGAATCGGTTGTTGCATCATTGGTTACCCTACAGAAAAAATATTTTCCTGTTAAACCACCAAATAGGCCTGGTGAAACTAGGCTTAGCAGAATAGGAATTAGGAGGTGGAAGATAAAAGTAACTATGTCACATGTCAGTGTTGCAGACTAGCCAGTGAAGAGGACAAACCCGCGCCTTCAGAATCGTCGTCTAGCCAATGATTTCAAGAAGGAAGAAATTTACAAAGATTGGCCTGCATCATGTTAAAGCCGCAGTTTACCTGAAAAAATGGGACTGTTAGCAGTAAGGTGAAGGAAGTGGAGGTGTTGGCGGAACGCGACAAACAGGAGGCTGTAATTGCAATAGTTCTTTAATTAATAACAGGCATTTATATGAAAAGGCCCCTTTATCCGATTATAAGGGAAATAGATTTGATAAATGGTTCAGCAACTTATAAGGGCTTATATAGGACAATTCTTGGACAAGAAAAGTCCTCGACTATGGGTATATATCGTGCCCATACGACTTGAAGCACAAATCAACTCAGCTGCACAACCCCATACCATCAGCGTTTGAAAACAGTTACCCCATGAAGGGAAGAGTGCCTACAGAAATGGTCCATTGGTGCAACGGGTGCCGACAAAATTAGGAAAAAAAATTGAGGAATTTATTTAGCAAAGTGAAACTCCAATGTATGGAGCGAGTAGAAGTTGGCTTTGACTGAATACAATCTCGACCTAAGCAGATCCAAAACGGCAACCTGGAGAAGTTTCTGTGAAGGAATCAATGAATTACTAATCCTGCTCCAAAAGTCCTGTCTAGAGATTAATCTTTCCCATGATATAGGACTAAAAACAACAAAAACACTTTTCGGACCCTATAGTGACTGATTCCTAGGAAGGCTCTTACGATGTTTAACATGAAGTAGAGCCCTAAAACGGTATCTAAAGTCTTTCTGGTTTTTACTCCCAGTAAAGTGAGATGAACCATTGACTCTTTTAAACTGTTCAAGTTTACCGGAGAAGATGGTATTTTCTCTTCCTTACTGTAGAAAGGTATTTAAGAAATTCTCCCCAGCCTGGTTCGGATCTTTCGAGCAAGCTAAGCCTTTAACAACATTCCAATTTGGAGGAGAGTAATTGTTGTCTTTATACCAAGTGGAGGGAGGGGGGCGCCATAGATACCTAAACTTCGGAAGAATGGTGACCTGAAACTGAGGAGCAAAAAAATGACTGAATAAGGTCTAGTGCGCAGCTTAACTCGGTATTACAGGCTCAGTGAGAACATGTCAGACTGCTGCAATGGAGGCACTTCTAGAACTGACCCCGTCGCACCTGCATATTAAAAAGAACGCAAACATGGCCTTAACAATGCGGGTAGAAGGCAATATTAAGCCAGGTAATATGCTGGATCATTTCAGAATCCTCATGGAGTTTCAGACAGACCAAACCAACCAAGCCCTAAACTATTCAAATATCACCTTCTTTCAAATAATCAAGCGGCCCTTAAAGCTCCTATTCCATTCATTCGAAACTGGTATGGTACTGTCTAATCACAGTTCAAAAATTAGCAGCCATTTTATATGTGTGTGCCAGGGCATACTAGAATCGCGAGGCATCAAAATGCTTATGGTCTTGCCCGCGTGGGTTCTGACTATCCATTTATTGGGCCAGAGCCCTTCTGCGGGGTTACTAAAGTTTTTCAACCAGAGTCAAAGAGCTCCTCCTACTTAGGAAACCTTATAGTTGAGGCTATGCTAACTGCTTCCTCTTAGGTTATGCCTTTTTAAGATATCACCTTAAGAATGTTAGAACGAGGAATTGTGACATGGATGTAGAATCAGCGGAACATGTTCTGTACCAATGTACAGCCATTTTCCACTAATAATTGCAACAATTAGATAAGAGAATATTGAACCCAGACCCAGAGGATGAATCAATTAGAAAACCAACCAGATCCAATGTATACGTGTACAAAAGGAAGGAACATTCGAGGTTCCAAGGAATAGTGTTCATTACAATTTTATCATCGTGTGAAAAAAAGGAATCAGAAGACGACTATAAGCGCGAAATTTTTCGGTAAAAATTTCGGAGCAAAACAATATGGAAGGCGATCGGGTGAACATTGAAAAATTCGAAGGTGACGGAGATTGGCTTAAAAGGAAATTTCAGATGCGCCAAATTCTAGAGGCCAATGAATTGTTCGAAGTAGTGTGGATATCACCGATCAAAAAAAAATGCCTGCGAATGCAGACTGCGCAATGAATATTAAGACATGGAAACAGAATGATCCCAATGCAAGACGTGCTGGGATTGTTGCGACGGTTATGGCGAAGATTTTATGGCCTTTGCCAGCTGAATATAACGATTTTAACAGTACGTGGAAGTCAAAAACTGAAGAAAATCAAACTATGACAAATTTCCGTGAACGATTAAAGGCAGAGGAGCTTCGATTGAAGTCTCAGGGTAAGATTGAAAAACGGAAGCTTTCATTAACGGAATAGAACAACAAAGGAAAAGCAAGGATGACAGTAGCAGGCCAAAGGGCAATGTGCTAAGAAAAAGCATAGTTCGGACAACAAGAAACAGAAAAACGCGTTAGACGATGCATTCCGCTCGAGGAAAACGGATTCGAATGGCGGTTCGAGGAACTTTTTGCTTGTAAAGGACGATTTTTCACATTTTCGCTGTGTTTTTTTTTTTTTTTTGGCAAACTGTGCCTTATAGACAGGAACTAAATGGCTGCGTACAACGAAACAAGTGCACAATTGGATGGCTCATAAATACTGGGCGGAAGTTATCAATTTTGCAGTACTGAATCGACCGAGAACGGGCACAGCACCTGAGCAATCACCGTATTAGAGTTAAGGGGACTGATAAGAAGGCCGACGGAAGTGCGAACATGAAGATGATGAATCCGAGATGAACGATCCAGTGACAACGCCGGCACAATTAATCGAACGCGGTACGATTTGGGATCTGGATAAGAGGAATATTATTCGTCAGTACACGTTGCCATATTGGCAATCAGCGAAGAACCAAGGACATACGAACAGTAGATCGGATGATCATACACAGTGGGAGCAGGTAATGATTAGAATCGTACGTGGATCTTGGTAAATTCACCAAAGGATCAAAAGGTCATTGATGGGCATTTACAAACTAAAGCAAAATTCAGATAAAAGCATTGATTGCTACAAGGTGCGATTGGTAAGACTGGGATTCACGCAGGAGTACAGCATCGATTACACAGAAACGTTCAGCTCTTTGGTTAAGTTTACGCCGATTCGAACAAATTTGGCACTGGTAGCGTCGAAACGAAAGCAGTTCGTTCCAAAGACAGCTTCTCTGAACGGTGATTTGAAGGAGAATGTTTACATGAGTACATGAAGACAATGGTAGCGGTCGACTAAGCAAGCTATCCAGGAGCTTGTCCGGATTGAAACAAGAATCGCCCTGTTAGAACATAAGATTTACGTCATTCATAACAAAATTCGACTTTGTGACTAGTGAATCGGATCCATGTATCATCGAGCGCGGAAGATTTAAATGATAATATAGGCGGCATAGGTCGACGATAGTTTAATCGTAACGGAAAATAAGTAAACATATGCGGAGGAATGAAGAAGCAAATTCGAGCTCAAATGTTATCGATCTTAACAATTTTGAACCGGATGGAGAACTTGATTTTCCGTATCGTTAGGCGATTGGTAGCTTGATATATTTGGGCGTTGCAACGCGACCAAACATCAGTTTTGCTGTTGGCAAAGTATGTGTCGACACTTGGAGAAACCAGCGACGGCGCATATGAATGGGGTAACTCGCATTTTGAATACGGTGGCGTATTCGATGAAGGAACTAATGCGGCTGCATCGATTAATATTGTTAACCGATTTGGACAAATTTTAGCTGAAATTTTATCAACCGATTTGGAGAAACCGATTTTTCTTATGGGCAATCAAAGAGCGATTCGATTCTTCAAAAATCATGAATTTCATAAGAGGTCCAAACACATATACATATATCCGAGTGTGATTTACTTAAAGTTGTAACAGTTTGACACATTGTATTAGTATGTGTGCGCTTTTTCTACTCGACCGGCGTACTCGGTTGTAACTGGATTGTACTAGAATTCACCGAAACCTGGTAATCTTTTACTGATGGTTGTGGGTTTAAAGACTTGAATCATCTTTATAACAACTTGTAGTGCTGACTAATAAAAACTGTTCGTTATGTAATACACACAACAAAAGATAACAGTTTGTATTCCAGTTTTCTCGTGTATTGTTCCAGTGCTGTTTCAAATGGCTAAAGATGCAGATTTTTACGCATACCTATACCATAAAAATCCTACAAAAACAAATAAACCTACAAAAAAAAAATACGTCAATTGTTGAGCAACCCATAGAGAAGAACCTTCCCATTTAATTTAAATACAACAACCGAAAATATTAAAGTGATAAAATATTTAAATATAATCGCATAAATGTTTTCGTCATGAAAATGAAAAGTAAAATTTAATTTACATTTTAATTTAAAATTAAATTGTATATTCTTTGTATACATGAGTATTCACCCGCATCTCTACGACACTTCAAATTCTATTCACTTCTATAATCGAAATGAGATAAATTCGTTCCTTTCTGTAAAGAAAGACAGTTTCGCCGATACGAAATGGGCTAAGTGTTATTGCCAATTTAATTAAAGTTTTAACACGTATTTTATACACAATATCTTCTTATTAATCCGGATATCTTGCTTCCATTTCATAAATATCCATTCATCATATTTTATCGTTTGGCATAGTGAAGTATTTATATGCTAACACACTTTATAACCGTTGTCTGTATGCCATTCTGCTTCTGTTAATTGTTTATTCTGGCAGGGATACATCAACCATAGGTATGTACTTTGTGTTCTGATTCACAATAAATTTGTATTTTCTGTTGATTCATAAAAATGCGAAAAATCAAAATTATGTTACATACAATTTTGCTGTGCTTTAAGCTTTTTACTTTGTGCTTTTATGTATTTATATTATGTACTATAAAAATCATGTTTTTTTGCTGCTTTGCGTTATAAAGTGAAAATGTAAAAACAAAATACAACATGATGAAGGTTGGTTGGTTTTTCATTTTTACGGTTGGCATGTACGTACATACATACAATTTTTTGTACAGCAAGTGTGAGAATTCAATTTTTGAAATATTATGTGCTATTTTTGGTTATGTGTGTGTGTGTGGAGTGTACTGGAATCAATCAGTAAAGTGTTATAAAAAAATTTACAAACGGGAGGCAAAATTGCATATGTACCTACGTATACAACAAATATAACGATAATAATAGACTGACAAGATCCAATAAACATATAGCAGAAAAAATTCACAATCGAGTTATAATGAGTTGTTTTTGATAACAACATCGTTTGATGATACACATTACACATTTCAAAATAACTTGAACGCCTTCTTTACATTTCTCCATTGCGTATGAAATTCGAGCATGTTATATTGGGTACGTACATAAATAGAAAATTTGAAAATTCCCCAAAAAAAATGGAAATAATTCAATTCATTAAAATAATCCATCATATCGTTTACACATAATGATAATGGTGCGTTATATAATTTTAATTGGAATAGGAATCGCATTAATCATTACACGTACATCTAATACTGATTTAATTGAGATGTTTTGATTTATTGAAATTTACGTGATTTTATTAAACAGCTTTAATGTGAGACGAATTATTGCCTATCACGTTTGTTACAGAAATGGTAGAGTGGGGATGTTCCTAATTACGATTTGCTTAATTAAAAGCATTTTTAAAAAAAACTTGAAAACTGGAAAAAGAATTGTTATGTTAATTAACGTTATAATTGCCATGATAATTAGCTTTACCAAAATGTACTCTAAATTTCATCAAAATTTTTAGATTCAGTAATATAATAAGAAAGTTAAAGATTTTAACCAGCAACTCGCGACAAAGCGTTGTCTAAGCCTTCAACATCTACATTATACGAAGCTAATAACCCATCTGTCGACGTGATCTGTGAACAACAACGAGAAGCTTGCATTTACTCAAGGACAGCTTGCGGCTGATATCAATAAAATGCATTCCAACTACAAAAAAGTTGGCAATGATAGAAAAACAAAAATATGTCTTACTGCTAGCACACAACAATTGAAAGAAACTTTAAAAAAGTTTCAAGAAAGGGATGAGAGGATAAGGCAGCTACTAATTTATTGCCATCATGCGAACAAATTCAACGATGGCCCGCCAGTTACACAGACGCATTACATATCACTAACTAGAAGTTTCAGAACAAATCTTTTTGGACCCTTTTAAAGTTAGCCGAAAGTTTCCAGCCGAAAGTAAAAAGTCGATATTGCAGATTATGTTATTGACATTCCAGCCGAAAATAAATCAGCCTCTAGAGTGCTATTTCTGGAAGTGGATTGCATTGATGTGACTTGTCAATAGCTATCGTAGGTGAAAAATCCGGTCCAAGTTTCCCGTGGGAAATCTCGGAAAATTCGATTTTCCAAAAATTGTTAAAAAATTTGTATTAAATCAGGCTCTAGACTGTTTAATGATTTTTGGAAAATCGAATTTTCCGAGATTTCCCACGGGAAACTTGAACTGAATTTTTTTCCTGCGATAGCTATTGACAATTCACATCAATGCATTCCATCTGCAGACATAACACTCTAGATGCTGATTTTATATAAATTTTCTAATAATTTTTGGGAAATAGAATTTTCCGAGATTTCCCACGGGAAAGTTGAACTGAATTTTTTCCCTGAGATAGCTATTGACAAGATACTATTAAAGTTAGTTGAAAGTTTTCAGCCGAAAGATATAAAAAATGTCGGTAATGCAGATAGTGTCTTGGCTATATCAGCCGAAAGTTTCCAGCCGACATATTTCAGCCGAAACTTATATTAAATAAAATTAAAAAAAAAACAAAACAACCTAGAAACTGGTATTTTCATGAAGTGAATTTACGGTTGAATAAAGGCTTAATTTGGTTTGTCACTGTTTACCATAGGAATTATAATTAAAATTTCATTAGAAAAGCTAAATATCAAATTAAAAAGTTGTATAAATTCAACCTTTAAACTGTCATGTCTAGGAAGATTTCAATTAATGTGCCTTATCAACACTTATTCCTAGAGAAATTATCCGGGCAATCTTCATGTTCCCCACAATAAAATTGCCGGGATCCCCACAATAAAATTGCTCTGATAATTTTTCTAGGTATAATTATTGGTAAGGCACACTAATTGAAAAACCTTCCAGATATGACACTTTATAGGTTCAATTTATACAATTTTTTTAATTTTATATGGGGTTTTCATTCAAACGAATTTTCCCGAGCTCCCCATATGAAACTTGCCCTAATAATATTTCCAGAGATAAGGGTTGCCCAGGCAGAATAATTAAAACAATTTCCAGATATGATACTTGAAAGGTTTAATTTATACAAATTATTTAATTTTATATGGGCTTTTCATTTAATCGAATTTTTCCGAGCTCCCCACATGAAACTTGCCCTCATAATTTTTCCAGAGAAAATTGTTGCCTAGGCAGACTAATTGAAATACTTCTCAGACATGACACTGTAGAGGTTCAATTTATACAAGTTTTTTAATTTTATTTGGGATTTTCATTCAGACGAATTTTCCCGAGCTCCCCACAAGAAACTTGCACTCATAATTTTTACAGAGATCAATGTTGCCCAGGCAGACTAATTGAAATACTTTACAGACATGACACTTTAAAGGTTCAATTTAAACAATTTTTTTAATTTTATATGGGGTTTTCATTCAAACGAATTTTCCCGAGCTCCCCACATGAAACTTGCCGTCGTAATTTTTCCAAAGATAATTGTTGCCCAGGCAGACTAACTGAAATACTTTCCATACAAGACACTTTAAAGGTTGAATTTATACAATTTTTAAAATTTTATATGGGGTTTTCATTCAAACGAATTTTCCCGAGCTCCCCACATGAAACTTACCCTGATAATTTTTCTAGGTATATTTATTGGTAAGGCACACTAATTGAAATACTTTCCTGACATGACACTTTAAAGGTTGAATTTGTACAATTTTTTTAATTTTATATTTAGCTTTTCTGATGAAAATTAAAGTATAATTCCTGTTCTGGTTATCAGTGATAAACCAAAATGAGCCTTTATTCAATAGTAAAATCATTTCATGAAAATACCAGTTTCTAGATTGTTTTGTTATGTTTTCATTTTATTTAAAATATGATTCGGCTGAAATATGTCGGCTGGTAACTTTCGGCTGATATAGCCAAGACACTATCTGCATTACCGACATTTTATATCTTTCGGCTGAAAACTTTCGGCTAACTTTAACAAGGTATTGACAAGTCACATCAATGCAATCCATCTCCATACATAACCCTCTAGAGGCTGATTTTATACAAATTTACTAATAATTTTTGGAAAATCGGATTTTCCGAGATTTCCCACGAGAAACTTGAACAGAATTGTTTTCCTGCGATAGCTATTGACAAGTCACATCAATGCAATCCACCTCCAGACATAGCCCTCTAGAGGCTGATTTTATTCATCCATTTCTTTCTTTCGGCTGGAAACTTTTCTGAATTTTCTGGGATTTCCCACGGGAAACTTGTAGTGAATTTTTGTCCTGCGATAGCTATTGACAAGTCACATCAACGCAATCCATTTCCAGACAGAACACTCTAGAGGCTGATTTTATTCATCCATTTCTTACTTTCGGCTGGAATCTTTTCTGAATTTTCCAAGATTTCCCACGGAAAACTTGAACTGAATTTTTTTCCTGCGATAGCTATTGACAAGTCACATCAATGCAATCCATCTTCAGACATAACACTCTAGAGGCGGATTTTATATAAATTTTCTAATAATTTTTGGAAAATCGAATTTTCCGAGATTTCCCACGGGAAACTTGAACAGAATGTTTTCATTCGATAGCTATTTACAAATCACATAAAAACGATTCAACTTCAGGTATATACTCTAGAGGCTGATTTTGTTCCAATTTTATATATTGTTCTGATTTTCCGATATTTTCTTCGAAGCAAAGTTTTACACGTAAAACTATTTAGAATTTTTTTTATTTAAATCCATGTATCCTGTTTACTTTCGGCTGATAACTACTAAATTTTTTATTTTCGGCTGGAATGTTAATAGCATAATCTGCATTATCGACTTTTTACTTTTGCTGGAAACTTTCGGCTGGGATTACACAACCTGCATTACCATTATTTTACTTTCGTCTGGAATAACCTAATCTGAGTTATCGACTTTTCACTTTCGGCTGGCCACTTTCGGCTAACTTTAACAGTATTCTTTTTGAAATTTTGAACTTAACAGGTTAAGAAAATTCAAAAATAAAGCCAAAAAATCTAAACTTGATGCTCATTGAAAGATAATTTTTCAGTGGGTCCAAAAGATTATAAAAGAAGTTTAAGGCAAGCTTACGGATTATCGTGAATTAACTTCTGTAGGAAATTAATAGCTTGTTGGCTGTAACTAGACTTATAGGTTGGTGAGTTGCTTCTTTCTGTTCATTTCCTAGGTTGTGACTTCAGTTCTGATTTTGTTGCTTCCAAGACTACCAACTTTTATATTGAAACCCCTAATTGGGGTTTGGCTCATAAGCTGATCACTCACGACGTTCTGCCTCGGACTGTGTTCTCATTTGCACCGTACAAAGCTGAGGGTATCGATGGAATTTTCTCTTAGCATTGTTCCACAATGCTTTAGCAAGACTAAAGTTCTTTTATCTCAATGGCAGGTATTATGGCGGCCCATTATTCTGAGACAGTAACATGAAACATGTTATAGAGTTGGTAAGTCCTATCAAACTGATCTGCACGAACTTGCTATTAAGGTTGAAAGGTCCCTCAATAAACAAGAGTTTCTTATGCGAGCTTTTGTCGATATTATGGGAGCTTTTGGTAGTATTTTTTTTGTTACGATTACTAAAACCTGTACCAATTGTTGTATTGATAACCGTTCTCTCATCTGCTGTGGCTATTGGTTACTGACGAATTTCTTGTTAAACTACAGCATTTTGGCTTCATTGTCCGAAGTTATTCTGTTGATAATGTTGTTACAGTTTCAGACAAATATCTAAATGTATTGGCCGACATAATACAACAGGCCTTATTAACTGTGGTGGCATAGTGTGTTCAGAAGGGCTTACGAGTCAATCCGTTTTAATTGAAAATGTTTTTACTAACCGTAGAAATAATGAAATTTTATTGGAAGAGCGATTACTAGACACAAACATGTACCTAAAACATCTTGGTGTCTTCTTGTATAGTAAACTCTCGTAGAATTACCGCCTTGACTCAAAAATTAAAAGAGCTGTGTAGAAGAATTTTTGGGAAAAGTCCCAAACTGTTAATATTTGTTTAAAAATCGTTGGTTTTACCACTTCCTTCATAGGCCTCCATCAATTGGTGGCCCTTGGTTAAATTAAAGAATTCTTTAATAAACTTAATGGATAGCAAAATATTGCTTGTAGAGCCATTACTGGAGCTATGTCTTCTACTCTACTTCTGACTATAGAGTATGTTTTGTATTTGCCCCTATTGAATACCTTCATTCCAGGCACTGCTTGCTCTGTGGCATATCGTTTGAGATGGATTGGTGCATGGAGTGTTTTAGGTGCAATGGTTGGGCACTATGGTTAATGATAGCCTATTGCCTGAGTTCAACTTCGAAAATTTATTTGGCTTCTTTTTTGATAGCTCTTGCTCTGAATTTGGCTGTTAGCAAAAAAAATATTTTTTTCTGTACGTATGGTAAAGCAGTGCTAGGATTCATTGAAAAGTCTCTTGACAATTTCCAAACATGTTAAGAGCTGTAAACATTTCATCAACCGTCTTTGTTCTAATAATAGAGTAACTGTCCTATGAGTAACGGCTCATTGTGAATTTGAAGGTAATGAGATCGCCGATTCGCTGGCCAAGGCTGGCTCACGACTAACATTAATCGGTTTCGAACCAACGGCTGCCTTATCCTTTAGTTGCGGTAAGAAGTCTATAAAAACTTCGATCTTCAAGAGCTAAGGCTGAAGAGGCTTATAGACCCGAAGCACTTTATTAGTGAACCAGATTGAGGTTTTACTATGTCTGCTTTATCTTTCCAACAAACCTGGAACTACAACAACTCATAAAGCGGCAAACAATTTGAATGATAAGTTTCTACAAAAACATTAACAACGCCGGAGATCTTGTCAAAACTGGAACAAATTCGACAATGAAACTTTCATTCACTATGGAGAAACTCATGGATCAAATAGCCGAACTCCATGAGGAAATTTGCATGCTATATAATACTTCAAGAATATTGACAGACAGTATCAAACCATCATCCTTCAAATAACTACGAACATAGAAGGAACGGAAAAAAATATAACAACAAACCAGATAACGGACATCCGGCTACCACAAATTCAAATACCAATATTTAATGGTGATTACCAGAAGTGGACCGAATTCCGTGCCACATTCAGCGAGGTGATCCATGAAAACAGACAGATAAGCGACATCCATGAAATCAACTATTTAAAGTGTCAGTTTGAAGGTGCTGCAGCCAAATTAATCAACCACCTTCAACCAACAGAAGAAAATTACCAGGCTGCTTGAGAAATATTAAACAGCAGATATAGGGTCAGGCAAATATAAACGTAGAATCTGCCACAGTGCTGAGAAATCTTCACGATACAACAACTCAATGTTTATATGGAATCCGGAATGCAGAGGTAAACATTAAATAGTGGAAAACAATAATAATTTTTACCTTGTCTAAAAAGCTGGACAACAAGCAAAATCCAGTCAAAAACGGAATTTTTAAATTCTTGAAAGTAAGATTTAAATCATTGACACCAACAACAACAACAACAAGAGAAAACCAAGGTCAAATAGTAAAACGGACCTTTTGTATCAACAAAAAGCATCTATGTTTACTGTATAGAGACGGACTTTTTTAATGAATACGGAAGACTAAGCAAAGTAAACTCTAGCGAGAGATCGCAAGTAGCGATGCTACATAAATGATGCAGAAATTGTTAAGCCGCGGATCATGAAACAAATGTATATAAGCAAAGGAACCATTGCACAACACAGCACTGCACATTGGTTTCAGCTGTGATAATACCTATAGCTCTAATCAAATTAACAATAAGCGAGGAGAAACGCATGATCGTCAGATTAAGCATTTGTACAACGAAAGGAAGCCGTGGTCTGCAATCAAAAAGTCGAACTAACTTTATCCGTGAGTTTTAAAGTTCCTTTGACATTAATTTTTGGCCAATGGTATTTAAGAAATTAACCGACAACGTTCAACCACGAAAGTATTACCACAAACTGACAGTAGTATTCGGTCCACCCAGTAAACCTCATTTTGGGCTATTTATTTTATTTATTTATTGTTGACATAAATTTATAACTTTCGGTACACTCTATTTTGAGCCAAAGCTCATTCGTAACAGAGTGTACCAAAAGAGGTTGACAACTTAAAATAAAACGTTGCCAATCAGGATCATCATCATTCACCAACTATGCCTCGATCTTTGTTAAAAAATTGCAGCAACAAATTCCGAACAATCTTTGCGAAACTTATGCTGCTTCGATAGATTTGCGTCAAACGTTCCAATTTCCTATTTTCTGATTTGGACACCCAAATTAGTGTTCACCCGTGTTGACAACTAATCTAGGCTATCTCTTAGTGGCATAATGATAACCGGGCCGGAAAAATTGTTCCATGGAACAAGCTGCAGAAAATCCTGATGCACTATTCGGATGATGGCGTTGAAGAACGAAATGATTTATTTAAAAATCAAACACATAACAAAGACAGTAGAAGACTCTATAAACCTAAAGATGACACGTTTGAATTTGACATGTTATCGGGCTAAATCTTTCAAAGAAGGAACCAACGAAATGTATATTATTGTCCGACACTTCAAAATTATTTGATCCGGTCGACTAGCTATCACCCATATTGATAGCAGCAAAGCTGTTAATGAAAAAGACTTAGAAAACTGTTATACAGTGGGCTGATAAGCCACCAGAAGCTAGAGAAGCCAAATGGAAAAAATAAAAGCCCGAATCCGGAAAATTATGCAGAATAAAAGTACCAAAAGTACCTGAGTATATATCGCACAGTTTTTGCCAACGTAATCGCGGCAAGTTTGTCATCTTATAGCGAGAGGATATTGAATGATTATCAACATGGTTTCCATCCAAATAGACCAACGACCGATCAAACTTTTACTCTTAGGACGGTGATTTAGAAGTGCTATAAAAAAGACAACTCTGTGCACAGTCTTTCCGTTGGAATTAACAACACTACCAATTGGCATTCAGATCAACGAATTGAAGACTCCTTATGTATTGCGCAAAGTAAAATTTGACACCCACAATGATGCTGATAACACTAGAAATCACTTTGGTTGCGACTCTTCAACCCAAACAGCACAAAACATCCAGAAATTTGCTGTAACTGAGCGTAAGATCAACAGAATAATTCTAGGTCCCATTAAAGGGAAACCGCTTACCGAATGCAAATGAATCACGTGATCAGACATGATCTCGATAAAATCGACATAATCGGATTCACAAAATCGTAAAGGCTAAGATGGCTTGGGCAAGTACTTCGTTCACAAAATCGAAACACTTAACATGCTTTAGAGCCTGCAACAACGAAAATAGTGATTCATGGGAAACCACCTATCCGATGGATGGATGACGTTGAAAGAGACTTGTGGCGTTTTCTCGCAGCGGATCAAACTACTAACACTATTTTGATTACGGTCGAACAAGGGAATCATGAGGCTTTTATACTAACTTTTTTAAAACTCACGTGAAAAATGCATTTTCTTGTAAAAGAAATTTGGGTGTTGGCATCAACAAAAAACCGGTAATTTTTAATGTTTAGGAAGCTAAATTTTATGTCAAATTAATACGCAAAGTGTATCTTAGATTGAGCAGCATTACTGAGCTTTAGTTCATATTTTTACTTACATAATGAATTGAGATGTTACAAAAATTCACTTCAATTACTTTTCACAACAGCATAATCACTAGTTGCTTGTGTTGGTAACATAAACAAACATTTACTTCGCACAATAGTTACAGATAGAGATAAACCATTTTAATTCAGTTATCTTCCACTAACGAAACCATATGGCAAGTATTACACGCAAATCCAAAGAAATCGTTTAATCTGATTGTTTCGTGTATCCATATAATAAATGTAACCCATTTTTTTTAGCCTCCAGAAATAATCTAAAAATAAATAATTCATTTTCACATTCCCCCACCCCCAAACAAAACGCACAACAAACAATAAGTAGCAAAATTCACCCCCGGTGAATTGCGATAGTAAATAAACAAAGAAATGAAAAGTCTACACACAAATTGCGCATGCGCCTGTGCCAATCGTGAAATTTTGGGAGTGGGAGGTTTTTATAAAATGAATACGATGAAAATGATTCACTAAAGTTTTCTATTCAATTTTTGTTTACTTTGCTGCTACAAGTATATCCAGAAAGATGTTCTTATAATAATGCCAAGATCGAACAATTTTCTTTCGAGCTCATATACCAAACATCGTATCCCTGGATTTATGACGAACATATGGATAAAATTATTTTAGCCGGCATTCAATACTAGTATAATTAGATTTTGTTAATTTTATTTGGTCTGCATAATGTAGAATCGTAATGAAACCAGTTAATATATAAAATAGTTTTTAGAACCTATCAAAACAGAGTGCTATAGTTATATAGTCTTTTATCTAGTCATAAAATGTTTTAATCTAATTTTCAATTTAATGCACAACTACTTTCTCTTTCACGAAAATTTTCCGGTATTATGCGATTTGCGCTTTTTTTTTTAATCAAAAACCAATTTTATCGTATTTACTAAATTGAAACGACAAGATAAAAGGTAAATCAAATAATAAAATTTGCAGACTAACAAAATTGATATGAGAGTTTAACGGTTTATGTACCGTGTGTATGTATGTGGTGAAATTATTATTAAAATTTTGTTAAACGGTTTCTCTTGCGAATCTATTAGGAAGCAAAGTTGATAATGGATTTGTGGGAAATTAAAATTTGCAACTTCAACTGACATAACCAGATTTGGGAATACACTGTGTTTCATAATGATAGCACCATCATTATTTCTCATTTTTTGTTAAAAATAACAACAGAAAACCAAAACTACCGTTACTATACGAATACATATTAACATGGAAACTACAAAATAGGATGATTTGTGAGAATTTTTCTCAAAACGTCACAAAACTCTCACCAAATATTATTTTACTGTAACAAAATTATAGCACCAATCACTGTTTACTACATTTTAGTTTCGTTTGTTTTATTTTGCTCTTGCAATTTGTGATTGCAATCTAGAACTCGTGTTTGAAATTAACTATTTATAACAATGGGACCTCGAAAAAGGTAAAATTTTAGCTCACCATAATCAAGGGAAAAGCTTGAGGTGGATTGGGCGTGAAATACACCGAAGTTGTAAGGTCGTATCGAATTATTTGAATAATCCTGATAATTATGGATTAAAAAAATCTACTGGTAGGTTAATAAGGCTTTCTGAAAGAGTAGAGCGACAAATTATCAATGAAGCGTCCAACACTTCTAAAAGTTGCCGTCAACTGTCCGCAAATATTAATCCACATTTCTCAAGGTAAACCATTTGGAGGATACTAAATCGTGCTCGTAACATTGTCCGTTCAAAAATAAGGCCGGCCCCACGATTGTTGCCACGCCACAAATCGGCTAGACTGGAATTTGCCGGACTAAATATGGACAGGAACTGGGAAAGGGTAAGTAGATAATTTTGTTACATATCCTTTCATTGTAAAATTTTGTAATATTATAAGGTTATATTTTCTAACGAAAAGAAATGGAATTTTAGGCGTCAGCACCTCTTCTTCCTCTGGGACAATCGTAGTGTCCAAACGGGAAGTCTACTAAGACCATCAGCATTTCCTACATCCTTCCCGGCACGGTAGACGAGTTTGAATGTGTAGGTATTCAGGAAAGTACTCCAACGAATCATTCTCGGCGATAGGATTTGTGGAGTTGGAACATCTTTGGTAAAATGAACAAGAAACAGCTTATGGTCTGTCACAATAACGAACTTTCGACCGTAGAGAAAATCATGGAACTTTCTCACTCCCGCAATAATCACCAAAGACTTGTTGGACGTGGTAAGTATTCGATAGCCTTAACTCGGCTTCCCGACGGCCGAATACCTTTTGAATTGATAACATGCCCCAGATACTCGACTTCAGCGACAACGAATAACCCCTTTATCTCTGTTGCAGCGTAATCAATTCTTTTCCAACCTTTTGCACACCTCCTCAAGGTTGTGCAAGTGTTCGATATTATCGCGTCCAGTTATAATTAAATCGGCGAAATAAATTCCATAATAGAGCAATCCCATTATAAACTGTTCCGTATATGTTGATGGTTACGATGGTTTATACCTCTATCAATAGGTTTTGGGACCTGTAATTGCTGTGACAATTTTCATTTTGATTGCTCAATTATTTCTAAACATTTCTTAGAAAATTCAATTTTAATGAAAATCAACTGTGCTATAATAGCCCACAAGTTTTTGGGCGGCAAAAATCTAAAATGCTCCGATTACGATGGTTGATACCTCTATCAATAGGTTTCGGGACCTGTAATTGCTGTGATAATTTTCATTTTGATTGCTAGATTATTTCTAAACATTTCTTAGAAAATTCAATTTTATAGAAAATCAACTGTGCTGTAATAGCCCACAAGTTTTTGGGCGGCAAAAATCTAAAATGGTCCGATTACGATGGTTGATACCTCTATCAATAGCGTTCGGGACCTGTAATTGCTGTGGCAATTTTTATTTTGATTGCTCGATTATTTCTAAACATTTCTTAGAAAATTCAATTTTATTCAAAATCAACTGGGGTATATATAGCCCACAAGTTTTTGGGCGGCAAAAATATAAAATGGTCCGATTACGATGGTTGATACCTCTATCAATAGGTTTCGGGACCTGTAATTGCTGTGACAATTTTTATTTTGATTGCTCGATTATTTCTAAACATTTCTTAGAAAATTCAATTTTATTGAAAATTAACTGTGCTATAGCCCACAAGTTTTTGGGCGGTGAAAACACTTTCACGAAATATAGTTAACTTTATTTAGATTAATTTATTTTCGAAGATAAATTTTATGTATAAAAAACACACAACAACTTTACTGCTTTGTAATTATTTATTAAATTTTACGAAGAATACAATTATTTGATATTGGTGTGGTTTTGTAGGAAATCTCGAAGTAATTAAATAAAAGACAAGTTTATTGAAATGACGGTATAAATATTTGATGCATTTAATTTATTATTACTATTTTTATTTAATGTTTATCAAGCGAACTCAAAATCTTGAATGAATACCAAAAAACTTCAAAATCCCCAAAAGGTGCAGTTTAGTTCGAACAAATTACTCGAAGATTAGTGTCGACGTTCACATGCAGGTATCGCGTCGATCAATTCTATGTTATTATTATTACACTGAACTCCAAATAAAGCATTGGAATCCATCCACCATTTGACAATTTGAGTTGTCATTTTTGAAACTTTGAATATTTTGGTAACTATTGAAGAAAAATATAAATATTTTGTTTACATTAAAATTACATAAGTTATTAATTATTAATTCTATTTTTCAGGATAAACAAAATATATACAATACTAAAGGGTAAGTATGTATCCAATCTACATGTTAATTTATATTGTTGTTTGTTCTATTTTAGGATATGTTGTAATGTTTTCAGGTATGAGATTTGAATGATTTCGTAAGTAGGTATGTTATGACCATTAGTTTTTAATACATTTTAATTATTTATTTAAATGCTTAAACATTTATCTATACGTAATTAATTTCCATTTTATATTAGGAACGCTGGTAAACGATTTTGGCGTTAACAGGCGGCAAAAATATATAATGATCCGATTACGATGGTTGATACCTCTATCAATAGGTTTCGGGACCTGTAATTGCTGTGATAATTTTCATTTTGATTGCTAGATTATTTCTAAACATTTCTTAATAAATTCAATTTTATTGAAAATCAACTGTGCTATAGCCCACAAGTTTTTGGGCGGCAAAAATCTAAAATGCTCCGATTACGATGGTTGATACCTCTATCAATAGGTTTTGGGACCTGTAATGGCTGTGACAATTTTTATTTTGATTGCTCGATTATTTCTAAACATTTCTTAGAAAATTCAATTTTATTGAAAATCAACTGGGGTATAGCCCACAAGTTTTTGGGCGGCAAAAATATAAAATGGTCCGATTACGATGGTTGATACCTCTATCAATAGGTTTCGGGACCTGTAATTGCTGTGATAATTTTCAATTTGATTGCTAGATTATTTCTAAACATTTCTTAGAAAATTCAATTTTATTGAAAATAAAAATCTAAAATGGTTCGATTACGATGGTTTATACCTCTATCAATAGGTTTTGGGATCTGTAATTGCTGTGACAATTTTCATTTTAATTGCTCGATTATTTCTAAACATTTCTTAGGAAATTCAATTTTATTGAAAATCAACTGTGCTATAGCTCACAAGTTTTTGGGCGGCAAAAATCTAAAATGGTCCGATTACGATGGTTGATACCTCTATCAATAGGTTTCGGGACCTGTAATTGCTGTGATAATTTTCATTTTGATTGCTAGATTATTTCTAAACATTTCTTAATAAATTCAATTTTATTGAAAATTAACTGTGCTATAGCCCATAAGTTTTTGGGCGGCATATATCTAAAATGGTCCGATTACGATGGTTGATACCTCTATCAATAGGTTTTGGGACCTGTAATGGCTGTGACAATTTTCATTTTGATTGCTCAATTATTTCTAAACATTTCTTAGAAAATTCAATTTTATTGAAAATCAACTGTGCTATAATAGCCCACAAGTTTTTGGGCGGCAAAAATCTAAAATGGTCCGATTACGATGGTTGATACATCTATCAATAGGTTTCGGGACCTGTAATATCTATGACAATTTTCATTTTGATTGCTCGATTATTTCTAAACATTTCTTAGAAAATTCAATTTTATTGAAAATCAACTGTGCTATATATAGCCCACAAGTTTTTGGGAGGCAAAAATCTAAAATGGTCGGATTACGATGGTTGATACCACTTGGAGTAAGAATCGATGAGTATAAATGACATCCTTTTAGTATACTCACTTCTCCACGACGAACCCAAAATGGCTGGAACTTTTCTACAGGTTTACTCTCTGGCCAGCCCTGCAGTGTCCACTGAAGGATCTGCGAGAGAACTGGATCTTTGTTTGTCGAAGCGGCTATGTCATCGGCATGGACGGTCGGCTTGTGTACCGTATCTATAAGCAGCACCACTTCTTCCTCTGGGACAATCGTAGTGTCCAAACGGGAAGTCTACTAAGACCATCAGCATTTCCTACATCCTTCCCGGCACGGTAGACGAGTTTGAATGTGTAGGTATTCAGAAAAGTACTCCAACGAATCATTCTCGGCGATAGGATTTGTGGAGTTGGAACATCTTTGGTAAAACGAAAAAGAAACGGCTTATGGTCTGTCACAATAACGAACTCTCGACCGTAGAGAAAATCATGGAACTTTCTCACTCCCGCAATAATCACCAAAGACTTGTTGGACGTGGTAAGTATTCGATAGCCTTAACTCGGCTTCCCGACGGCCGAATACCTTTTCAATTGATAACATGCCCCAGATACTCGACTTCAGCGACAGTGAATTGACCTTTATCTCTGTTGCAGCGTAACAAATTCTTTTCCAGCCTTTTGCACACCTACTCCAGGTTGTGCAAGTGTTCGATATTATCGCGTCCAGTTATAATTAAATCGTCCAAATAAATTCCATAATAGAGCAATAACATTATTAACTGTTCCATATATTTTTGGAAAATGCCCGGTGCACTGGAGACTCCGAACGGTAGTCTCTCATATTGTAATAATCCAAAAGGGGTGTTAATCACAACGAGCTTCTTGGCTTCGTTATCCAATGAAATTTGCAAATATGCCTCCGATAAATTAATTTTTGTATAAAATTGTCCTCCCTGAAGCTTATGAAAAAGCTCCTCTATTCTGGGAATCGGGTACCGATCAACATTTAATTGGGGGTTAATCGTGACTTTAGAATCGCCACAAATCCTGAGCGTCCCATTTTGCTTCGTAACCACGACGATTGACGCAACCCACTGACTGGTAAACAGCTCTTTGAGAATTCCCACCGAAACTAGTCTTCCAATTTCGTTTTTTACCGCGGCTATCTGCGAGAACGGAATAGGACGAGGCTTAAAATATTTTGGTTGGGCGTTTGGTTTTAAATCAAACCGGTCTTCATATGCATTACACAATCCTAATTCATCTTTAAATATAGTTGTGTGCTTTTGAATGAGAGTCGCGGCCTCTGATATTAAGTCTTCTTTGGAGCCTCCGCTTCGGACTACTGATGTTTGCTTAACTGATGGTCTAATGTGAAATCCGTGTCACTATTAACGACTAGCAGTGGTAACGTTAAGTCGACTCCACCTCATTCCAATGAACGTTTACGCGAATGGTCCCGAGCACGGACAGTTCATTTCCGACGTAAACTTTCAATATACATATTTGAAGCTGGGGAACAAGGTGGGCTACCGAGTTGGCGGTACACACACAACCCGACTAGGGAGACTGTTGCCCCAGTATCCACTTGAAATTCCATCGCTGTCTTGTTTACTTCAAGCTTAGCTTCTTGTGCTTTGGATATTTTTCCCATCGCCACATCCACCGTCCAATGGTCATCTGAGTTATTAGCCCCTCCGACGCCTTGAGCCTGCCTTGTCTCTACTGAATATACGGTATTAGCCATTGGCCCTGAATTACAATTGAATGGTGTAGCTAAGTCAACAGGCTTTGCTTGATTTTGAGGCGGCAAACGATTGCGATTATCAACCCTATTTTTAGAGTTTTAACGATTTGTTTGACTGGAACTAGTTCCTTGTTTCCTTCTAGAGAGACAAACGCTTTCCGTATTGTTTAAGATGATCAACACAAAACAACCTGAAATAAAAGAAAAACCACAAAGAATCAACATTCAAAATTATTTAAGATATATTTTCTACACTTATCTGAAAATATCACAGCTGATCCATTTTATTATTCCGTTAAATTAAATTATTTAATTCAGTATGTATGTGTGTATCCAATATTATGTTGTGTAATTCAAGTTCAATGAAAGATTGATACAAAATCAATAATCACAACATCCAAAAAATTACATAGATAATTATTTACTTAACCACACATTTCACTATAATTCAATATCCTATATTGATTATTATCTAAAGATATTATGAATTATCACATAAAATTTAACTATATTATGTTCAATTAAATGTAGATTAAACTTATATTCAAAATTTATATAAATTATTATTAAGAACTTGTTTAGGGTTTACAATCAAAATACTGTAATGGATATAGATTTGACAATTTGTTGATAACAATGTATGTGTGAACATTTCTATTCATAAAACGAATGTAATAGATTATTATAGTAAAATTAATTATAATATGTAAATATTTCGAATCCTACAGATAGATGTCACATATATAATTTAAAATTTTACATTCAAATTTTATATAACGTTTTTTTTTTATATAGATGTCATGTAATTAGAAATTTAGAATAAGAAAAATTAATTTTGTAAATTTTTATCATTCATTCGAAAATCAGTATTACAACAGTGAAGATTAAATATTTGCGAATTAAAAATAATTACAACCAAACAGTGATTTTTATTTATTTGGCTCTGCATAACCTGGAAAAGATTGGATATCACTTCGTATTTGTTTCACCTACTATTATTACCTGGAAAAGATTGGATACCGCTACTCACTCATTTGACCCGGCTAAATTTGGACACGATAAGATACCATAACGAAATAATTATACCTTGGCTTTCTTTGGACAACGGAGATTGTGATATCATTTAAACGGACTGTGCTGAAATCTGGACACGAGATAATAATAATTTTACGAGATTTAAGTAATTGGACCTTGAACTGTGAACCGTTCATATATATACAAGGTTACAAACGAATCTCTTGGCTCAACATTGGTCCTTCGAGCCGGATAGGCGCAATCTAAGCTGAAATAAACCGTGAGTAAACAACTTAATTATCTAATAAAATTAAGTGAATTAAATAAAATAAATTGCGACCAATCGGTAAAAAAACGAGTATTAGAATTAAATATAAGAGAATCCTGGCGACTTCATTTTGTGAATTTAGTTGTGCGACTTTTGAGAAAATACGCGTGATTTGCAAATCGATTAAAAATGGCGGATGCTAGAGCGATCAAGCGTTTCATGAAAAATTTCGAAGCCATTAAAACTCAAATGCAAACATTCACAGAAGATACTCGATTAGTTGAAATTAAAACCTGTCTAGCCTTATTAGCAGACGAGCGGAAAGAATTTCGAAATTTTGAGAAATCACTAAAGGTGATTGATGATGCATTCGCAGATTCAATAGATAAAATTGAATCCATTCATTCTGAATTGAGACTAAAATTGTTCAGGTTAGAGAAATTGCATGAAGAAAAACAGACAGACCATGCTGATACTACTATAAACGATTTGTTATTGAATCAAACTAGTTTTTTACAACAAGTTACTAGTTTAAATAATAAAGAAAGTGATGTGAGATTACCTCGGGTTAATATACCGGTATTTACGGGTAATTACTCTGAATTTCCTTCGTTTTGTGACCTTTTTGAGGCATCGATACACAACAACAACAAGATTTCAAAGGTTCATAAATTGCAGTATCTAAAGGGCCTACTCCAAGGCGACGCATATACATTGATTAGTCATATCACCGTCACTGAAGCTCACTATGACGAGGCATGGGATAAGGTGAAATCCAGGTATAATAAGCAGAAGCATGTCGTCAGTATGTTGTTAAAGCAGTTTATGTTACAACCGAATCTACACCAAAGTTGTTCAAAATCCCTTCGTTGCTTGACTGATACATCCGATGAGGTAATTCGGGGCTTAAAGGCGCTTGGGCAGCAAGCTGAGACACGTGATCCTTGGCTGATTTATATTTTGGTCAACAAACTCGATGACGACTCAAAAGAAGCATGGGCACATGAGACGGCTGAAATTGATTTCCCTTCATTAGATCAATTGTTTAAGTTTCTGAACAAAAGAAGTGATGCGTTGGAGAGTCTTAGTTCTATTTTAAAGCCAAGAGCCGGTTCGTCAAAAAGAGTTAGTGCTATGACAACGCAATTTATTAGAACTGCGTGTCCATCATGTACGGGTGATCACTACGTAGGAAAATGTGACAAATTTCTAGCATTACCAATTTCAGAACGTAAGCAATTCGCGGCTGACAAGAAATTATGTTTCAATTGCTTAGCACCCACACATCAGTCAACAGTGTGTACGTCTCGATACAATTGTAGACTATGTAGACGCAGACATCATATAACTCTGCATCCGGAGTCGGAAATTGAAGTCAATAAAGATAATGGTACAGAAAACGTGAACGCAGCAAATAAATCTGAAACAGCTTCGTACAACACAACAGTGAAATTGGTATCATCAAATCACAACCAACCACAAGCTATCTTACCAACAGCAATTGTATTGATAAAAGATCGAAGTGGGCATAGCCAAAGATGTCGAATTTTACTGGATTCAGGATCACAATCATCCTTTGTGTCTGAAGATTGTGTACAACGATTAAAATTACAAAGGGAAAGAGCAAATATTAAAATAACTGGAATAACAGCTAATGCGGTGAAATCAAGAGGGAAGACGATTTTTGTGATGGGATCAATCCATGATCCAAATAGCCAAATCGAAATCAACGCCTTAATAATTAATCGGCTACCAGCCAGTATACCTAGCTGTAACTTCGATGTTGGAGACAATAAAATATTTGTGAATCTAGAATTAGCAGATCCAGATTTCCAGAAGACAGCACCTATAGATATAATAATCGGGGCGGACAAGTTCTTCAACATTTTACAAAACGAGCGAAAACAGTTTAATTCGACCATTTTGCAAAAAACAATATTTGGTTGGGTAGTATCTGGGCAACCTAAATCAGTGCAAGGTATAGGTTCATCCAATTTTATGGCATTAAATATACAATTAGATGTCGATGTAGATAGAACGTTGAGAAAATTCTGGGAAATAGAAGAAATGCCTCAAACCAATATACAATCACCAGAGGATGTTGAGTGTGAAGATTTTTATTGCAAAACACATAAAAGAGATGAAGATGGCAGATATGTAGTCAAACTTCCATTTAACAAATTGCAATCGAAATTGGGCAACTCTTCAACTATAGCAACACAACGATTCCTATCACTGGAGCGCAAATTAGCAAAGGATGAAGACTTACGAGAACAATATGCTAAAACAATGAGAGAGTATTTAGAGTTGGGACACATGATTGAAATTCATTCAAATCTTCATAAGTGGAATGAAGAAGAAAATTACTACTTACCACACCATTCAGTAGTAAAGGAATCCAGTGAGACTACTAAAATTCGAATAGTATTTGATGGATCTAGTAAGAGCAGCACTGGTATCTCGTTAAACAATAAATTAATGGTTGGACCGACCATTCAACCAACGTTATGGGCAATCCTGGTGCGATTCAGAAGCAATAGAATCGCTTTAACCGCGGATATAGAAAAAATGTATCGTCAGGTTATTGTTTCTCCTAGTGATACACATTATCAACGAGTACTTTGGCGAGAAAATCCCGGTCAGAAACTGCGACAGTACGAGTTAACCAGAGTGACGTTCGGCCTAGCGTGTTCCGCATTTTTAGCGATACGCACACTCAAACAATTAGCTCACGATGACGGCGATGAAATTGTTCGCAAGCACATAGTCGAAGATTTCTACGTAGATGATTTTCTATCCGGTGCTCCAGATATAGAAACTGCGACACAATTGAAAGAAAATATAACACGCGTATTGAGCAGTGGAGGTTTCCCCTTAAGGAAATGGCGATCAAACTATCAAGG
The DNA here is from genome assembly GCA_958295665.1 of Tipula vernalis. NCBI lineage: Eukaryota > Metazoa > Arthropoda > Insecta > Diptera > Tipulidae > Tipula > Tipula vernalis. The sequence goes on along the minus strand of OY282559.1, from coordinate 53,143,515 downwards.
TTTGAGTGATACAACGTCTGACACAACTATCAGGGAATTATGCAGTGATTATACTTCTGAAGTATTAATTCTTGGTCTCCATTGGCATCCGAATTCAGATATATTAACCTACCGAGTGAAGCCCGAACAAGAAGGTAATATTACTAAACGAAAGGTAATATCAGAAGCATCACGAGTTTTCGATCCTTTGGGTTTCTTATCACCATCTGTAATATTATTGAAGATTCTATTTCAAAAATTATGGCTTGAAAAACTAGATTGGGACGACAGGTTACCCGAACGTTATGCTGAAGAATATCAAAGAGTGAGAGGAGAATTCAAATATTTTGAAGATTTAAAAATACCGAGATTTACAAATTATGAAGGAAATATACAAATCCACGGTTTTGCAGACGCGAGTGAAGTGGCGTATTGTGCAGTGATCTACAGCCGAGTCATCAATGAGAAAGGACAAATAACTACGCACCTATTGGCATCCAAAACCAAAGTTGCACCAATTAAAAAGGTTTCACTGCCAAGGTTAGAATTGTGTGCAGCACATTTATTGGTGAAATTACTACAAGCAGTGAAAAAAAGTATCGCGCCGGCTGCACCATGTTACGCATGGACTGATTCAACTATTGTCTTAGCCTGGTTATCGACATACCCAGCCAGATGGAAGACATTTGTTGCCAATCGAGTAAGTCAAATTATAGAAAAATATCCCAGACAATATTGGTTGCATGTCAAATCTGCCGATAATCCAGCAGACCACGGTACACGAGGATTAGTCCCTAGCAAATTAGTGAATACAAAACAGTGGTGGTATGGTCCAGAATGGCTAAAGCAACCCGAAGATTATTGGCCTACAACACATATTGAGTCGGGACAAGATGATGCGGCAATAGACAAAGAATTAAACAAAGGTCAAATACTGTCACAGGGGTTTCAAGTTACCATTGAAGAAGATTGGTTGGGCATTATATTTGAGAGGAAATCTAGCATCTTAAAAATATTCCGGATATTGGCCTACGTAAAACGTTATGTGACAAATTTGAGAAACAAAAATCGGACTGATAGAAATACGGATGAATTAACGGCACGAGAAATTGAAGGCGCTACAGTTGATTGTGTGAAATGGGTCCAGGCAAATGAATTTAATGAAGACATCAATTATCTACGACAAAATAAAACCGTAAAACCAAATTCGAAATTAATATCATTAGCACCGTTCTTAGATGCGGATGGTATATTGCGAGTGGGGGGTCGACTTTCTAATGCAGAGTGTGATTACGACAACAAACATCCCATAGTAATACCAGCAAACCACATATTTACAGAGAGATTGATCCGCGAGACCCATCAGAAAAATCTACACGCTGGGCCCACCCTAACCAATAATCTCATACGACAAAAATATTGGATTATAAACGGGCGGTCGAAAATACGGTCGTTACTAAAAAACTGCGTTACCTGTGCAAAATATTCCCACAAAACTAGCAGCCAATTGATGGGAAATCTACCGGTGGAAAGAGTAACACCTACGCGACCTTTTAAAAATTGTGGTATCGATTTTGCGGGTCCATTATATTTTGCGACGAAGAAAGGTAGAGGTGGCACAAATCCAGTTAAGGGTTATCTATGTGTTTTTGTATGTATATCGGTCAAGGCAGTACATATAGAACCAGTGAGCGATCTTACTAGCTTAGCATTCTTAGCCGCATTAAAACGTTTTGTGGCAAGACGAGGAGTTCCTGAAAATATTTATACCGATAATGGGTCAAATTTTATCGGAGCGAGACGAATTCTACTCGATGCATGTAATATGATAAAACAAATTAACAAAGATTATGTCATTTCAGAATACCTAAGCAGTAATAGCATAAATTGGCATTTTATACCACCTTCATCACCGCATTTTGGCGGCTTGTGGGAATCAGCAGTAAAGTCCGTCAAAACGCATTTGTTAAAATCCGTGAGAAATGTTAATTTGACGTTTGAAGAGATGGCCACGCTGTTGTGTCAAATCGAGGGTATACTTAATTCACGGCCATTATGTACGACATCTGCAGGAGATGATTACGAGGTGCTTACACCAGCACATTTTTTGATTGGAGCTTCGATTGGGTCTGTTCCAGAGAAGCAAGCAACAAATCCGGATTTATATTCAACTAGATGGCACAGAATTCAAGCGAGAATCCAAACATTCTGGAAAAAATATTATATCGATTATATAAACAATCTACAACAGCGTTATAAATGGCAGAATACGAACCACGAACTCCAAGTAGATGACATCGTACTCTTGAAAGAAGACGACACTCCAGTAGCAAAATGGCCTCTAGGTCGGATTATCCAAATACATCCCGGCAATGATGGTTTAGTGAGGGTAGTGACTATCAAAACATCAAAAACAACATTACGACGACCGGTGGTCAAAGTATGTAGGCTACCAATTGGTTAACGATTACATCGTCAACGGCGGGGAGCATGTTTAAGATGATCAACACAAAACAACCTGAAATAAAAGAAAAACCACAAAGAATCAACATTCAAAATTATTTAAGATATATTTTCTACACTTATCTGAAAATATCACAGCTGATCCATTTTATTATTCCGTTAAATTAAATTATTTAATTCAGTATGTATGTGTGTATCCAATATTATGTTGTGTAATTCAAGTTCAATGAAAGATTGATACAAAATCAATAATCACAACATCCAAAAAATTACATAGATAATTATTTACTTAACCACACATTTCACTATAATTCAATATCCTATATTGATTATTATCTAAAGATATTATGAATTATCACATAAAATTTAACTATATTATGTTCAATTAAATGTAGATTAAACTTATATTCAAAATTTATATAAATTATTATTAAGAACTTGTTTAGGGTTTACAATCAAAATACTGTAATGGATATAGATTTGACAATTTGTTGATAACAATGTATGTGTGAACATTTCTATTCATAAAACGAATGTAATAGATTATTATAGTAAAATTAATTATAATATGTAAATATTTCGAATCCTACAGATAGATGTCACATATATAATTTAAAATTTTACATTCAAATTTTATATAACGTTTTTTTTTTATATAGATGTCATGTAATTAGAAATTTAGAATAAGAAAAATTAATTTTGTAAATTTTTATCATTCATTCGAAAATCAGTATTACAACAGTGAAGATTAAATATTTGCGAATTAAAAATAATTACAACCAAACAGTGATTTTTATTTATTTGGCTCTGCATAACCTGGAAAAGATTGGATATCACTTCGTATTTGTTTCACCTACTATTATTACCTGGAAAAGATTGGATACCGCTACTCACTCATTTGACCCGGCTAAATTTGGACACGATAAGATACCATAACGAAATAATTATACCTTGGCTTTCTTTGGACAACGGAGATTGTGATATCATTTAAACGGACTGTGCTGAAATCTGGACACGAGATAATAATAATTTTACGAGATTTAAGTAATTGGACCTTGAACTGTGAACCGTTCATATATATACAAGGTTACAAACGAATCTCTTGGCTCAACACGTATGACCTTTCCGTTCGCAATAGTTACAAATTGATTCAGCATGGAAACACTGACTACGATTATGATTCACACCGCATCCCGGGCAAGATTTCCGATTCGCAAAATTAAATGAAATACCCTTATTTGAATTTAAGTTTTTATTTCCAACATGATTGACTTCCGGTGGTTTTGGTGAACATGTTTGGGACTCGGATCCTTTCAAAACCGAAATAGCCCCTTCTGTTGACTCGTACGTATTCACTATATTTTCGAGTTACTCCAATATTGGATTTTTCTTCTCTATAGCTATTTTCCGAATGTGCTCGTGTGGCGTGTTAAATGCAATTAAGTCGCGAATAATGACATCAGCATAAGGTCTTTTGCATGTCTCGTTTGTGCAAACAAAAGAACAATCGCGAGTAATGCCCTTTAGCTCGGCGATCCATTCGGAATAGGATTGGCATTGTTACGTTTTTGTTCCTAATAACTTATATCGTGCCGCAAGAATATTTAGCCTCGATTTAAAAAAATTTGTTAGCTTTGAGGTTAAATCCTTGAATGAAAATGTACTTACGTCGTCTGTTTCGCATAACTTCACCAATATTTCATTCAATTCCGATCCGCACCCTGCCAAAAAATGTGCTCGTTTTGTATTATCATCCTTCACTAAGCATGCTTCAAAATGTTGGGATAATTGGAAAAGATACGTCTCCCATTTATCTGCCTTCCTACAGCGATTGCTAGGTGACCTTCGAACAAAGTTTGATTTTTTCCAACACCGATTCCATCCATTTTCTCTGATCATTTAACATTTTATTTAACGCTGCTTGATCCAAAACACACTGTATCCACTAATCCTCGTCGCCAATGAAATATATAATGGATGGAGGAGGATTATTGATAAACACCAAAAAACACACTATTATAATAATGGCTTTGTTGTAAACAGTTAACTTTTACAGCACTGATTATAAAAAGGTAACCGGAGACGTTGTTGATGAGTCGAGCGCACACAATATAATGGATGAATACCAAAGAGAAATTATATAACATGAAGTTGATAAACGTCACGTTATGGTACTGTAGAGCAAATTAATATACAATACGATATGGGCACAGATATAACAGAACTTAAATGACTTTACCTTAATCTGCTAAAATGTAGACGTTTCGTAGTGCCGCAATTAAAATATTTCTCACAAATAATTGCCCACTTAGTAAATTCTACCGACAGATGATGAACTGAAATATTCCCTACATTAAGTATTCTGTAAAAGGTAGGTTTTTTCCGATTTGTTTAATCATAAATATTTAGCACGTAATTTAGCCTCATTTCTCAATTTAGAACTTAATCGAGCATCAACTTTAAATTGTCTTTATTATTCCGCCGATTTCATAATTAATAACTACTAATCTTTTTATTAATTAATAATATATTCTTGAACGTAAATTCAAAATGTATTCTTTTATTAAATTTCATTATGTTAATTGGTATACATGATATATACATAATTATACATACCTAATTGTTAATATAACTTTAAAAGTTATAACAACAGGTAGTTACCCTTTTCATTTTACCACCCGTAATAAATAATAAAATTCATACAAACAGTTTATGTGGTGTATCTGATACCTCGTCGCCCTTTCGTAAAAAAATCAACTTTAACCTGCCCTTGGTTTTCTTTCATTCTGAGGATATAAGCACAGGTAAATATATGGAGCTTGTTATTAGCTAGAAATAATTAGTTTGAGTGATTTATTCTCGACAATTTTTACAAACCCAATTATTATAACTAAAAATGGATTTAATAAGTCGATTCGCCTATATTAAGCTATTTCTCAGTCGTTTCATTAATATTGTAATTCACCAAAGTGTGGGGAAGGGTCGAAAAATAGTTTTTTCATCACTTTTAGGGGGTTGCGGTTACTTTTCGTAAATATTTGGGTTATTTTGTATTTTAGGAAAAAAATACTACATGACAATGTTGTTCTACGGAAAATTTCAATCATCAACCCAACCTCTAACTCGACGCCCAACTTAACCCCAAACTCAACCACTAACTCAATCCTCAAATCAACGCAACTCAAAAAGTCAAAACACTACATTTGTACATGAAGTATACTCAAAACAACATAAGCTACCTTCCAACTCAACCCTCAACAAAACCCCAAATAAATTCCCTACTCAACTCTAACTCGACCTACAACTAAGCCCTTACAGCGACCATAAATTCACTTTCAACTCAACTCCCAAATCAATATGGTCTAAACATCCATGCATAACTCGAGCTAATTCTAACTCAACAGTCGACTTAACAGAAAAATAAATCCTCAGCTGAATGTACTAACCCTAACCCAAACCCAGCTCAACTCCAACTCAACCCTCAACGCAGCCCGCAAATGGAACCCAAATCCAGCCTCGATCCAAAGACAACGTGGTAATATCACCATATATGGTTTTGGGTATAACTTCCAAAAGTTTTTCAATTCTTCGCCTCGGATCAGCCTTTCTCAAAATACCATGGGTACATACAGACACCAGACAGATGGATGAATTTTTATTTTTTTATTTTTGCTTTTTCGAACTCAGGAACAAAACGTTGAGGAAAGTGGTGTTAGACCAATAAAATTGTTTGGTCATTTTTGAAAGGATTTCAATAACTTGGGTCCCCTGGAACCGGCCGCCTGAATTCCAGAAATTTTTCTGGAACTTCTGCCCATAATTTATCTCGATTGGGTTAAGGTAAAGGGCCTAACGCCTAAATCATCAATTTTTTGGTCCGTAAACCAAAAATTTCACTATAAGTTTATGGTTTGTTTAGGATCGTTATCCTGCTGGAAAATAAATGAAATCGGCATGTTTTCGAAGGAATAAGCCTACATTACGGTACCCATGATATTTGTACGTGTGTTGAACCATTCGCTTATAAATTTTAAATATTGGACTTCCATGCCATATTGTTCAGACCTTCGTACTTTAGAGAGTACGAGGTTCTAATTCTTAATTTTTGGGTTGTCTCAAGTACACTCATTCCAACTCAAACAAAGTTAACTTCCAGAGGTATTTTCAAAATTGACATCCATTGGCGTTGGAGGGGTTTTGCTAAATTTATCCTATGTTTTGAATTTTGCTTACAATTCACTTTTGTCCAACCCCAATATGTAACATTAAAGGCATAATTTTCATTACGGAATATGATTCACTACGGCATGTGCTGTTTATTTTATTTTATTAAATGTGTGGTATATGAGTGGCGTGCTCGTTGTAATGGCGGCCGACGCACCTTCCACAATATAATTCAATAAAAAAACCGAAGCGTTTGTTTTACGCTTACAAAAGTTTTATTTATTTTAATTAATATTTCGTTTTAACTCGAAAACTGATTTTACTCGGATCAAAAATGATTTAATTTTAATTCTTACGACGCTACTTTTCGCGGTCGTAGAAAAGCGATAAGATTTAACCCTGACGGCCGATATCTGGACTGCAAACAGATTGTGATATTAACGGACCCTTTGAACCGCGAAAACCGAAAGCGATTCTGTTTTACCAGCGGATACTCTGTACCGCCTCAGTACCCCACCCTAAGTGAACGCAGGGAACGATCAGTCGGAACGAGAGGGTAGTTTGATGCTGCGCCCTGATCGTGATATAGCAACTGGTTTCTTTTCTGAAGGCTTATCCAGGTTGAATGTCATCCGTTTTTTTTTTTGTTATAACATGATCATTCTTGTTGTTTGGCCCTGTTGGTACGTTTGATTCTGGAACAGAAGGATTGCCGGAATGTTTGTCTGCACTATCCGCTCCAGTTATTTGTTCGGTCCTTTCCGCCCTGTCATGCTCGTAACCCTCGATAAAACAAGGTTTCAACCGATCCAATGAAATGTTCGACTTGACGCCCTTCACCAGGACTGTGAAATATTTCTCCGACAGGCGCAATACTGCGTAAGGGCCTTGGTACGGAGGCTGTAGTGCCCTGCGTAATGTATCCGTCGCGAGATCCTTACAGACAAAGATTTTTGGTTCGCTGACGTGTCGTGATGGCGCTGTCGGTTGGATATTCCTGAAAAATTCTTGAATTTGTGAGACAACCTGATTTTGAGTTGTAAATGTTGATGGCTGTATCATATCTCCGGGCAGGCGTAATTTCTCGCCGTACATCACCTCAGCTGATGTAGCCTCAAAATCGTCCCGAAAAGCGGTTCTCAAACGTAAGTACGAGTGGCAATGATCTGGTCCACTGCGGGTCGTTGACACACGTTATAGCCGTTTTTAAGATGCGGTGCCACCGTTCAACCATCCCGTTGCATGCCGGGGTTTAGGCCGTAGTGCATTTGCGTTGAAACCCTATTAGGTTGGCCAGACTGGAGAATAGTTCTGATTCGAACTGAGTTCCTCTGTCGGAGATGATAACCAATGGGACTCCAAACCGACAAATCCATGTTTTCAGTAGAGTATCCGCGACGGTTTCGGCCTTGATATCCGGCATCGGAGTGGCCTCTGGCCATCGGGTAAATCGATCTATGATGGTTAGACAATAGCGTTGTCCTTCGGACGGTTCCAACGAACCGACTATATCTATATGTATTTTCGAGAACCTTTGGCTAACGATGGGATAGTTACCACACGGACTTTTCACGTGTTTTGAAATGTTGCACTTTTGACAGTTTGCGCAATATTTTGCCCATTGCTGTACGTCTTTGTTGAGCGATGGCTACACAAACTTGCTCCTGATCAGTTTGGTTGAACTTCGTATCTCCGGATGCAATACATTGTGAAATATTTCGAATACCTGACGTCGAAATGCTTCGGGAACGTATGGCCTTCTAGTACCAGTTGAAACATCGCAGTACAAATATTTGTCCGTCCCGAACACTGGCATTTTCTCGAGTTATAGGATGTTGTTTTTTTCGATCAGTGCTTTGAGATCATCGTCTTGGTATTCGTCCACCATGCGCAACTAATCTTTGCTGCTTGTAATCGTCAGTGCATCGACACGAGACAGAGCATCCGGTACAACATTATCCTTGGCGGAAACGTGCAGTATGCTGGTCGTAAATTGTGCTATCAGATCGAGATGCCTGCGCTGTCGGGGTGATGCTTTTACCAGGTTTTGATTCAGGGCAAACGTGAGGGGTTTGTGGTCGGTGTATAGGATAAATTCCCGGCCGTCGACGAAGTGTTTTAAGTGTTTAATCGCTGCGTACGATGCCGACATCTCCCTGTCGTACGTGCTGTAATTTTTTAACGTGCTTGTGAGCTTTCGTGAAAAGAAGCTAAAAGGGTGTCCATCCCTTTGTTGTTTGCTGCTATACTACCGCTTCGATCGCTTGATTTGATGCGTCGGCTCGATTTGAACGGCCTCTTCTAGGCGTCTTTTACAGTGCTCGAATGCTTGGTTTGAGTCTTCGCGTTGCTGTTGTCGTTCTTCTTCTTGCCTTTGAGAAACTCGTACAATTTTGTTTGGTCCTGAGCCGTGCCGGGAAGGAAAATGCGATAATAGTTTAACATACCTAAGAATCGCTGGACGCCTTTAGTGGTTGTTGGCCGTGAGAAATTCGTTATTGCTTCTACCCGAGATTGGGCCGGACGAATGCCCGCGGTTGCGATATCGAATCCCAGGAAACTTATCTGTTTTTCAGCAAATATGCATTTCCTCATGTTTATCACCAAGCCAGCATCCTGTGACCGTTGAAACACTATTTTTAAGTGTTCCATGTGTAGCTGGTCTAGATTCTGTGATGCGATTAAAATGTCGTCGATGTACGGAAATGTAAATTTCGTGTCGCGGAAAATTGAGTGAATTAGCCGTTGGAATGTTTGAGCCGCGTTCTGCAACCCAAGCGTCATACGAGGGAACTCAAACAAAACAAACGGGATTCACATTGCTATCTTCTCCATGTCATCCTCACTGTTCGGGATCTGGTGATAAGCCCGCACTAGGTCGATTTTTGAGAAATATTGGCAGCCGTCGAGTTGATGACTGAAGTCGGTGACAAATGGTATTGGTTACTGATCGGGCTTCGTTTTTTGATTCAATTCGCGGTAGTCTCTGCATAGTCTCCATCCGCCGTCCTTTTTCTTCGTGATATGTAGGGGACTTGCCCAGTTGCTTTTTGACGGCCGGCACACACCTTGGCTCAACCATAGATCAATTTATTGTTTGGCTATTTTCATTTTTTCAGTGTTGAGGCGTCGTACCTTTGCTGATCATGGTTGGCCCGTAGTTTCGATTTTGAGCTCGACGTTGTGCTTGATCGTGTTGAGCGACGGTGTCTCGCTTCCGAAATTCTGCCGCATATTGCGAATTTGTGGGTTATTATTGTCCAATTTGACTGTTGCCAGTTAATATGAGGGCAAAGCAACGGGGGTTCCGGATATTGACAGAAGTCAATGGGTCGATCAACCTCTTGCCCTTAACGTCGACAAGTAGACCGTAATTTAGTAGGAAGTCTGCTCCGATGATGCATCTATCACCGTTTGCGATTGTGAACTTCCATGTGAATTCTCGACGTAGGCCCAAATTTAAGACCAATTCCTTCGTGCCAAACGTGTCTATTGATGCAGAATTTGGGGCGAATAATTTTAGACTTGACTTTATTGGTTTTTCTCGTGACGTTGGGGCTACGACGGACAGTTCGGCCCCCGTATCGATGAGAAATTACTGTTTTGTTACCGTTTCGATTACAATTAGGCGGTATTAATGGCTGCTGTTACTTGCCGCGAAGAGTGAAGAGCCTATTGGTTTTCCCCCCGTGGCGAAATCCGATCCTGTTCGAACTTGCACGGTTTGTTGCATTTTTTGGCGTTTGTGCCGAACTTAAAGTGATACCAGCAATTTGGGAAAGATCTGATGTGTGAATCCGATCGAGTTTTGCTGTGCGGACACCGCACCGCATCGGAGCGTCCCAGATTGTCGTCCCGGGATTTCCTTTCCCTTTTCACCCAATCGTCGATTGGGAACAGTTTGTGATATTAGCGGACCCTTTGAACCGCGAGAACCGAAAGCGATTCTGTTTTACCAGCAAATACTCTGTACCGCCACAAGTGAAGGAAAATTTCGATTGGTTGTTAGAAACTATCATTTTGTACCTGCTGCGGAATTTTTATTCGGATGCACCGTATAAGGTTAGGTTATGTTAAAGTGGCTGCTAAAGCACACTTAAAACTAGGGCAGTCCATTGTGATACCACAGACTGGGTCTCCTTTAACCTTACTGAAACCAATTAGAGTTGCTTATGTAGCACAGAATACCCCTCAATTTACTGTTTTCGAGATCCGCCAGGTGGTTCATCTAGAACTTACCCAAGTGGTTGTGCCTTTTGCGTGCTAATGCCGGACATGAGCAAACGAAATTATCCAACGTCTCTTCCTCCTGCTCGTCCAAACCACTTCTACAGAAGTCATTTGACACCAGACCCAACTTTCTTGTATGTTCTGCAAAAAAGCAGTCTACTGTGAATATTCCTACAGTCGTGCTTAATGGAAGTTTCCTTAGGGAGATTAATGTTTTGGTGCGCCCCAAGTTCCTTTTGACCAAACTTTTTTTGCTACTCTATAGGCGAGGGTGTTACAACTCCTTTCCTCTGCCAATGCTAGCGCCTGTTTCCTAGGTGCTACTTTACCCTTTCCGATTGCAGCTGGACAGTTGTACCGCACCTAGCGAGATCCCCAGGTTAACTGAATGTTGAAATGCTTGGCAAAAATCATCGGCTTCGACCTAATTCAGCACTTACAATCTTACAGGCCATTTTTTGCACCTTCTCTATGTTATTTTTATAATCTAATTTGCCCAGAGTTTTCCACCATACACGGACTTCATAAATAAATACAGGTTTCACCACGGCGGTGTAGATCCAGTGTACCAGCTCCTACTTCAAAACCCATGTTTCACCAATGGCGTTCTTGCAGGAGTACATATAGTTATTGTAGCTTTGTCTACTCTTGCCAAAATGTTATGCCCGCAACTGAGCTTGGGATCCAAAATAAGGCCCAAAGATGTTGCTGTGTTAGTAAAAACTAGCTTCTTGCCGTTTAAGGTAGGAGGGACCACTACCGGAATTTTCTATTTCGTAGTAAAGAGTACCAGCTCGAGTATTAGGCGGGTTAATTCCGAAGTCCAGTCCAGATTTGCCAGCCCAGATTTGTATCCCTCTCTCCCTAGTCTTAGTAATAACCCATTTACCAACACGTTTCAGAGAAGAGGGAATAAGACATCTCCTTGCGAGGTTACCCTAATCACCCAAATCACCTCTGAAAATTGCAATCCTTCTCTGAATGCCGCTGCTTTCATATTATACAAGGCATCGGGGAAATCTACTAAACAAAACTCTTTCAAGTGAATCGATTTCACAGTCCTTTGCACCAAGGCGTGCAGAGCTGTATCCACCAATCTCTCCTTAGTTTATGCACGCTGAGACAGCGAGCATTTACTAGTTGTTATTTTTGCTCTAATATATATATATATACTATATATATATATATATATATATATATATATATATATATATATATATATATATATATATATATATATATATATATATAAGTTAAGAGTTTTACTCGAAGATTATATAAAAAAAATGAATTTATTTTATTATTTCGTGTTTATCTTTTACATTTCAAACTAAAACTAACTTACTTTTAAAATATGTTAACATTTTATACATAAAAAATTGCTTAATAAGTAAATTATAATATTCTCAAATAACTAGAACATGTCTGCGCGTGTTCTTACATGTGTTTTCCTTTTAAGCTGATTTAGCGTCTTTAGGTGATGCGCGTGTTTGCAATTTATGTTGAATTGCAATTCTAGTTGTGTTAACTCTTCCCCCCTACAGGATCCGCGTCCCGTGGGTCAAAATTTCAGGCTAATTGGTTGGACTCCAGATTGGCTGATGATGACTTCTTCTTGACATAGTTTTGGATTTGACCATTTTTTGCGTTTTGTTCTTAATAAAAGGATGAGTATTATGATGAAGATTATGGATATTATACCGAAGTCTACAAAGGCTGCTTCCTTATGTTTTGTAAATAATTTTTGTAGTCGATCTACATTATTTAGGTGCAGGTTATGAAGGTATCCTGGGTCGATTTTTTCACCTTTATCTGTTATATTAGGTTGTAGTACTGTTGGTAGTACTTGTGATTTCCTAATATCTCTGCTGGTGAAGGTTTTATTGTTGATCTTAATCGTTTCATTGTCGTATTGTACTAGAAAGCTTCCCTCCAGGTGTTTATCCGTGTTGTTGTAAAATATATCTCCTTTAAAGTTGCTCAGAAAAATCGTATTGTCGTTTAGGGTGTCGATTATCTGATTCTTGTTGAATTGGTAGTTACAATGGGCATCTAATCCCCTTATGAGCTGGTTGATGCAGTGGTCGGCTTTTAATTTTTCCAAACTATCTGTCTCGCAAAGTATGGTCTCGCGAAATAGTTTGCATTCTCGAAGGATCCCGAACATTTCGTCTTGATTTACCAGAAGTTCGTTGTATTCCAGGTATATCTGTTTATTGTTCTCAATCGTTGATCTTACCATGACGTGATTGTATTCCTGGTTACTTGTTTTCGGTATTGATATAACATATAGTATTGTTGATTCTTTAGCCAGCATCATAGGTTCTGCGTATTCTATTGCCTCTATATCGTTAGAATATGGAAGGGTTTCGATTTCTGCAACCAGGCGACTGATTTCTTCTTTATCCAATAAATTTGTATTGATTATTTTTCCTTTTGCTAATTGCGCGGCTCGAATGATTTCTTTTATCTCCTCTTTGATTATGGTTAGTCGGTTGAATAGTATTTGTTGGATTTTTTCATCTGAGTTTTCGTGTAAATGATCAACAATTTTGTTGTATTCATTGAGAATCTGCTGTGCTGTGGTCATTAAGACATTGTTGATCTTATATTGTTGATTATTGTTATCGATGATTTGATTTTGACTTTTCAATATTTGATCCCAGTCTGTGGCGTCTGGTGATCCTGCAATCCATTTCCATGCGGAGCCGATCCAGTTGATTGATCGGCGAGATCGAGTTTTTTGACCTTTGAGTTCTGATATTAGCTGCTTGGTTTGGTTCATTTGGTGAATCAGTTGAGGTCGAAGACTGCTTTCTGGGTCAATGTTGTCAAGTGAAGTTCTAATTCTGTTGATTATTTCCTCATATTCGGTCAAGTTGATAACATGGATTAATTTAAAATTTCCATTGATGATTCGTCCATTGCCTTGTTTGAGAGTTATTATTGGTGTGGTATATTTGTAGATGGTAAGTGAGCTTGTCAAGCCCAATATCCAGAAACTGGAAAGAAGAGATTATTGCGTTAAATTTTTTATTTGAGTCTTGTGGACCCTTTTTCCGGAGGTGGTGGTAATTGTGACTCGATTATCTTTGGCCACAGTTTCTTCTTTAAATCTGGGTTTCTCTTTTCCTTGTATCTGCTTGATTGTAGTGTATATTGTTTCCCCAGGTTTATATTTTCTTGGTTTATTTCTCTTTGCGTTTTCCCTAGAGATGTTAGTTTTTTGGTTTTTCCTAATTTTTTCTGCCACATCTGTTTTGATGCGCTTAATATGTACCTAGAACAAAATAATAAAAAACTCATCAACGATTTACAACCACTTTATTTAAATCAAAACAGCTGCTCGTCTGACGTCATCACTGGATATATACGAAATAACCTCTTTGCCATTTGTATCTACAAGAAAATATGTATTAATATTAGTTGTTGTATTATATAAATTTTATTGGATTTAGCTAGTTATGCTGAATAATGTTGATTACCTAAAATAGAATATAATGAATAATTATTTGAATTGTAAAAATAGCGATTTGGAATACTTACCAAAACAAAACATAAATATTGCATTGTTGACATTTAATATTTTTTCCATCATGGTCGACATCTTTCGTTAGGTATTACAAACTAAAAGTGTTATATTTTGGTAATTTGTTCTAAATCGTTATACACATAGGTATTACAAACTAAAATTGTTATATTTTGGTAATTTGTTCTAAATCGTTATACACTGTAATGTTATTGAAAATTATTAGTACAAATTAAGCATCAGCCTGTAAAAATTATATTTTGTAGTCAGTAGAAAAAGTGAAGTCAGCATAAAACAATCAAAAAATAAAAATTTCAGAAAGAAGTTAATTAGTATTTTTAGTGTAAAGCAAAGTTAATTGGGTGCATCGTAGTATACGCAGAAGGCGAAGACAGCAAAGCTTATTGCGATATACTCAGAATAATTAGAGCCGTATATCACAATCATTTAGCGTCGAATTGCGCAGCCGGCATCCATCACAGCATTAAAACAACATCCTCGTTGACTTGATCTTTGAAGTCCACAAGATTTTGGTAATTGATTCTCTGCGTTCTCCCAAAAAATATGTCGCAAGGTTTATGTTGGATAACCGAATGTATTGAGTTGTTATAGCGATCTACTGCGATGTTAACTAGTTCTTTTATGGTTAATTCCTTATATTCCATTTGAAGACATCTTATTATCTCGATGATAGTAGAATGCACTCTTTCGATGGCTCCATTTACCTCACTTCGCTGGGGCGGTGTTAAGTATATTTCTATCCCCAAGGTTTTTAGATAGTCCATTACGATGGGACTTACGAAACTCCCCTCATTATCCATTACTAATAATCTGGGAATTGTGAAGTAATGCAGAATTTTGATTATTTTGTCTCTGATGTGAAGAACGGATTTGTTGTTGATGTGGAAAAACTTTGTAAATTTAGAGAATTTATCCATGCATGATATAAATTTTTCATTCTTTATCTCGATTATATCCATATGGAGTATTTCTGTTGGATATGTTGGAACCGGCGTTTCTTGGAGCTCGACTCGATTTGGGTGTCTGTCATATTTATTTGTATTACAGATGCTGCAGGTTTTGGTATATTTTTTTATTAGGCTGGTCATTCGTGGAAAATAGTACCGTTCTAGGATTTGATCCTTGTTCTCAGCGCGATTTCTGTGTGCTCGATTATGCTCCTCTGTTATAATTTTGAATTTATTTTCCTCGTTGCTAACGTCTTGGACCACTCTTTGTGTTAGACGTAACTTCAATCCCGGGAACTGTTCTTTGAAAACGTCTTGTAACATTTGGATGTGTTCTTCGGGTATTTTTATTCCATTGATGATGGTTGGATGGAGATTATCCCTTAGGATTTTTGTAAGAGTGTCCTTATTTATTTCCGGTAGGCTAATGTAATGCCTATGATAAGTAGGATGTGGTTCTTCGTGACAATCAATATATTTGCCTGTCTTGATTATCAGTTGGTTTCTGAAGACGTTTATAGGTGCTTCGCAGTACTGTATTAGGTCTGTGCTGTCTTTTTCAGCGCTGTGTATCGTGGAGGTTGATGATAGGGTGTTGACCTCTAGTTCTAATCTCGATAAGGCATCAGCTACTTTGTTGGTGCACCCAGGTTTGTATATGAGTTCATAGTTGTACTCTTCCAATCGGGCCTTCCATCTTTTTAATTTTGCGTTATTATTTTTAGTACTTAGTGCAAATGTGATCGGCTGATGGTCCGTGAGGATTTTAATTTTTTTCGCTCCGTACAGGTAATTTCGTAAGTTATCTAATGCCCAAATGATTGCTAGCATCTCTTTTTCATTGACCGCATAGTTCTCTTCGGTCTTGTTTAACGATCTGGATATATATGTGATTGGTCTGTCCTTTCCGATGTCACCCTGTGATAATACGGCACCAATTGCATAATCTGAGGCGTCGGTAGTAAGTATAAAAGGTTTATCGAAGTCTGGAAAGATTAGTATCTCAGTGGATGCTAAAACCTCTTTGATCTGACGGAATGCTTGGAGTTCTTTTCCTGTTAAGCTGATTTTCACTTTTTTTGATTGTGTTGCTTTAATTTGTGCGTTTTCGCCTCTTGTGAGGTTGGTTAAGGGCTTGGCGATTTTCGCGAAGTCTCTAATAAAACGACGATAATACGATGCGAGTCCAAGGAATGATTTTAACTCTTTTAAATTATCTGGGCTCTTTAGGTTTCGTATAGCCGCTACCTTCTTTAAATCTGGCCTGATTCCTTGGTTTGTTATGATGTATCCTAGGAATTCTGTTTCTGTTTTCATGAATTCCGTTTTGTCAAGGTTGACACGTAGGTTAGCTTTTTCAAGTTTCGAGAATACTCTTTTGACATTAATAAGGTGTTCTTCTTCGGTTTTCCCTCCGAATATGATGATGTCGTCAATATATACATAGCAGATGATTCCGATGAATTCTTTCAATACGTCGTCTATCATTCTTTGGAATATAGCTGGCGCATTTTTTAGTCCGAAAGGTAGTCTTAAAAATTCATATTTTCCATTCATCGTGGAAAAAGATGTTTTCGGAATATCCTTTTCTATCATCCTGATTTGGTGAAATCCTGATGTAAGGTCGATGGTTGTAAAAAACTTTGATTTTCCAAGATTTGCCAATGTGTTTGATATGTCAGGAATTGGATATGTGTCTGACACCGTGACGGCGTTTATTCTTTTAAAATCGACGACTATCCTATATTTTTTGATGCCTGATGCATCCAGCTTTTTTTCAACTACCCAAATTGGTGAGTTGTATGGGCTTTTAGACGGCCTTATGATTCCATCGTTTAGAAATTGGTTTATTTGTTTCTCCACGTCGTGCCTCATGCTGACTGGATAGGGATAGGATTTCGTGTAGATTGGTTCATCTGTTGTTGTTTTTATTTCGGCTTTTACGTTAGTATCAATTGTTTCAGTATTGTTGACTGGTTTAAATAGTGTTTTAAATTTTGCCACGATTTCTTTGAGGTTTTGTCTGGCTTCTAAGGATAAGTGACTATCCCGAACTTCGATGTTGTTTACTTGAACTGAGTGTTTTTCCTTAAGTGGAATTTTGATATTTGGGGTTATGGTTAAAATGTTATGTTTCCGGTCGATAATTGCTCCAAGTTTTTTAGAGTGTCGTCCCCGATTATTCCGTCGAATGTTTTTAAACCAGGTAATACAAAAAACTCTATTAATGTGTTAATTCCAATGCATTTGAAAAATTGTCCGGATATTTTTTTACTGATCTTGATGTCCCCTCCCGCTGATTTTATTTTAAACGGGACATTAGTGGGAATGGATCCTTCAGCTAGTTCAGGTTTAATGAAATTCTTGTTGGCTCCCGTGTCGATTAAAAATTTGAGGATGTTATTTTTTGCTGTTTTGTACTCTAGGTATGGTATGCTAGAGAGGCTTTCTCCATAAAATTTATCTCTGAGTTTATTTCCTCAGGTTCGTCTTCTAATGTCTCGATATCCGTATTTTCATTAATTAACTGATTATATTCCTCTTCCTCCTGTGTATCCAAATGATAAATTCTTTGCTGTCTTTGGGGTTCGCCGTAGCTTGGATGTTCTATTTTTGGTTGATGGTTATTTTGATATGCTGGTCTATTCATGTAATTTACGCGTTTGGTTTGAATTGACTGGTCAATTTCCATTGGTGTTGCAGGTTTCGGATAAATTGGCCTAGGTGGTATTTGTTGAATCGGATTTTGATTGTTGTATGATGTTTGGTTGTTATAATGTTGATTATTGTATACCATGTTTTTCCGTTGCGGTGGTATTAAATTGTGGATTACTAGTGGATTATGTGAATTGGTATACGAAATTTGGTTGACCGAGTTATTAATTCGTGGATTTTGTGGGTTGATATACGAAAATTGGTTGATTGGAGCTGTTACCGAGTTATTAACGTTCTTTTTCTGAATCGTCAAATTTCTGAAATTCATGTTTTGAATCTCAAGGCAGGACCCATATGCTTCCGGAAGTGTGGTCGGTTTTTGGATGATTAACATTCGTGACAATTCTCCATTTAACCCTCTGACAAAAACATCCAAAGCTCGATTCCTGTAGTTTTCGACTAGGACGCTGATGGTTTCTGTCGAATAATCCTCCGTTTTTATCTTATTTACTATCAATGAGAATTGATGATTCACATTGGCATAAAATTCATCGATTGACATATTTCTTTGTACAAGGTTATTTAATTGATGTTCTAACGTTCGAAGATCTCTCTTGTCTGCGTAGTGGAGCGACAGGCACTTTTTTATAGACGCCCACTCATCATCGAAGATGTTATATGATATTAATGCCGCATCGGCGTTTCCTCTAATCTTTTGCCGTATGTGTTGCAGTATTGCTCTATAGATTGGTTTAGTGCGTACAATGTTATAATCTCGTAGAATGTTCTCGACATTGTGCACCCAAGAGATATATTGAGTTGGATTTCCATCGAACTGTTGTAGTTCCTTCACGCAGTCAGGTAACTTACTTATGTCCTTAAGCTCTTGTTCGTTTTGTGGGACTGCGAATATTGTTGTTGCAGCTGGATTTATAGGTTTCTCCAGTATCTCGAGTCTCCGCTCGATTTGTTTGGTGAATTCAATTTGAGCATTTAGGGCTCCGGTTATTTTTGTCAATGCAGCTTGGATTTGATCTAATTTTTGATCCACTGGTGTCGTCATTATGATGTTTCACTTTTTATTATTATATTTTAAATTTTGTTTATATTAGTATCGTTGATTATTATGATCACTTTTTATTGTTGTAATTGAAAAAAAATGTTTAGTTACTTTTATTATTACTTGTTATTATATTCACTTTTTATTATTGTTTATTTTGTAATTATTATTATAAAAGTATATTTAGTTACTATTATTATCGTTATTATAATTACTTTTTATTATTAAAATTCTCGTTATTATTATAATTACTGTTTCTTATTATTTTTATTTTTTATTTTTTTTTTTTATTTTGTTATTAATTTTTACTTACATTAAAATTAAGAGGCTTTTCATGGCCTATTTGTGGATTAGTTTTGCCACAAAGGTCTTTATAGTGCACAGCCGGTTTTCGTACACTCGGAACCCGCACGTGTGTCTTCTAAATAAATGGATATGCTGTTTTTCTCCCGTTTGGCGATGTTGCGTTGATATTTGTAACCCGCCTACTAATGGTACAAACTTTATCACGGTTTATTTAGTTTCACTACTTCAGTGGAACGGCTTTAGCTATGTTCTTATGTGTATAGCCTTTTAAATTTGTTGTAAAAAAAACGGTTATGTTCTCGTGGGTATAACTTCTGTTTTTAACCAAAAACTGTCGTTCTTTAATTTTAGATATTTTTCAGCAGGGGTTTGCTGATTTAATGATCTTTTTATTTTTCACTTTTTTGTTACTTGCACTTTATATTATTTTATTAATATTTAACGCCAGGTCCCTGTTTCGGCGCCAGTTAAGAGTTTTACTCGAAGATTATATAAAAAAAATGAATTTATTTTATTATTTCGTGTTTATCTTTTACATTTCAAACTAAAACTAACTTACTTTTAAAATATGTTAACATTTTATACATAAAAAATTGCTTAATAAGTAAATTATAATATTCTCAAATAACTAGAACATGTCTGCGCGTGTTCTTACATGTGTTTTCCTTTTAAGCTGATTTAGCGTCTTTAGGTGATGCGCGTGTTTGCAATTTATGTTGAATTGCAATTCTAGTTGTGTTAACTTATATATATATATATATATATATATATATATATATATATATATATATATATATATATATATATATATATATCCAACAGCCTATACAAGGTATGCAATAGAAAGGATGATAGAGTTATTGGTCTTTGGTGGTTAGGATAGACATGTGAGTTTTACCCGCTTTCGGATTAGGGACAACAATAACCTCAGTCGATAGAAAATCCTCGCTGCTGGAGGATTTCTTTTGTTGTAACAAAAAGCTAAAATTTTTCTATTTGGGTGGTTGCTAGAGTTATGATTGCCTTTTTAATTAAAAAAAGTTAATTTTTATTTACTAGGTGAGCAGAAATTTAAAAAAAAAAATTTTTTTTTTCACCAATAAATCGCAAAAATTTTTGTCATTTAAACAGGCGAATAGAAATTACAAGAAGGTAGAGTTATCAGCAATATGACTTTATTTTGTATGTTCAAGTGTCACATAACTTGAAGTGGCACGCTTTGATGCAAAATAATGTCGCGTTGCTGACAATTATATTGTTTTTTAAATTCTGTTGGCCTGGTAAAATAACAAAAATTTGTATGCGATTTTTCGCCAAGTCCGAATTTATCAGTATTTAAACAACAAACTGAGTAGAAATTATATAGAAATGAGTGGTTGGGTGGTAAGATAAAGGAGTGGTGTGCGAAAGGTTTGGAGTTCGATTCTAAAAACTTCTGACTGAATTTTTTTTTTTAAGCAAAAATTTGATTTTTTTTGTTATTTCCACGAATTTTACCATTTTTTCGTTGGCTTTGCTTAGATTCGAACTCCAGGCCTTCTTCACTCTACTCCATCACCATACCACCTCAGCTATCTCATCTTATACAAGCTAATATACATTTGTTTGTTTTATGGAATTAAAACAAATGTGTCTATAATATGTCGATATGGCGACATCTCTGTTAGGGCATATGTAGTACATTTACTACACAGTGTTTCTGCTAAGTGCTGAAATATTTGGTTTTGCTTAAAAGAGGAAGTATGTTTTACTTTTGTAAAAATGTCTGAAGCTCGATTTTTTGTATAATTAATTAATTACGTAACATTATTATTGCATTAAAATAATATTATGGATTAGTTGTACTAAATATTCTGGTAACGAAGTCGCCATAATTTCGAAAAGCAAACTAGTTACAAAATTTAGCAAGAGTAGCTGCGTGCAGTCAGAAGTACTTATGTGTACTTTGCCACGTTAAATGGAATGCAGCAAATAATGTTACGTAATTAATTAATTATTTAAAAAATCGAGCCTCTGACATTTTTACAAAAGTAAAACACACGCCCTCTTTTAAGCAAAACCAAATATTTCAGCACTTAGCAGAAACACTGAGTTGTAAATGTAGTACATATGCCCTAACAGAGATGTCACCATATCGACATATTAGAGACACATTTGTTTTAATTGCATAAAACAAACAAATGTATGAGATAGCTGAGGTAGTAAGGTGATGGAGTGGAGTGAAGAAGGTCTGGAGTTCGAATCTAAGCAAAGCCAACGAGAAAATTTGTTTTTAGATGAAAAATTTTGAATTGGGGATAATCCGAGAAGATTAATCGGGATCGAGATCGCTACAAAAAAAAATTTGGTAAAATTCGTGGAAATAACAAAAAAAATCAAATTTTTGCTTAAAAAAAAATTAAGTCGGAAGTTTGTAAAATCGAATTCCAAACCTTTCGCAAACCACTCCTTCATTTTTTTTTTTTTTTTTTTTAAATATGATTTTTTATTTAAGCTAATATTAAGTTTACAGTAAGATAAGGAAAGAATATTACAAAAAAAACTTATGATCAATAATCTTATTGCTTACTACTGTCCCAATAAGGAGCTCAAGTAGTTTCATTTAAATTATAATTAAACCATTTGCCAATTAGCCTTATTGTTAAAAGTTATCTAAACTTATTCATTATAATTTTGTAGGCATAAAAATAGCCGTAAAACATGCCATTTATCAGAAAATTGACTTATTTAGAAAGACAGCGTTTCTTGCTTTGATTAATTGCTTGTTTATACGGTTCGTTAGGTAGCAGAATTGGTCGATATTAATTCCCAAGTATTTCACTGACGGTTTTTGTTCGATGCTAATGTTATTAATTTTTATTTTCAGATTATTTCGGTTTCTTCTTACTCGTATATTATTATTATTAGCCAGCTGATATGGTCTTCTAAACAGGATTGATTCGCATTTCGATCCGTTTATCATGATTCTCCATGTGCGTAGAAAACTCGTTGTAAAATTAGTAGCTATTTGGAGATTTTCTTGTATGCTGCTGATTTTTCATTCGTAACAGAATATTACTATATCATCAGCATAGGCGATGGTATGAATGTTGTTATTGTTGATTTTCTCATTAGATACTAAATCATTTGTATAGAGATTAAACAGAATTTGAGCGGTTATGGATCCTTGTTGTAATCCGTTGTAAACATTGAAAATTCTTGTTGACGTTTTGCTTCCGTTGGTAGTAGTAAATGTTCTGTTATATAGCATGTCTAATAATATGTGTAATATGTCAGTATCGTATTGCATTTCACTCAATTTAAATATTAGTCCATCCAGCCAAACCGATTCGAAAGCTCTCTCCATATTAATGAAAACTGCTCCAGTACAAATTTTATGGTTTAAATTCTGACCTATATGCGATGTTAAGTTGGCAATACCATGTACTGTTGTGTGGTTGTGCCGAAATCCAAACTGATTATCCGGTATTAGGTTGTTGTCCAGTGTATGTTTATGAATTGTATTATGCATTATTATTTCATACATTTTGCCCAAATTTGACAATAGGCTAATCGGTCTATAGTTTACTGGATTGGCTGCATTCTTATCTTTTTTTCGGATTGGAAAGATTCTGGCCTGTTTCCAGCATTTCGGGAATGTTCTGTTGTTTAGCAGATTATTAAACATTGTGCAAATTTCTGCTATTATTGGCTCTGGCAAATGTTTTAATACAATGCTCAAGACCTTGTCTACACCATACGGAGCAGGCCAGCATCGGTTTTACTTCTTCTAAGGATATGAAATAATTCTGATCTGTGGTTTGTTGCTCGTTCGCTCGATTCGAGACGGAGAATGTGCACTTCGTGATGTTATTTGATATTTCATGTGAATGTTGCTGTTTAATGCTTCGAACTTTTTGTGTGATAATTGATTCGTGAGGTTTCTTGCCTAACAAAGGATTAGCGTGTGTTTGTTTTTCAACGTAGTGTCCTATGATATTCAGGTAATTTTTTACGTTAAAGACATTATATTTCGTTCCAGATTTCGATATTTTATTCCAATCAATATTTAGATCTGTTATGGTTTGTGCCTCCTTTACCTCGATTTCTAGCCTACGAATTTCTCGGTTACCTGTTCCTCTTCTAAATTTCGCTCCTGGTCTTATGGCTTCTAGTTTGTTCTTCCAGTGTTTATTGATTTGCAGTTGTACGTTTTGTTTAATTAATTCATTTGTCCGTTTGACTTCTGCTTTGAGCGTATTTATTTGTTGAGACTTGTTCGTTCCAGCTCGTTTCAAGTTTTTAATGTTTGTTATTATACGGCTTTTATGTTTATAGAGTTTCTCTATTGAATTATTTGTGAAACATTCCATATAGTTGAAGCTAATAGTATTCAGTGTTAAATTTTGTTGAATTATTTCTGTTTTGTTTATTATACACTGTTCAGTTTCCGTAACTGTGAGGTTCCTATCGTTTGGGGCTATACAGGTTTGGTTTGTTCTGCGTAAGTGTTTTAGATAATTTTTCTCCAACCGTCCTTTCCATGTATTCCAATTGGTATTTTTAAATTGCAAAAATTGTTCGTTTGTTGTATCGTTCAGGGTATTATCCATATCTTCTGCTTCTACTTGAATTTCTATGGCTTTATGGTCACTTTCATAAAAATGTGAAGGTATTTGTCCCGTGCTATTGTTGCCACGCTTAAACGAGTATCTACAATTGCTAGATCTAAATAACTTTTTGCTGCTGGAAATGTAGGCGCATCTGCCTGGAAGATTTGAGATCTGTATAGGACAGCATTGTTGATTTGCCATCGATTTAAATGAACTCCTTTGTAGTTGTTTGTACAATTACCCCATGTCGTGGACTGTATAGGTGAATAAAACGCTTCTGCAAACTCCGTAAGGTATTTATCCGTTCTATTATTTTACTTAGTAACTTTATTTATGAAATGATGAAAATTTATTTCTGATCATTTATGTTTTATAACACGGTTTTATTTTGTATATAATTTCACACAAGCGATCACTACTCTCTCGTAAATTGCAAGCAACTCCCTTTACAAAAAAAAAAATTACATCAAAAAGCTAAACTTTACCTAAAGTATCTATCTCTTTTCGTAAACCATAATAAAAATCTTATCATAGATTTGAAGCCATGGTGGCAATTTCTCATTGGCTTAAATAAACATCAAAAATATGTTTATGGTAAGTTGAGCCGCGGTTAATTTAAACCACAAAACACAAAAGTATAAGAAAGATTATACCGAAATAAAATGTTAAGCCGGTGCGAACCTAGCGCCACTCTTTAAATATTGTTTTCTAGTACTAACATTAGGTGTCTAGTAAGGGAAACAAATTCATTTACATATGATATGAAATTTTGTATTTTAAATGGAATATATATTCCCTTCACTGTAGAGCATATTCTCAATTTCTCATGTATTTTGCATTCGTTTTGACTTCGTTTTTGTATTTTCGTAATTATGAACATAACATTAACATAGTACGAAGATATATATATATACATATAGCTTAGCCATTCCATTAGCCACATTTGGTATGGAGAAGAGAAAGAACACATATCTACATAGTTTTGTTTATGTTGATTTTTTATACATGCATATTATAGTATGCACAAATACATAACACAATATATACTTTTAAATAGATTTTTTCTGCATCGAACTATTTAATTTATGAATAAAGGAATTGAAAACGTAGAAAATATTTCATTCATGGTTTTATCTAATTTTGTGCTACTTCTACGAAATTTTATTTATTTTTCCTTGCATTCAAAATATTCAAATAGTTTGTGCAGGCTAAACTTGTATTACAGCGTAACCCAATCCTATGAATTTAAAAATAGATCAAATAATAATTTTTAAGATTGTTTTTATTTTAAATAAATAAATAATCTAAGCTTTTTATTTCAATACAATCTAAAAATGAAAGTTTAAAAAATCACAAAATTTTGATTTTCAAAACGAATAAAAAATAAAAACATTTATGTATTTTAGAAATTTGTGCAAAATGCATTTTGTGAAGTAAAATTCAGATCATCAGTTGCTTTTTATTTACTCAATAAGAAGTAAATAAAAGCAACTGATGATGCGAATTTTTTTTCACGATATCCACTATGCATAAATTTTTAAAATATCTAAATGTTTTTACATATTTTGTTAACCAAAATTTGGTGGCTTTTTAAACTTTCATTTTTAAATTGAGTGTGAATTACGGTATTCCTAAATTAAAAAACGGTTTGAAATTCAAAATCATTTTGATAATCAATACAATTTGTATTAAAGTTTTATTCTAGAGCAAAGTACAGATGATATCGTCCAGTTAATCTGTAAAAAAGGTTAAAAATGGGAAATCGATTAGTTCGGAACACCCTTAAAATGGGAAAACACTCTTCATTTCTACCTACTTTTTAAATATTTTACAAATTGTTAACTTTTTCAACATAGCATTTTTATTTAACTAGACCAAATATGAAATGTTCAACTTCTGGTGGAAACACTGAGCTTTCCAAGTTAAACATGAAAAAAACGATTTTTTTCTAATTTACTTATTTTATTTGTTTAAATTTTTAATTCAATTATTTCTTTCGGTTATTTAACCAAATATAATTATTGAACGATTAAATTAACACTTTTCAGTTCATTTTAACATTTAAAATTATGACAATTAGTTTTAGATTAATTTGAAAAAAAAAAACAAATATTATAAAATTAAATATTTAATTAAATAGTTAAAATATTTTTTATGTATGCTATATTAAATAATATTATAATATATTTAAAATATTTGTAGTTAATAATTAAAATAGTTGAACAAAGATTTCTATCGGTTTGTAATATTACAATACTTTTATTACGAAGAGCGAAATTATCAAGAATTTTGCAAGTTCAGTTTCGATCTGAATGAGAATTACGAAAAATTTAATTTTTTTTTTCCATCTCATGCTATAGCGACATAATTGTTAATTGCAGATATATTTATTAGTACATTAATACAAAACAAAAACATAGCCAATACCAAACAGCCAACGCTTTTTGGGCACATTTTTGTTGGAAATGGGGTGATTTCGAATTTCGAGTTTTAACTTAAGCGACAAGTTTTCAATAATATTTAAGCCCGGTGATGTGTGGTATTTTCATAACTTCGAGACAATTATACAAAAGTCATTATTGGACGATATAAGATGAACGTATCGGATCGTTCTCCTGATAAATTTCGAAACAATCTTTAATTTCAAGCTTTTTAACACTCCAAGGGTTAAATAGCTTGGAATCAAATTTTCCTTGAGAAATCGGTCCATGTTTCCATCTGATATATACCCCCACGCCATTTCATCATGCCCACATTCATGTTTCACTGCATATTTTACAGAACTATATTTTCGGCCGAATTCAGTTATTGATGCCAGTCGATAACTAATAATAAACTTTATCATTAAAATTAACAAAAATAATTACATAAAACTAGATTAAGAAACGCTTAAGAAAAATAGTTTTCAATTTTGGTGCAGAATAAAATATTTCCAAAACTTTTACATCGATTTTCCCAAAATGCGTTTTCTCTCGTTATGTAAATCAAGTTACGTACGGCAGCGTTGAATTGATTGAATATTATTTCATCATTCCATTTGGGATTCGAAGCCAAAAATATTAAAGTTACTCTCATCTGAGAATATAGTAATTATAATGCTGAAGTAGTACACATTATCCGTGTTTTTTTATATTATTATTATGAATAAGTTGTTTTTATCTCGCGTTTCTGCCATGGAAATTTGCACCTCGTAAAAGACCTCGCACGGTCTCGGCATGAACTTTTCAGCCATACAGATTTTTCTAACTCAACTCATACGAAATTACGAATTTCGTTAATATACAATATGTATTTTTATATTTTTAAATGCTGCGAGTTGGTTGAAGAAAATGTGAACTCATGAATTTTAAATTTCGTAATGATTACATTTCCTTAAATGCATTTCCGGATTTTCAATTGAACATTAATTTAGATATGGAGAGATTTATCCCTAGGATAACAGCTTCAAGTACAAAAAAGGAAACGTGGTATAATAATGACTTGATAAATCTAAAAATAGAAGGGGCAAGGCTCACAAAAAATATAAATTACATCCTAATTGCGTAAGAAGTATATATGGGCTTATCCATTACTTTTTAAAAAAACCGGGCGCATGCATTTTACTGCATTCACCGAATTATCTGTAACTTTTTTACAGAAAATTAGTCGATGAAAAATGAATTTGTCCAAAATTTGACCCCTTCCTGGCCCACGCTTCTCAAGCTATGATTTTTTGAAGTTAAGAAATTTATGGTAACCATTCTACTTAGGTTGCTTTGTTTTTAAAGGTATAGGCCTCATTCTCTCCGTTTTCTCGCCCCACTACGTTATAATTTTTTTAAAACACATAGCTCGTTAAAAAAAATCAGGAGTAGTAACGTACGTTTTAATTCAGTATTTCACAAATATCTCAGTTTCTGTTTATCATATTAAAAAAAAAAGTATGTACCACTTTATTTATTATGAGTTTGCCTTTAAATCTAACATTTTTAAAATTATAAGTAGGGGTAAGTTTAGTAGTAGATACAAGTTAATTTGCACCTTTTTTCATCAAGGGGATCACAACTGTGAATTTTTAACAGTGTTGAACCTACTATTGAGCTTTTCCTTATGCTTCTGAATTTTGTTATGATCTATATAAAATCAAAATTGATCTGAGAGATTTTAATTTGTTTACTGTAATATTAAGTTAAAAATGTTCGATTTAAAGGCAAACTCAAAATAAATAAAGTAGTACATACTTTTTTTAACATGATAAACAGAAGCTGAGATATTTGTGAAATACAGAATTAAAACGTGCGTTACTACCCCTGATTTTTTTTAACGAGTTATTAGGTGTTTTAAAAAATTATAACGCAGTTAGGATCTCAATATCCAATAAGTATTTCATGAGGTGTTGTGAGGATAAAACGATGAGCTTCTTTCCAAAAGCTAGTGTCGTTCAGAGTAAAACGAGAAAAGTTACAGAGTGTGAATATTACGATTTCCGAAAAATTGGGTGCATTCAAACGCTTGTACCCAACTTTAAAAGTGTTTGAAGAAATTAAATGTGGTTTAAAAATTTGTAAGGTCATGAAAATATGAAAAAACTGAGTCTATGTATTTTAGTAAAAATTCACTGATTTAGTGAAAATTTTAAAACATGCCATTTTCTAATAAAAAAATAAGATTGTGCCTTTTGGTGTCGCATTTAGCCAATATTAAATATGAGACTGAAACTGACTTCAAATGAAAGTTCAATAAAAAACGAAAAGAATGATGCCTATAACATTAAAATAAAGCAACCTAAGTAGAATGGTTACCTATCGAGAATAACCTAAAATCGCTCAATTTCTTAACTTCCAAAAAGTATTACTCGTGGAGGGGGAGAGGAGGGGCGCTGGAAAGAGCCAAATTTTGGGAAACTCTATTAAAGAATATATGTATAAATATATGTACATATATATTCTTTACAGCAGTTACATTCTGGAGCTTGCATCATCAACTAAATCAAAGCCGAATAACTTTTCGCATTTTGTTAATTACAAAAACAAATCTAATGAACAACTAATTTGTTGAACATTGTATATAATTCAAAATCTATGTATTTTGAATAATGTTGTGAGGGAGTCAAAATATTCTATGTTTCGTCTCGAAGTAGATACTATTTTATCCGAATGGTCAATCCTTGATATTAATGAAAGTTCTGGATTCGATTGTATTCCACTCATTTTCTAAAATTAGCCGGTAGTGCAATTTCTGGCCATATTTTCCTAGTTGCTTCTCTCTTCTATGGGAACGCTTACTTATTAAGCCAATTTTTAAATTTGGATCTTGAAGCGATGTCGAGAACTATAGAGGTTTTTGCATTATTTCAGTTTTAACAAAGCATTGTGTGTAACTAGTTAAAGGGAAATTGTGGTTTCATGTTAAGATATTCATTTCTCATGGATTTTTCACAGGATAGCTTGAATTTTTCCTTGATAGGCCAACTGTAACTAACTTAGTTTTGTTTTCAAATTGTATTTTATATGCACTATGAAATGGTAATTTTGTACAGATCATTTACACTGATTTGTGAAAGGCCGTTGGATTGTAACTGTTTTGCCAATTGATTGGATTAGGTCTTACCTGGAATTTAGAACTCAAATAGTAAAACTTGGTATAATTTCACTTCAAGAGTTCTTCAGGAGCCCATCAAGATAGTCATTTGGCTAAATGTTTTTTATTCTTTGCGTTAATGATGTGGTAAATTGTCTGAGTAATTTATGCGGACGACATTAAAATTTTCACAACTTTTTCTTGCGCCAATGATGCAATTGACTTTCAATCGGATCCGACAAACTTCAAAGCTTAGTGTACATCGCATAATTAGATGCTATAGATCTACAAATGCAAAACAATCTGCTTCACCCGATTACACTCACCCACTAGTTACGTTTACTTTTTTGACGATTGCATTATTGAAAGTGTCGATAAGTTTAAAAATGTAGGTATAACTTTTACTTCGAATCTATCATTTCATAAGCACATTGAGGGTTGCATTTCTAAAGCGAATTCTATGCTTGGGTTTTTTAAAAGGTTTTCCAAAGATTTTCAGGATTCTTACGTGATTAACATTTTATACATCCCGTTTGTTCGTTCATTGTTAGAATATGGTGTTGCCGTATGGACTCTGTTTTATAATAACTACTCAGATGGCATAGATAGAGTGTAAAAGCGCTTTTAAATGTAAGCTCTCCCAAAGCTACCTAGAGATGTAAGCCTGCCTGCTTTCATAATTCCAGCATACCGAGGTAGATGCAAATTAATAAATACTGAGCCCCTCTTTATTCGTAGAGACCCATTTAAGAAATTGGTGCCAAAGCATCTTTTAGATTATTGGTAAATTTTGAAGAAAAAAAATTTTGAAATATTTTAATGATATAATTTTATTAATTCTTTTAATAATGTAACCAGTTCGTTATAACTATATAATCAATTAAATAAGTTGGTGATAAGGATAACTAAATAAATAAATAAATTCACAGATATTCAGGAATTTAAAAAAAAAATTAACAATTACAAGTAGTTTACTACTGAAAAACGCGTGTCCATTTTCACAACATAACGAACACTGTACCACATATCTCTGCCGGAAATTAAGTTCAAGTATTTTAGTTTGACTCTATAGGACTTTTAAAATAAAGAAAAAGGGTGAAGGCGGGATGCTTCTTCAATTTTAAGGGTGCCCCGCATTAAGCAGCGTACACTTTATATTTTGACATCATGTACGGCACACAATCTATAGGAATTCAAAAAATATTTCCTTTAAAATCGATTTCATTGTAAAATTAGAGAAGTTGGTTGAACTAATAATGAAGCTTAATTCAAAACTGTTTAAAAAATGTCTTCAAAATTGTTTGTGCATATTAAAACTTAAGACAAAAAAGCAGAAGATTGTGAGACACGATCTTTAAATGTAAAACTACATACGCCTAGAGTATAAAGTAAGAAGTCGTAGAATAGGATAATTTGGTAGTATATGAATTAGGATAGTTTGATCGTTTCATGCAAATTAAATGGTGTTGGTCGACTAAAGGCTGTCCAACCCTTACCGAGTTATAAATAATAAAACAAAGCGCGGCCCGGCGACCTTAAATGAGAGAAATATTTTCTGCGATTTTCAAAAATAAAAATTGTTATAAAGAGGTCGTCGAACCATGTGAAAAGGTTTTTGTCCCGTTAACGGCCGTTCATCCATTATCGAAATATAAATAAAAATGTGAAGAAAACAAAAAAATCAGTTTTTTTTTTTTCTCCACTTTAAAAGGGACAATTTACACAAATAATAGTAGATTGTTCTACAAGTAAAGAAAAGTGAAAGTTTTCCGCATGATTTACCGCATGCTTGAGAAATTTTACACTCGCTGGAAAACTCACTTTTCTTTATTTGTAGATCTACTATTTATAAAGAACACATCATGTCGCGAGTAACTGTTTGTTCCTTTAAATGTGTTTTTTTGTCTTAATTTTTAATTTGCATATATTAGACGAAAAATGGGTATTTTAATTAAGAAAACCCATAATTCATCTTTTTTATTTCGCGATACAAAAAATCGCACGACCGACGTTCATAAGTTTTTTTTCTAAACTAAAACTAATCGACAAGCGACAACAATCGACTCAATTATGTACGTAGAAGATAATATACAGAATTACAGACGTACATCTACATAATATACCAAAAAAAACAAAAACAAGGAAACAAAAATGTTCGTAAAAGCAAGAGAGAGGTAAATTTTTTTGTTTTTTTTTCTGTTGTTGTTTAAAGAGCAGATTCAGTGAAGGAAATAAATATTCCATTTCAAATAAAGAATTTCATTACGTTTATAAAAAACTTTGTTTCCCTCGGTGGACACCTAATGTTAGTTTTATTTTCGGCCGTACACATTATTCGTGCGCTGATTGAATTTCATTGTTGTATGCGCTTGAATTTTCTTATATTTCATTATTTTATGTTTAAACTTAATTGGTAAATGCCATAATGTTTTCATTTGGTTTAGACCTATGATAAATATTTTCGTTATCGACTACGAAAGATAGATGGAAGCACTTATAATTATTTTTTATAATAAATCTATTACATTCTTGATTTAGCATAACACATAAACGTCAAAAATTAATATTAACAAAGTGAGTGAGCTGAGTTGGAAAATACAAAAGTAAAATTTAAATAATACATAATTGTTTGGTTTTATAATTAAAGTTTGTTTTAGGTTGATCCTTGAACGACTGTATGATGATGATTGATTGTGAACACCCCACGTTGTGTGTCTCGCGTTCAGATCTCCTGCTATGATATAATAATTTCTTAAGTTAACCAGGTCTAGTTCTTCGAAGATTTGTTTCCATTCGACTTCAAATTGTTGATCACTCAATACAATGTTACTTCCGGAACATTATATCGCGATAATGAAAAGACGTTGATCATGCTTTAATTTAATTTTAATGATAGTTGATTCTATGCCCACACTATTTTGAAGTTTGTTGATTTTAATATGTTCGAATGTATAACTATTTTTTAATATTATTGCAGTACCCCCTCCAAGTAAATTTGTTGGTCTATCTTGTCTTACTATGTTTTAATGTTTGAAATCTAAATGATGCTTGAATTTTAATTTGGTTTCGTTTAGTAATAAAATATCCGGATCGTGCTTATTGATAAAATGAAGCAGGTTTAGACGTCTGGTAATGCTAACAATTGAATTTACGTTGAGAGCTATTACTGTGAACTTCATAACTTATTAAGCATACTCAAAAGTTATGAGATTTGCCCACTCTGTTGTTGGATAACTTCTGCCATTTTTTCCACTCTTCCTGCCAACTTTTGGACTGTTGATTGTTCACTGGTGCCTTATTTTAAAACCTCTACGTACGATCCGTGTTGCGAGTTTACTTTAATTGTTTCGGCCAGCTTGGGCAACGTTGAACGATTGTGTTTCTCGTTTATTTTTTCTTTTAGTCTTCTTAACGCGCTTTGATAAGTTGGACAGCCTTTAAACGATGCTGGATGTCCGGTTTTGTCACAGTTGACACAGTATATGTCACTTTGTTCAATTGTGTGAATTAATATTTAATTTAATTCAATAATATTATTGAAATATTTTAATTTCGAACACTGCGATGTTAGCACCACGTAGGTAGACTCACAACTCATCACTCCTTCATCTTACCATCCAACCACTCATCTCTAAATAATTTTTTTCATTTTTTCGTTTCTGATAAAATCGCATACAAATTTTTGTTATTTTACCAGGCGAACAGAATTTAAAAAACAACAGAATTGTCAGCAACGTGACATTATTTTGTATCAAAGCGTGCCACTTTAAGTTATGTGACACTTGAACATACAAAATAAAGTGATATTGCTGACAATTCTACCTTCTTGTAATTTCTGTTCGCCTGTTCAAATGACAAAAAATTTTTGCGATTTTTGATGAAAAAAAAAAAATTTAAAATTTCTGCTTATTTGGTAACTAAAAATAAACTTTTTTTAATTAAAAAGGCAATCATAACTCTAGTAACCACCCAAATAGAAAATCCTCGCTGCTGATTTCTTTTTTGTAAAAAAAAGCTCCAAATTTTCTATTTGGTTGCTAGAGTTATGATTGCCTTTTTAATAAAAAAAAGTTTATTTTATTTACTAGGTGAACAGAAATTTAAAAATAATAATTTTGTTTGTTTCATCAATAATCGCAAAAAATTTTTGTCATCTTAACAGGCGAACAGAAATTACAAGAAGGTAGAATTGTCAGCAATATGACTTTATTTTATATGTTCAAGCGTCACATAACTTGGAGTGGTACGCTTTGATACAAAATAATGTCACGTTGCTGACAATTATGTTGTTTTTTTAAATTCTGTTCGCCTGGTAAAGTAACAAAAATTTGTCTGTGATTTTTCGCCAAGTCCGAATTTATCAGTATTTAAACAAAAAACTTAGTAGAAATTATATAGAGATGTGTGGTTGGGTGGTAAGATGAAGGAGTGGTGTGCGAAAGGTTTGGAGTTCGATTTTACAAACTTCCGACTTAATTTTTTTTTAAGCAAAAATTTGAATTTTTTTGTTATTTCTACGAATTTTACCAAATTTTTTTTTGTAACGATCTCGATCCCGATAATTCTTCTCGGATTATCCCCAATTCAAAATTTTTCGTCTAAAAACAAATTTCTTCGTGGGCTTTGCTTAGATTCGAACTCCAGACCTTCTTCACTGCAATCCTCACCTTACTACCACAGCTATCTCATCATATACAAGCTAATATACATTTGTTTGTTTTATGCAATTAAAACAAATGTGTCTATAATATGTCGATATGGTGACATCTTTGTTAGGGCATATGTACTACATTTAATACTCAGTGTTTATGCTAAGTGCTGAAATATTTGGTTTTGCTTAAAAGAGGGCGTGTATTTTACTTTTTGTAAAAATGTCTTAGTCTCGATTTTTTAAATAATTAATTAATTACGTAACATTATTATTGCATTAAAATTTTGTTTTTAAATTTACAATAACAATTACATAGGCTAAATCCCCGCAAAATTAACATTAACCCAAAATAAAATTTAGTTTAATTAAACATAATTCTAATTCTTGGTTATGTTACCTGCCACTAGAGCCATAATACATAGTACATTTATATTTTATTTCGAAAGGTTTGCTTTTGTCAATTAAATCAAATTGGCTATTTTCTTGGAACAAAAATAAACTCAAAGCAATTCGAATTAAATTTTGGTCAACAAAATACCCTTATTATTGCCTTAAAATAATATTGTGGATTAGTTGTTCTAAATATTCTAGTAACAAAGTCGCCATAAATTCGAAAAGTCACAAAATTTTGCAAGAGTAGCTGCATGCAGTCAGAAGTACTTGTGTGTACCTTGCCACGTTAAATGGAACGCAGCAAATAATGTTACGTAATTAATTAATTATTTAAAAAATCGAGCCTCAGGCATTTTTACAAAAGTAAAACACACGCCCTCTTTTAAGAAAACCAAATATTTCAGCACTTAGCAGAAACACTGTGTAGTAAATATAGTACATATGCACTAACAGAGATGTCACCATATCGACATATTATAGACACATTTGTTTTAATTGCATAAAACAAACAAATGTATATTAGCTTGTATATGATGAGATAGCTGTGGTAGTAAGGTGAGGATTGCAATGAAGAAGGTCTGGAGTTCGAATCTAAGCAAAGCCCACGAAGAAATTTGTTTTTAGACGAAAAATTTTGAATTGGGGATAATCCGAGAAGATTAATCGGGATCGAGATCGTTACAAAAAAAAATTTGGTAAAATTCGTAGAAATAACAAAAAAAATTCAAATTTTTGCTTAAAAAAAAATTAAGTCGGAAGTTTGTAAAATCGAACTCCAAACCTTTCGCACACCACTCCTTCATCTTACCACCCAACCACACATCTCTATATAATTTCTACTAAGTTTTTTGTTTAAATACTGATAAATTCGGACTTGGCGAAAAATCACAGACAAATTTTTGTTACTTTACCAGGCGAACAGAATTAAAAAAAACAACATAATTGTCAGCAACGTGACATTATTTTGTATCAAAGCGTACCACTCCAAGTTATGTGACGCTTGAACATACAAAATAAAGTCATATTGCTGACAATTCTACCTTCTTGTAATTTCTGTTCGCCTGTTAAGATGACAAAAATTTTTTGCAATTATTGATGAAAAAAAAAAAGAAGAGTCTCTAGGAAATCCTTGGCATTTTCTTGATTCTCCCTTATAAATTCTTAGTTCTTCATTATAGGAGTCCCAATTCTGAGCGTCCCTTGTACTTTAGACTTTATTAAAGGCTGGCCTACAAGCCTTATGATAGGTCCCTAGGTCCCTGGACCACCATATTGGTTTTGGGTTTCCCCGATAGGCTTAGCTAGTTGACACGCAGCTGTCTACCACAACCTCTAGTTCCCTTACTATTGCTTTGGTCTCCGGAGCCCTCCATCTTCTTTTGTTCCACTTCTAAGATAAGCTCATCCAGATCGAGATTTACTAGAGGATACAACTTTTTTCCCCTTTGTTCTTAGCAGGTGCTCAAGTAAATCAGCCCTAGGCCGAAATGACTGGACTCACTAATACTTCTACCCTCACTATCATCCACTATACAGCTGACCCGAAATCGAAGTTAATCATCAAGACTAGGGACTCCTTATTTGTTACCATTATTGATAACCCCAATCCCCTTTCCCTTCCTCCTGTTTGACGATCTACCCATAACTGGTTGGAAGGTCAGGATTACCGGCCTGAATAATCCACATGACCTCATCAGAGCTAGCCGGTTCAGATGGCTGCCAAGCACGTGTCCTAGGCCTGCTAGGAATCTCTTTGCGGCTAACTGCTACCAGGCTCGCGCCTAGCCACATCTCTCCCACTTCGACTATCGCCATTTTGTAGACTACCACCGATATCTGGTCTCAGTAGGCAGTCAGCTTCACGCGCTCGGAACAACGCTTTAATTTGTCAGGCTTTTGGAGAGTGACGGTCCTCTTACTATTTTTTGTTGCACCTGCTACGTTGATTGCCCCGAGTATCGGAGATAGGATGGTTCAGCTGCGCTGCAATTGCTCAATCATTTAGTGACACCTACCTTACACCTAGGTCAATTTTTATCACCCGCTCAATAAAGAGGGTGAACACGGGGGCGACTGCATCTATAAGGCAATTTCTGTATTAAGAGATCAGACAGACTGATTTTATTATTCATATAAGTGTAAGGGACAAACCGACCTTTTTATTAGAAAGTTGTGAATTTTAGTGCAATAAAGAAAAAAAGTTGAGTGATTTTTCAAGTAACTTTTTACTAATTATTCATTAAATCAAGTCACCATCAAAATATGTTTCGTGTATCGAAAATAAAACAAAAAATTGATTCAGTGATGCTTTTATAAAAATAAAAAGTGAAAAATTCAAGTTTTTTTTATCTGTTTTTAGTTTAACGAAATTTTTTTTTAATTCTCTATCATTTCGGAATGAATCAAATTGCGGTACCAGCGATGTGTTTATTTTGCTTTGATGTCCTGTATTGTGAGTTACAAGGTATCGATGAGCCTCCCGAGCCAACATTCTCGAATGATGCATACCCAATGTTTGTTACTTGGAAAATCGGTACAAATAAACGTTTGCGTGGATGTATTGGAACATTCAGTGCAATGCCTTTACGTTCAGGTCTTAGAGAATATGCTATAAATAGTGCGCTAAAAGATCCTAGATTTTCGCCGATAACGATTAATGAATTTCCAAGCCTGACAGTCTCAGTTTCAATACTTAAGCGATTTGAAGAGGCGCAAGACTATTTAGATTGGACGCTGGGAATCCATGGAATTAGTATTGAATTTCGAAATGAATATGGTGCTAAATCTACTGCAACCTTTCTACCTGAAGTACCTGTTCAAGAAGGTTGGGACCAAATCCAAACAATAGATTCATTGTTACGTAAAGGTGGTTACCGCGCAGAAATCACACCCGAAATACGGCGTTCAATAAAATTAACTCGTTATCGATCGGATATAGTTGAAATGACGTACACCGAGTACCAACAACTATCAGACTGGCAAACAATTGCAGTGCCATCATCATGACTAGTGGAAAAATATTTTTTGTATTATATTTTACATTTTCTTATTGTTCTTGTTCTATTACAAGAAAACTGTATTTTATTAATAATTCGTTAATTATTTAATATAATCAGGTATAAAGTAGCAAATTATCTGTACCGAAAAATTATTTTAATTTAATTTAAAACTATAAAAATATTCCAATAATTGGGCTCATCTGTGGGCAGGTCAGGTAACGTAATTGGAGAAAGCAATCTATGAGAAAATGTTCGGGAGTTAATATCTTGAAGATCACGTATAGAAATAAATTGACTCTAACAGTCCCAAAACGCCTCAGCATATAGTCAGATCCGAGGCTAGTTCTATGTGTGCGGGTTTAACAACAAAGCAGACGAATACTGCTATGTAGCCCTTGTAGATTTTAGCACCTAGTCGAGGTTTAGATTTTACTTTCACCATTGGTCCTGCGGATTCCAATTTCAACTATGGATAATAGTATTGAAAAAGTGTTGAATGTTGTTAATGGATCAAGTTGACTCGATGCTTGATAATAGATGCAGGATGTTTGATGAGAGAAGAATAAAGAAATATGTTAAGAGACATGTTAACTTGAAATATAATTAGTCAAAATTTAAATATTAGTCGGCAGACGGCATAGTTTGGTTATGTTTCCTTTCCATTCTCCCAATTTAGTTTTATTCGAGTCACCTCGGACCAATGAATCCTGTCACCACAATACAATATCACCGTCACATAAATTTGGTGAACGATGACGCCATTTTGGACGTTGATTAAGGCACGTTAAATAATAATAACCTACCACCGACTCGAACTATTTCTCCATCGGGGAATGGAGCAAGGGCGGATAATTGTGATTTAGATGTTATCTGATGGTTAGAGATTCTAAACAGATTATTTCTTCGGCGAAGTGTTGTTGCTGAACATGTTTAATATAAATATTTTCAGCGTCTCCTAGCTCCTGCACTGTGGAACATTGCGATATTGCAGACTTCAGCCCTTTCTTTAATATTTTGATGAACCTCATACATATGGCGGTTATGTTTATTAATTTTGACCAAGACGAGAACCATTTTATCAATTATTCGTGAAGAGTCTTCGAAATCCGAGTCCGAAGTTATGACAAAGGTTTTTATATTGTGTTTTTCCTTTTGAATTGTTTGAGAATCTCCCAAATTAGCGTTATTTACCGGCCATTCAATTTCACTTCTCTTAAGCCAATGCCGTCCATGCCACCATGATGTTTGTGAGATGATATCTTCAGTATAAATACCTCTGGTGGCTAGGTCTGCTGGATTCTCCGTAGCTCGGATATGGTTCCAATGATGTCGAGGCCAAAACTCGATGATTTCTGAAACACGATTACTGACAAATGTTTTCCGCGACACGTGTTTTAAAAGTTAATAGGTTGACTTTTATAGATCCATCTTTGTTAAGACAACGAACGTATATGACGGCGCAGAATGCGAGTACGGAAGCATCTAAAAATCCAATTAATTCTATAGAACGTTAGTTCGTGAAAGTGTTACGCGGTATTTGAATTTGTTCTAAGTAAGAATAATGTTTTCGAATTTTTGACCATGTGGATGCAATTTCTTTTGGCAGAGTATCATCCCAAGATACATTTTTGACCCAAAGCTGTTGAAAGAGAATTTTCACGAAAATTGTCACAGCAGCAATCCAGTCTGAGGGATCAAAGATTCTACCGGCTTCAGAGAACATTTTTCGTTTCGTATGCACTTCTAGAGGCTCCACATTAATCTTAAATGAGAATGTGTCTTGTTTAGGATTCCATTGAATACCAAGAAGTTTAATATAGGTTGCATCTTCATCTAGATTGAGTGGTTTAATTTCTTTGTCTTCGGTTGGTAAATCCCTAAGAAAGAGAGGTGAATTAGAAGACCATTTCCAAAGATGCAGCCCACCCGATTTTAAAATGCTGTTAATCTCGTCCGGGATTGTTTGCGCCTCAATCAAGTTTGCAGCGCCACTCATTAGTTCATCCATATAAAAATCATTTTTTATCGTGTTTGCGGTAATTGGATAATCTGTTTCTTGCTCAATGGCCAACTAATGTAGTGGCCGCATAGCTATGGATCAAGCAGAAGCTGTGCCGGTGCCGTAAGTAACAGTCACTAGACGATAATGCATGATTAGTTTTGATGGGCTCGTTCGCCAAACTATGCGTTGGTAATCATTAATCACAATGCTTTCTGTGAACGTGATCATCGATGTCAAATTTGGTAAGACTAGAGCATTAATCGTGATTGCCTTATTATTGTATCGTGATGATAAATGTACCTTGACTATGCCATTTGTGGTTCCTGTGACTAGACAAGAGCTGTTGGCAATATGCATTGTCTTATGGTTAACAGAGAAGTTTGGGCAGATGTTACAGAAGGATATGATTGCTGACTATTGCTTATTGGAAGAATATGTTCATTGAAGCTTGAGTGTAATTTGAAATTTGTTTGTTGGTTGGAGAAGTTTGTGTTGGAAACCCTTGTTGATTGAAGTTTGCTGGTTGATTGTTGCGAAAATGTTGATTGGTGTTTGGATGTTGAATAATACTGAATTGAGTTGATAGCTGCTTCATATCACATCGCTTGATTTTGGGTGATTGGTAATTGTTTTTGTGATATGCCTCGTGAAATATTCGAAATTACATTTGGGTAGAAATCATTACTAGGAGATGATTCCTGTATGTTTGCTGGTAGAATACACGTTGTGATGTTCTGGTAATATGTGGTGTTTGGTAAAAATTGAGTTTTCTTTGATTGTGCAACAAAGTATGATGCTTCATGGAGCATAAACAACACACATATTTTGATGTACAATTATTTGTTAAATGCCCAGAGTTTAAACAAATGTGACACAGCTGATTTCGGTCAACGAACAGAGTATGAGTTATTGCAGATAATTGCTTAAAATCTGTACGGCCTTTTGATGGTAATTGTGCGCTCTCCAGTTCAGCCGCCCTGTTATTTAAAAATTTAATGATTGTAAAGTGGGCATCTCGGAATCTGTAGCTTCTCTTGACCAGAGTAGTCTGCTTTCGAGGTCTAATTTATTCAGTAATAAATATATTACCCATGTAGCCCTTTTTTCTGCTAGCTCGCACCTAGAGCACGTAGACCTCTAAATTCTTCAAACTTCTAGCTGTTGTTGAAACTTACTAAAACAATGTCGGCTGCAGGTGATAAAGGAACGAGCTACTTTTTTGGTATGGTTTTCAGCACCGATTATAAAATGGTGTCATTAAATGCATGGTGTTAAATCAATCAGTTAGGGGTGTTAGCGGGTTGGCCTTGACTTTCGAGTCAGTTGAATTAATTTATTTTCGTAAAAGAAATATTTTTTAAATTATTTTTCATAATTCGTTGTATATATATTTGAAGGTGCTTCAACCTGGGCTGAAGGCCTCGTCTCATTTAAAGCGTTGACGAATTATGTTCAAAGTTACACTACTATTATTGATGGATTGCGATAATTTAATGATGTATCTTGTAATTCTAAAGCTTCAATTTTTTTAAATTTTTGTTCTGTTAAACGACCTATTCTACCCTATCTTTTGTGAATGAGCTTCGTGCTCAAAATAGATTGGAATAAGTATGGTTGAAAAATTTTTGTAAACACAATAAATAAATAAATCCACCCACAAACTCTCAGTGTCTCCTGTTAATCGATAGATAAATGGAGATAGTGACCGATGTTTGTTTGTGCCTCATAAGTCAGAACCTTTGGCGATTCGCATGAAGTCTTCTCAATAATTTTCATTTTGAGCCCAAGAAACCTTGTAGGGCCAGTATTCGAATAACGGATTTTTACGGTACTAAATGAGTCGCACCGATATAAACAAAGTTTACGTTAAAAATCTGATCGTCAACTAATTTCGGCCAGTGCTCGGGTGAGTCTAGTAGGCAAATCTGAACCTTCCCCCACAGCAAGTTGTTGGGCAATTGATTGAATAAATACATTCCACGATAAACGAGATACGGTTAGTGACGAATGTTTTCCACCATCTGAATATAACACAAAGTGCGGCAGGCACACTTGTTTGAGTAGGGCAACCTTCGTTTTGGATGCTACTATTCGCACCGAATGGGAACCATTTAAGTCAATAGTTCTCATAAATGTTTAAAAAACGAGGAATTTGAATTTTTTCGAATAAATAAAATTCGAACCTAGCTTAGGTTAGGTTAGGTTAGAGCGGCTGCCAAAACGCACACTTATACCGATGACGGTCCGTTGTGATACCAAGGGATCCTACTCCCCTTCCACCTTCACTGGAACCAATTTGAGCTACTTATGTAGCGCAAGATATCTCGCACATTGCAGTTCTTGAGATCCATAAGGCCGTCCAAACTATACTTGCCCAGATAATTGTGCCTCCTGGAAGCTAGCGCCGCACATGAGCAGAGGAAGTGGCTCAGAGTCTCTTCCTCCTCCTCATCCATGTAGTTACTACAGAAGTCATTTGTTATTGACCCAAGCCTCCTCGCATGCTCCCCAATGAGGCAGTGAGTACCCCCACGACTATACCTAAGTCAGGTATACGTAGGGATAGTAGGGTCTTGGAGCGCTTCAAGTCCAGTTTCGGCCAGACTTGCCGCGCTACATTGCATGTTATGGTGTTGGTCCACCTCTTCTGTGCCGAGCCTTATTACCAAGCGCCCTAAAAATCGCCGCTATGGGCCTCCCCAGATTTGCCCTTTCCGGTTTTAATTGGAGAGTTGTACCTTGCCTTGCCAGTTCGTCCGCCCTGCAGTTCCCCATTACGGCCGAGTGACCGGGGACCCAGACTATCTGGATATTGAACTGCTCATTTATCTCGTTAAGAGGTAAGCGGCACTTTAATGCCACCACGGATGTCAGAGAAACTGATTCCAGCGAATTGATTACCGCCTGACTGTCCACATATATTGTTATATCCCTTGTGGATATGACATTATACCTCAACCATGTCAGCGCTTCCTCAATCGCTACCACCTTCGCCTAGTACACACTGCAGTGATCAGGAAGACGAACGGAAACATTCAAATTTAATTTGTCAAAAAAGACTCCTGCTCCGACTTT
The DNA here is from genome assembly GCA_958295665.1 of Tipula vernalis. Lineage (NCBI taxonomy): Eukaryota > Metazoa > Arthropoda > Insecta > Diptera > Tipulidae > Tipula > Tipula vernalis. The sequence goes on along the minus strand of OY282559.1, from coordinate 53,100,890 downwards.
GCCGTTTTGCTTGGTGCAGTCAGTTTAAAATTGTATACAACCAGTTTCTGCTGTTTACCTGTTCCCCCAGGATTCCCTGGTGGGGAGAAGAGTCCGGAAACCCTTTTCAAAGCATACAACCGGTATTGTGTAGCCACTATTCTCCACATCTGCCTTTAGCGACCTGCCAATCGTCGAGTGGCCCGTCTGAAGACATTTCCACTCAAACACGGCAGAGAGTCGTGCAGCCGTAGTTGCTGCTCTCTGCTTACCAAAGATGTCGACAGGAAGAAGGTAGAACATAGCCTCCAGAGAACGTGTAGGGGTTGTCCTCAGTGTCCCGCTTATTAGCAAGCAGGCCGTTCTCTGTACCTTCTCTATCTTATTCTTATAAATTGTCTTGTCTAGTGCTGGCCACCACACACTCACCCCGTGCATCAGAATCGGTCTGACTACAGCGGTGACAAGCCAGTGTACCAGCTCTGGTTTTAGACCCCATCTCCTTTCGACGGCGTTCCTACATGAATACAGAGTCATGGTAGACTTCTTTACGCTTTCTAAAATATTGGGCATCCAATTTAGCCTACTGTCCAAGATTATGCCCAGAAACCTTGCCTTTTCAGTAAGTGCCAGTGCCGTGCCATTTAAGGTAGGAGGGGCGACTACCGGAATTTTATATTTCTTGGTGAAGAGTACCAGCTCTGTTTTCGATGGATTTATACCCAGCCCACATTTGCTGGCCCACTTTGTAATGATTACGAGCGCGTGTTGCATGACCTCTTTAATCGTGCCTAGGTACTTCCCCGAGATCGCGATCGCCACGTCATCTGCATACGCTATCACTCCTATTCCCTCCCTCTCCAGTTCCAAAAGTAATCCATTGATAACTATGTTTCAGAGAAGAGGTGATAAAACACCACCTTGCGGAGTTCCTCTAACTACCCGCCTCCTAATGGTGGTTTCCCACATATCCGCGTTAATAATCCTGCCTTCTAGCATCTGATTTATCAATTTTACTAAGGGGTCGTCCACACCTAAGAAAGACAGTCCTTCCCGAACTGCCTCGGTCCTAACATTTTTAAAGGCGCCATCTATATCGAAGAAGGCTGCCATACAGTACTCTTTCGAGATTGATTTAACAATTGTTTATACCAGGGAATGCAGAGCCGTGTCCACAGATCTCCCTTTCCAGTACGCATGTTGAGAAGTCGCCCAATTACCGGGTTTTATTTTTGCACGAATGTACATGTCGATCAATTTTTCCAATGTTTTTAATAGAAAGGATGATAGAATTGTCGGTCTTAGGTCCTTTCGGTAGGCCTGTTAATTCTTCTCCGTTTTCGGGATGAAAATCACCCTAACCTCCGTCCATTTCCTAGGAATATAATTCAGTTTTAGACACCCCCTGAAGATCACCTCCAGCCATGGGAGAATGATCGACGTGTGTTTTTGCAGTTCCGCTGGGATGATACCGTCCGAGCCTGCCGATTTAAAGGGTTTAAAGCCGTTTAGTGCCCATAGGATCCGGTTCTTGCACACGATTTCCCCCCGGGCAATCCGGCGATACTCTTCCCCCTCTCCGCCAAGCTCCGTCGGTACATCCACACTATCTGTGAAATGGGTATCCAACAGAAGCGCCAGTGATTCCCCAGTAGGCGTTGTCCACAGCCCATCAGGTTTGATTAAGTAACTAGGGCTCGTTGGACTCTTAGATAAGATTTTCCTGAGGCGCGAAGTCTACGAAACACCTTCCATTAATTCACAGAATAGTCTCCAAGAACTCCTCCGCGCCCTCCTTAATTTCTTTTTATACTTTTTAAGGTGCTCCTTATAGGAGTCCCAGTCCTGAGCTTCCCTAGTGCCCTTTGCTCTATTGAATGCTTTCATCACCCTGAACGTAGGATTCCCAGCTCCCTGAACAACCATACCGGTTACTGCTTCCCTTTAGTTATTCTCTTGGGGCAAGCAGTGTCCAAGGACAAGTTACAGGCGCTTGTGATTTCCTCCACAAGGAAATCAAGCTCCTTCTCTGTGGCTGGCTGCTTCAGAGCATCGGTCAGTAAGAGTCCTACTAACACTTCTCCGTATTTGTTCCAGTTAGTCCTTCTAGGATTCCTGAAGGATTTCCGGGTAACAGGGTGAATGTCAATATTAAACGTCAAGTACCGATGGTCCGAGAAGGAGTGCTCCTTCGCCACCCGCAATTTTTTGACCATATGAATAATGAAGTCCGACACAAAGGTAACGTCCAGTACCTCCTGCCTGTTACTATTAATAAAAGTGGGCTCTTGCCCCAGATTACACACTGCAAGGTTAGTACCCAATAAGTTATCAAATAATTACTCACCCCTTTCATTGATGTCGGTGCTACCCCAGATTGTATGGTGCGCATTTGCATCACAACCCAGTAATACTCTGATCTTTTCCCGTTCCGCTTCGAGTATCAGTATCAGTTTCCCAAGGTTATCGGGCGGAACCTCCTCCAGGCCGACTGCCGTTACGTCTCCACTACTATATTGTGGAAGAAGAAAAATACTCAAGTTATTTTTAGCTAGAATGCAAGATCTGATCTTATTGGACTTCGAAGAGTATAAAATTGTATATCCTTTTAAACCGAGGCCACAGATCTTGTTTTTAATAATCCAGGGTTCTTGAACTAGGATTATGTCCTCATCCAATTTGGTCAGTCTGAGGATCGAGGCTGCCGAGGCAGCCCTAGAATGGTGAAGATTAATCTGACACTCCTGACGCTCCCTTCCGGTGCTAAGTGTTGGCTCTTTATGCCACCCCCCTCCTTCGTCGACTAGACCCGATCCGCCTCGTTCGAGGGATAGGCGACTACCCATGGCCATCAATCGCTCCATCACATAGCTGCCAACGTCCTGTGTGTCGCCACCCTCTCCCTGCTCTTTCCCTGGTAGGTCTTCCGCAATTGCTTAGGCCTCATTCTTTTTGAATACCTTAAGGGTAATCGACCCTAAACCGAAGTCGATTACCCCCTTAGTTTTAGCTAGAGGGGCTAGGGGCTCCTTGATAACCACTAAAATGGACAACCTAGATCCTCCCTTCGCCTCCTCTTGTTTAACGATCTTCCAATTATTCATCGGAAGATCCACGTTACTTGCCCGAATTATTCGCATGATTTCATCCGGACAGGATGACTCGATTGGCAGCCAGACGCGTGCCCTTGGTCTGCTCTTAATCTCGTCCCGGTCATCCACTGCCAGCTTCGCGCCTCGCCACACTTCTCCTACGCTAGCTACGGCCATACGATAGAGGTCTGCCGATCTCTGATCCGCGCACGCCCCTGATGCCATCCTGCATCCCAACAAGATGGAGGTGGCCCCGGATTTTCTCCGAGGACCGTTAGGAAAACGGAGTTTAGTGCGTTATACACTAGCCTCAATTTATCAAGAGTGATACTCCCATCTTCTTGACTCCTGTCAATGACGACTAGTATCCCTGGATGCTCCTTAAGGACGTCACTGAACAGTCTTGCCCAGTGCGTCTCAGCATCTCCCTGGGCTCCCTGCATTCTAGGTCGCTTACTATCGCCAGCTTCCACTTCGTCTTGGGACCTCTGTCGTCTTTTCGACTCCGCCGGTACCCTCCCTGAATTGTTGCCTAAGAAGGTAACCTTTGTCCATGCCAGAGATTCCCTTTGTTTCTGCGTTAGCAGCCCCTCAGGGGTGGCTGCCAGCCTATCCAAAATCCTTCGCGCCGCGCGTCGGTTCCTGTACCGCCGCTGAGCCTCAGGGATAACTTTCGCGCCAGTCGCCGGCATAAGTGCCAAAGCCGCCTACCTAGCTTGTTCCGTTATATTTCTATTACTCGGATCCATTTTCTCGGGCGATATCAGAAAAGAACTTTCGTTTCATGGTAGGGCCACAGTCGTCAAAATCCTGACTTAGAAGTTGAAACCAACCGAATATGTTATCCGAACTAGCCAAAGAGTTTTTCACAAAAGTCTCTCCATTGCCAAATTCAACAACAGACTCTTGCTCCCCCAAAAACGCCGCGAAACCGTAAAGGAGTTAACGCTGTGCTCTAACTGTCTAAGCGCAGGTCACTGCTTACAAGCATGTACTTCTACTTATAGACATCATAAATGTCACCAGCAACACCATACGTTACTACACATGGAGATTAAAACTTCACCAGTAGCCAAAGTATAAACGCACTTGTGAAATTAACCCAGAAGCAGAAAGTTCGATGAATGCTGATACTAATACCGTTTTTAATACTTATTATTCTGACTCGCAACCCCATGCGCTGTTACCAATAGCTATTATACGTGTTCACGATAACAATGGAAATTGGCAAGAATGCCGTGCTCTTCTCGGCTCAGAATCGCAAGCATCGTTTATATCCGAAGAGTATTCTCAACGTCTGGGTCTCAAACGTACACATGTTGAACTTAAAATTGAGGGATTATCCTTTTGCCAAGCCGGTATCACCAGAGGGAAATTGTTACTGGAACTTTCTTCACGATTTGATATTTCCTTCAGCATTCAAATTGAAGCGTTCATCCTCAGCAAAGTAACAAATCAACTGCCATCTTATAAAATCAACATAGAAGACTGGGGTAAAATCAATTTACTAAACCTAGCAGACGAAACTGTTTGGTGCGGATGTTTTCTTCAACATTATAAAAGAAGCACAGCCATCCTTTTGCACAATATATACCATTTTTGGTTGGGTTTTTGGCCGGTAAAATTACTTCGAATTACAATCATGCTAATACTTTTATGTCATTGTTGAATTACGAGCGAGAAATACACGAATCTCTGCAACGCTTCTGGGAAGTTGAGGAACTTCCAACTGTACAGCAATTTACAGAAACAGAGGAAGGGTGTGAAACTCATTTTCTTGAAACGTACCAACGCAATTCGAATGGCAGGTACATAGTCAAACTCCCGTTCAAGGAAAATTCTTCACCATTGGGAAATTCTAAAAAGGCCGCAATTTCTTGACTTCTTTCCATTGAAAAACGATTCAAATTGATTAGTATAGCTAACTTGGTCATATGCAGTTGATCCCACAATCTGAAATTCCACTACTACAAAATTGCGAGTGGTCTTTGATGGATGATGCAAAACTTCAAACGGAGTCATGCTTAACGACAATCTTATGGTAGGGCCATCCATACAAGGCGATCTTATGTCGTTGTTGTCACGTTTTCGAAAACATAAGGTTGCAATGACCGCAAATGTAGAAAAAATTATCTCTTCCGATGACATCAATTGTCAGTGCATTGTATGGCGAGAATCACCAAATCATCTAATTGACCATTACTGTCTTAAAACTATAACGTATGGAACAGCTACTGCGCCATTTCAAGCAACGCGCGTTCCTCAGCGAATTTCTTATGACAATCAACGTCAATATCCTCAATAAGCGAAAATTATCCAACAAGATTTTTACGACGACGATATGATGTCAGAGATGACGCATGGGTGGTTTTAATTTGCGAAAATGGTGCTCAAATTCTTTATTTATATTACAGAATATTCCTGAAGAGCACAGAGGAATTTAACACTTCGAAATTGAAGATGATTCAAACTGCATTAAAACGCTCGGATTATGCTGGAATCCAACAAAAAAGATTGATCTATATTTAAGGTTACTATCATGAAAGAACTGATAACCACAAAACGACGGATACTTTCTGAACCATCGAAAATCTTCGATTCACTTGGATGGCTCTCTCTACCAGTACAATATGCATCAAAATTCTCTTCTAAAGGTGTTGGATAAACAAAATTAATTGGGATGATTCATTACCGCCCAACCTGACTAAGGAGTGAATTACTCTTCGAAGCCATTTACCTGAACTTGAAAGGGTTCAGATACCACGCTGGATTTTTACAACCAATCAGTCAATACAATTACTTTGATTTAGTGATGCTTCCGAATCCACATACGCTTGTGTTATTTATTGCCGATGTTCTGATAGAGATGGGTATATTCAAGAATCAATTTTAGCTGCGAAGACACGAGTCGCTCCGCTAAAAGAAATTTCAATACCACGATTGGAACTTTGCGGAGCAATGTTACTAAGCCGGCTGATGAAAATTGTGGAGAAGGCGCTACATTATTATATAATTCAAAGATATGCTTGGACAGACTCGTCTGTAGTATTAGCCTGGATTTCTGATTCTGATGTCGCATTATATTTAATATTTGGTGAAACGGTCCGTCATGGCTTAAGCAAGATCCTGAAATTTGGCTACAAGGTTTAAGCCTACCTAACAACAAGAAGTTAATTGAAGCAGAACAAAAGGCTACCATTTTGTCCCATCCAGCTACTCCGGCTGCAAGAATAGTTCATAAACTGTTTGGGAAATTCAATAGTTGGACCAAAATATTACGTATTATTTGCTATATTCACAGATTTATTCGGCGATACAAACTTAGATCAGGCAATTGATGCGTGAATACTCACCTGTCCACTGCAGAACTAGACTATGTGGCAAACATCTGCATAAAGTGGGCCCAAGCGGAAATTTACAGTGAAGAAATCAAAGATCTAAAAAGCAAAAACAGAGTGAAAACGAGAAGCAGCCTCATCTCTTTGTCTCCTTTCCATGATCCTGAAGGAATACTTAGAGCTGGTGAACGTCTGCAATCCTTTTCTGTTCTTTTAACACCAAGCATCCTATAATTATTCCTAAAAATCATGCTGTAAATAGATCCATAATATTACATTTTCATTACAATCACCTTCATCCAGGTTCATCCCTTCTTATCAACGTCCTACGTCAAAAATTTTGCATTATTGGTTGTCGGGGCATGGTCAAAACGTATGCGAGCAAGTGCGTAATCTGCTGTCGTCATCGAGCTATGGTGACTAGGCAACTAATCCATTCTCAAGGGTGGGAGTTGATTACGCTGGACCGAAAACAATTTGTAACAAAAGGGGGCGCAGTGCTAAGCACATCAAAGCTATATTCGATATTCATCTGCATGACTGAAGAACTGAGAAATTTCATCCGATATTTATTCTGATAACGGTTCCAATTTCATCGGGGCGAACCGAAAATTATCTGAGGTTTACCAATTAACCCAATCGCCGAACTTCAATCACTCAGTGTATTTGGTAGAAAAGGGAATCAACTGGCATTTTATTCCGCCATCTGCACCTAATTTTGGTGGATTGTGGGAAAGTGGCGTCAAGTCTGTTAAGCACCACATAATTCGTGAATCGGCGCTAACCTTCGAAGGAATAACCACCATGCTATGTCAATTGGAAGCAATACTCAATTCCCGGCCACTGACCCCATAAATAATGACGACCCTTCGAACATCGACGCTTTAACTCCCAGTCACTTCCTCATTGGAGAACCCCTCATGACTTTCATTTAAAAAGGTTCAAGGTTTCTGGAGGCGCTGGTAAAATGAATGCTTAACTTCCATGCAGCCTCGACCTAAATGGCAGCACTCATCCATCGGACCAAAATTAGGAAGTATTGTGCTCATTCGAGAGGAAAATCTACCACCTTCAAAATGGCTTCTTGGTAGTATTATCGATCTTCATCCTGGTAGAGATGGACTCATTAGAGTGGTCAGTAAAAAACACAAAGAGGACAGCTGAAACGACCACTCAACAAGGTGTTCCAACTTTGTATCTTAATGGAGGGGAGAATGTTCGTAACTTCAATATTTAAATTACAAACTATGGAAAGCCCTAACAATATACGATTATTGTTTTGTAATTTCGTTCAACAAGTTTTAATTATTGGTGCATATAATTGTGTTGATTCGGCTTCATCTATATCGGTTCTCTGCAAGCTGAGGCGAAGTTAAATTTTTCATTATAGGGTTAGGTAAGGTTAGGTTGGAGTGGCTGCTTACGCACACTTAGACCGGTGACGGTCCATTGTGATACCACAGGATGTATCCCCTTTTACCCCTATTGGAACCATTTCGAGCTACTTATGTAGCGTAAGACGTCCGGCACTTTAATGTTTTCGAGATCCGAGAGGCAGTCCATCCTGAACTTACCTAAGTGTTTGTGCCTTCTGAGAGCCAATGCTTTACACGAGTAAAGGAAGTGGACCAACGTCTCTGCCTCCTCTTCGTCCAAGCAGCTTCTGCAGAAGTCATTAGCCTCCAGACCCAGCCTTCTTGCGTGTTTTCCAAAAAGGCATTGTCCCGTGAGAATTTCTACGACCGTTCTTAATTCACGTCTGCGTAAGGATATTAATGATCTAGTGCGCCCCAAGTCCAGCTTTGGAAAAACTTGCCTTGCAACTCTACAGGTGAGGGTGTTAGACCACCTTTCCCCCGCTGAGGATAGCGCCTGCTTCCCAAGTGCTTCTCTCAGCGCTGTGATAGGCCTCCCCAGACTTGCCCTTTCCGGTTGCAGCTGGAGAGTCGTACCATGCCTAGCAAGTTCATCTGCCCTACAGTTCCCCATGACACCCGAGTGACCTGGGACCCAGACTACCTGGATATTGAAATGCTCCCCCATCTCATTTAGAGATGAGTGACAAATCAACGCCACCCGTGACGCCAAAGACACCGATTCTAACGACCGGATCGCCGCTTGACTGTCCACATAGATTGTGATATCGTCTGAGGATAACACATTATGCTTCAACCACGTCATGACCTCCTCAATCGCTACGACTTCAGCTTGGTAAACGCTGCAGTAATCAGGGAGACGAATAGAAATATTTACAATTAATTTGTCACAGAATACTCCAGCTCCTACTTTGCCGTCTAGCTTGGAGCCATCAGCGAAGAATTGCAACGCTTCGATTTCCGATAACGGTTTATCCCTCCAGGATTCCCTTGAAGGGAAGGAGGTCCGAAATCGCTTCTCGAAGCGTAGAGTAGGTTTAATGCAGTCAAGATTCGCCAGCTCATCCTTCAACGATCTAACAATAGTGGAGTATCCTATACTAAGACATCTCCACTGAGAGACGGCTGCAAGTCGTACAGCCGTATTTGCCGCCATCTGTTTGCCAAAAATGTCGACCGGAAGAAGGTGCAACATAACCTCTAAGGCACTTGTCGGTGTCGACCTCAATGCCCCGCTAACAAGCATACAGGCCGTTCTTTGCACTCTCTCAATCTTACTTTTGTAAGTTACCTTGTCTAGAGCTGGCCACCAAACACTCACCCCGTATATGAGTACAGGTCTCACTATGGCGGTGTAGAGCCAGTGTACCAGCTCCGGCTTCAGACCCCATCTATGACCAATGGCGTTCCTACAGGAGTACAAAGCAATAGTAGCTTTGTTTATTCTCTCCAACATGTTGGGCTTCCAACTAAGCTTACTGTCCAAGATAATGCCCAGATATCTAGCTCTATCAGTAAAACTCTGTTTGGAAGAGACAGAAACCGCAGAACACATACTATGTGAGTGTGTTGCTCTGTGCACACGGAGGTGGATTCATTTTGAAGAGAGGTATCTGACCCCGGAGAAATGTAAATTGGCCTCTATAAATAGCATTCTCGCCTTTATTAGAGAGGTGGAGAAGCTCCTGGAGTAACAGTACCCAACAGCACAAAAGATCTCACAAGTTTGTGAGCGACGAAAATCTAAAATGGTCCGATTACGATGGTTGATACCTCTACCAATAGGTTTCGGGACCTATAATTGCTGTGACAATTTTCATTTTGATTGCTCGATTATTTCTAAACATTTCGTAGAAAATTCAATTTTATTGAAAATCAACTGTGCTATGCCTATTAATAGGTTTCGGGACCTGTAATTGCTGTGACAATTTTCATTTTGATTGCTCGATTATTTCTAAACATTTCTTAGAAAATTCAATTTTATTTAAAATCAACTGTGCTATAGCCCACATGTTCTTGGGTGACAAAAACCTAAAATGGTCCGATTACGATGGTTGATACCTCTATCAATAGGTTTCGGGACCTGTAATTGCTGTGACAAATTTCATTTTGATTGCTCGATTATTTCTAAACATTTCTTAGAAAATTCAATTTTATTGAAAATTAACTGTGCTATAGCCCACATGTTTTTGGGCGGCAAAAATATAAAACTGTCCGATTACGATGGTTGATACTTCTATCAATAGGTTTCGGGACCTGTAATTGCTGTGATAATTTTTACTTTGATTGCTCGATTATTTCTAAACTTTTATTAGAATATTCAATTTTTTTGAAAATTAACTGTGCTATAGCCCACAAGTTTTTGGGCGGCAAAAATCTAAATTGGTCCCATTACGATGGTCGATACTTCTATTAATAGGTTTCGGAACCTGTAATTGCAGTGACAATTTTCATTTTGATTGCTCGATTATTTCTATACATTTCTTAGAAAATTCAATTTTATTGAAAATAAACTGTGCTATAGCCCAAAAGTTTTTGGGCGGCAAAAATCTAAAATGGTCCGATTACGATGGTTGATACTTCTATCAGTAGCATTCGGGACCAGTAATTGCTGTGACAATTTTAGCCCACATGTTTTTGGGCGGCAAAAATCTAAAATGGTCCGATTACGATGGTTGATACCTCTATCAATAGGTTTCAGGACCTGTAATTGCTGTGACAATTTTAGCCCAAAAGATTTTGGGCGGCAAAAATCTAAAATGGTCCGAATACGATGGTTGATATCTCTATCAATAGGTTTCGGGACCTGTAATTGCTGTGACAATTTTTATTTTGATTGCTCAATTATTTCCAAACATTTCTTAGAAAATTCAATTATATTGAAAATTAACGGTGCTATAACCCACAAGTTTTTGGGCGGCAAAAATCTAAAATGGTCCGATTACGATGGTTGATATCTCTATCAATAGGTTTCCGGACCTGTAATTGCTGTGACAATTTTCATTTTGATTGCTCGATTATTTCTAAACATTTCTTAGAAAATTCAATTTTATTGAAAATTAACTGTGCTATAGCCGACAAATTTTTAGGCTGCAAAAATCTAAAATGGTCCGATTACGATGGTTGATACCTTTATCAATAGGTTCCAGGACCTGTAATTGCTGTGACAATTTTCATTTTGATTGCTCGATTATTTCTACACATTTCTTAGAAATTTAATTTTATTGGAAATCAACTATGCTATAGTCCACAAGTTTTTGGGTGGCAAAAATCTAAAATGCTCCGATTACGATGGTTGATACCTCTATCAATAGGTTTCGGGACATGTAATTGCTGTAACAATTTTCATTTTGATTGCTCGATTATTTCTAAACATTTCTTAGAAAATTCAATTTTATTGAAAATTAACTGTGCTATAGCCGACAAATTTTCAGGCTGCAAAAATCTAAAATGGTCCGATTACGATGGTTGATACCTTTATCAATAGGTTCCAGGACCTGTAATTGCTGTGACAATTTTCATTTTGATTGCTCGATTATTTCTACACATTTCTTAGAAATTTAATTTTATTGGAAATCAACTATGCTATAGTCCACAAGTTTTTGGGTGGCAAAAATCTAAAATGCTCCGATTACGATGGTTGATACCTCTATCAATAGGTTTCGGGACATGTAATTGCTGTAACAATTTTCATTTTGATTGCTCGATTATTTCTAAACATTTCTTAGAAAATTCAATTTTATTGAAAATCAACTGTGCTATGCCTATAAATAGGTTTCGGGACCTGTAATTGTTATGACAATTTTCATTTTGATTGCTCGATTATTTCTAAACATTTCTTAGAAAATTCAATTATATTGAAAATTAACTGTGCTATAGCCCAAAAGTTTTTGGGTGGCAAAAATCTAAAATGGTCCGATTACGATTGTTGATACCTCTATGAATAGGTTTCGGGACCTGTATTGCTGTAACAATTTTCATTTTGATTGCTCAATTATTTCTAAACATTTCTTAGAAAATTCAATTTTATTGAAAATCAACTGTGCTATGCCTTTTAATAGGTTTCGGGACCTGTAATTGCTGTGACAATTTTCATTTTGATTGCTCGATTATTTCTAAACATTTCTTAGATAATTCAATTTTATTGAAAATTAACTGTGCTATAGCCCACAAGTTTTTGGGCGGCAACAATATAGAATGCTCCGGTTACGATGGTTGATACCTCTACCAATAGGTTTCGGGACCTGTAATTGCTGTGACAATTTTCAAATTGATTGCTCTATTATTTCTAAACATTTCTTAGAAAATTCAATTTTATTGAAAATCATCTGTGCTATAGCCCACAAATTTTTAGGCTGCAAAAATCTAAAATGGTCCGATTACGATGGTTGATACCTCTATCAATAGCTTTCGGGACCTGTAATTGCTGTGACAATTTTCATTTTGATTGCTCGATTATTTCTAAACATTTCTTAAAAAATTCAATTTAATTGAAAATTAACTGTGCTATAGCCCACAAGTTTGTGAGCGACGAAAATCAATCGTCCGATTACGATGGTTGATACCTCTACCAATAGGTTTCGGGACCTATAATTGCTGTGACAATTTTCATTTTGATTGCTCGATTATTTCTAAACATTTCTTAGAAAATTCAATTTTATTAAAAATTAACTGTGCTATAGCCCACAAGTTTTTGGGCGGCAACAATATAGAATGGTCGGGTTACGATGGTTGATACCTCTACCAATAGGTTTCGGGACCTGTAATTGCTGTGATAATTTTCATATTGATTGCTCGATTATTTCTAAACATTTCTTATAAAATTCAATTTTATTGAAAATCATCTGTGCTATAGCCCACAAGTTTGTGAGCGACGAAAATCTAAAATGGTCCGATTACGATGGTTGATACCTCTACCAATAGTTTTCGGGACCTGTAATTGCTGTGACAATTTTCATTTTGATTGCTCGATTATTTCTAAACATTTATTAGAAAATTCAATTTTATTGAAAATTAACTGTGCTATAGCCCACAAGTTTTTGGGCGGCAAAAATCTAAAATGCACCGATTACGATGGTTGATACCTCTATTAATAGGTTTCGAGACCTGTAATTGCTGTCACAATTTTCATTTTGATTGCTCAATTATTTCTAAACATTTCTTAGAAAATTCAATTTTATTGAAAATAAACTGTGCTATAGCCCACATGTTTTTGGGCGGCAAAAATATAAAACTGTCCGATTACGATGGTTGATACTTCTATCAATAGGTTTCGGGACCTGTAATTGCTGTGATAATTTTTACTTTGATTGCTCGATTATTTCTAAACTTTTATTAGAATATTCAATTTTTTTGAAAATTAACTGTGCTATAGCCCACAAGTTTTTGGGCGGCAAAAATCTAAATTGGTCCGATTACGATGGTTGATACCTCTATCAATAGGTTTCGGGACCTGTAATTGCTGTGGCAATTTTCATTTGGATTGTTTGATTATTTCTAAACATTTCTTAGAAAATTCAATTTTATTGAAAATTAACTGTGCTATAGCCCACAAGTTTTGGGCGGCAAAAATCTAAAATGGTCCGATTACGATGGTTGATACCTCTATCAATAGGTTTCGGGACCTGTAATTGCTGTGTGAAATTTTCATTTTGATTGCTCGATTATTTCTAAACATTTATTAGAAATTTCAATTTTATTGAAATACTGTGCTATAGCCCACAAGTTTTTGGGCGGCAAAAATCTAAAATGGTCCGATTACGATGGTTGATACTTCTATCAATAGGTTTCGGGACCTGTAATTGCTGTGACAATTTTCATTTTGATTGCTCGATTATTTCTAAACATTTCTTAGAAAATTCAATTTTATTGAAAATGAACTGTGCTATAGCCCACAAGTTTTGGGCGGCAAAAATCTAAAATGGTCCGATTACGATGGTTGATACCTCTATCAATAGGTTTTGGGACCTGTAATGGCTGTGACAATTTTCATTTTGATTGCTAGATTATTTCTAAACATTTCTAAGAAAATTCAATTTTATTGAAAATCAACTGTGCTATAGCCCACAAGTTTTTGGGCGGCAAAAATCTAAAATGGTCCGATTACGATGGTTGATACATCTATTAAAAATCCAAATCTTTAATTGTGCTCCGATTTCTGTTCTTCATACATTTGATGACAGGTCTCGGGGCCTGTAACTGCTGTGCCAACGCATCTTTAGATTCCATAAATATTACCGTACATTTCATAGAAAATTCGATTTGATGAAAATCACCTTACTATAGATCAGACGATTCAGATACTCGTTGGCATAAAAATTTACTGGTCCTGAGGCTTATCATTAGAGGTATCAAGAACAGCAATCGGAGCACAATTGCAGATTTTGAATTTTTATAGCTCTGAATCGTCTGATCTATAGTAAGGTCATTTTAACAAATCGAATTTTCTATAAAATGTACTGAAATAATCATGGAATCTAAATACGCGTTAGCACAGCAGTTATAGGTCCCGAGACCTGTCATTAAAGGTATGAAGAACAGAAATCCGAGCACAATTGGATATTTTGGATTTTTACTGCTCTGAATCGGCTGATGTATAGTAAGGTGATTTTGGAATCTTAGTATTTCTTGAAACACTCACCTGAAATTGCAAGCAAATTATCTAGGCGGTACAGTTTTTCTTTAGTTTCCTTACTAACTATAATACTATTAATACTTCAGAACTCTGCCCATTTGGACCAGAATATGTTCATCCTTGGGACGTCCAGGCTTTGAATGGACGGGTGTGGAGGCTTGGAAACTTTGATTAACATTTTTTGTGGTATCTTGCTTCGGCACTCACAAGATCCATTGTTGAAATTCTATTCAATAATGTTTTACAGATTTCGTCCTGGATTCGAGTTTTGATTTCTGTCATAAGCCGTGTCTGGAATTCTGTTTTTTTTAATTACGACAAAAGGGTCCCCTGAACGTTTTTTTATTTTGTTATGTTCTTCGGAAGCTGGCAAGCGACAGAACATACAATTGGCCCTGAAATCAAACCTATCACTTCTAAGCTAATTTTTCCTCTTGGGGTTCCTCAAATGGCTAAAATTTAAAATAATTTATTTTTATTTAAACGTAAAAAAAACATAAATTTTGGGCAAATGTTCCCATAAAAATACTATCCTTGGTATGGATTAAGGATGTGCATTTGTCATCTGATTTTGCAAATTTTTATATTTAATATTCCGATGATCGAAAGTACAAATCAACAAACCATCAAATAAAACACCACAATTAGTGAAGAGAAAAATCTTTATTTTATTTTAATTTTTTTTTTGTTTCTTTTTTTTTTGCATTTTTTTTGAAATTTATATTAATTAATTTTTTGTTTTGTTTTTATAGTACAACTGCTGTATCTGGTAATTATTAAGAAAAATGTTCACGAAAAAAATAAATAATACGCTTTTAAATGTTTATGATAATAATAAATAAATTACAGTAAATATTTAATTTGTTCTCGTTAATATAATTAAATTTATTTTATTATTTTCGGTAGCATTTTGATTTTAAATATTATTATTTTGTTTTTTGGTATTAAAATAGGTTTTAACAATTGATTAAATGCAAGTTTTGTGTTTTTTAATTAAATAATTTTTTTTTTAATTTTATGATTTTTTTACTTTTTTATTTAAAAGATTTTTTCTCTTTGTCAAATTAAATAAATCGCAATATATAATATATCATAATATTTTTTTAAATAGCTATTTAATATTATATAAATATTTTCTGCTTAATATATTTATTTTTAAAATTATTATTTTATTTTTGTTCAAATACTTTTTTTTTTTTAGTTTCTTGCCTTTGTTTTTAAAACTTAATTAGCGATTATTTATTAATATATATATATTGTTTTTAATACGATTGAATTATTTTTATTATAAATTATTTAACCGCGATTTTAAAAATGTAAATATCATCTGTCTTTTTCTTAAACGTTATAAAACAACAAAAAAAAATGGTACATTATTATTTGAAGTAATTAAATATAATAATCAATTGAGTAATTAATTGATGGAAACTACTTTTTTTTAATATATTTTATGGTTTTTATAATTCATGTGCATTAATATTTTTAAAGCTTTTTAATTTATTTTGTTCAAAAAAATAAGCAGCATTCTTTTTTTCATTTTTTATTTTCAAAAAGCATATAATCATTAATTTTTTTTTTTTAATTAGTCAATTGATTAAATATTTAATTTAATTTTAATTTTGTAAAGCCAATAAAACTCGTTTTAAAAATATTCTAAATTTTATGTTGTTCTTTTTTGTTTTTAATAATTAAGAATTTTATATATGAATGAATACTTTTGTTTGGTTTCTTTTTAATTATATTTTTATTTTGTTTATTTGCTTATTAATTTATCTTTTATATCGTTTAAATAAAAATGTTATTTATTTATTTTAGTATTAGGACGGAATAATTCTACAAAAAAAAAAAATTTAAATGTGTAAACTAATACAATAAATTATACGATTCATTAAAATTAAAAATTATAATTTGCGTATTTTAATATTTTTTATTTGGTGTTACAATATTATTAATTATTACTATGTAAGATATATTTAATTAAAAAAAAAAATTTACTAACTCAAACATTATAAACAGGCAAAAATTATTTTTATAATTAATTTCCTACAAAAATGTTTTACTTTACTTTGAATCATAAGAAATTTTATTATTATTTTTATTTTTAAAATAAAAAATTATTTGCAAATTATTCTTTTCTAGTGACTTATATTTTTTTTTTTAATTTGATCTAAAAGATGCACTTTTGGCATTTTTTTTTTAAATTTTTAATTAATTATTGTTTCTTAATTTTTATAATGAACAAAATTAAATTTTAATTTAAAATTTTTCACGAAATTAAGAATGAAATATGTGTATGTGTGTGTGTGTGCTTGATTTGTTTGAAATATTTATGTGAACTTAAATTAATTCTGTTTATAATTTTATTAATTTTTAACCCGTTTGTCTCCGTGTCATTTTTTAATCGTTCGTTAAAAAAATTTTAAATTAAAACTCAATTATTTAAGGAATTTTATATTTAAATAAAATAACAAAAAAAAATAAATGTGACAATTATTTTGTATGTGTATGTATATAAATTTATACAGGAAATATTTTTATTGCAATTTGATTAGATAACGAATTTTAAAATTTTATGTTATATATTAATTTAATAAATATTCTCAGAAAAAATTTAGTTAATTGAGGAGATAAAAATTTGGCAATAATTTGGGTTTTTATTGGAAATTATATTAATATTGCTTGTTAATATAAAAACCATATATTGCTTGATTATGATATTTTTATTCATTCCACTTATTACAAAATATTAATTTTGATTTAAGAAATTATTGCCAATTAATAAAATAATTTATATAGATTTAACAAATATTCAGAAAACATTTTAATTATAACAACCTCTTTTACAATAATAATAATAATAATATTTTTAAATAAATAAAAATTATTTTTATTTATTAAATTTTCCCAATTTTATTTATTTTTCTTTTATTATCATCCTTTTATAATTAGTTAAGTAATTTAAACAAGGAAATTTCTAACTAAATAATTTTTTTTTTATTTTTAAATATTTTTTTTGTTGTAAATAATTTTTATTTAGTAAATCACAGTCAGTTTAAGTGCTTCTTTTTATTTTATTTATAAAATATTATTTATTTTTTGATTTTTATAATATTACATCTATTGATAAAAATTAAAAATATAAAACAAAAAAATATTTTATTATTCTTTTTAAATATTGGGAAAATTTTTATATTTGCTGTTCGTTGAGCCATAAATATTTGCATTTGACTTAATTTATATTTAAATATATAGAATATTTTTGTCTTTTAAAATTTAATTCAAATTTTCGAGGTTATACACGTAAAATTTAATTCAAAGTAAAATTAAATGAGAATTAAGTGAATTCATTGAAAAAAAACAAAACGTTTAGGTTGGAAAATTTCGAATTTCGTAATGAAAATTGTTTGGTTTCATATATGTGTAATTCGATCGATGGCAGTGTGTATTATAAAATTTCATGAAACCAATTTTTTTGAAGGACACGAACTCTTCAATATTTTCAACCTTATTTAAAAATGGAAAATGCAGAAATAATTTTTTTGTTTGTTTTTTGGTTATAATATGTGAGCAATCATTTTTGTTTATTTACAATAATAAACAAATCTAAATTAGTAACTAACTACTGGAAAAAAAATACTCAAGGTTTGCCTATTTAGCTTAAATATTTAAATTTGTGGTTATACATAATATAAATTTATTTTATTATTTATTAAATCATGTTCATGCAAAATATTCTCCAGAGATGGCGACGTTGAAACTATATTCAAAGGAATCATTGTCCGTCTAGAAAATTAGCCCCCGTATATCTGGCCTTAACACACCATCCCTATCGAAATTATTTGCATCACAAACAAAACTAAAATCCCAAATCCTATACGAAATCGTATATGCAAAGATCCAAAACTAAATGGTACACATCATATTATTTAAAAGGCCATACTAGTACGTCTACCACCTAATCGGCTGCTACCACCAAAATTACTAGAACCACGTGCACCACTCGCCAAAAATCCAGTTGAACTACCAGTCTGCGATACGCTACGACCCATTCGACCAAATTTACTTATATCTCCGCTATTTTTACGTTCGCGTGCCTTACGCAATAAATCGCTGGTGCTTGGTCTGCGCGGCGATTGTGCCTGATTTAGATGTCTGCGCGAATTATTATTACCACCACCGCCGCCGCCGCCGCTGTTATCCGATGAAGTAATATCTGACGTTGAAGATCGTCGTAAATTTTGATTTAAATTGATCAATGAAAAATTTGACGACAAAAAATTAGTATTATTATTAGCATTATTACTATTATTAATATTATTATTGTTATTAACACTATTATTACTACTATAACGTATCGGTGACTTATGATATGTTAATAGGGTTGTAGAACCGCCCGGATCATTATCATTCTTATCATATTGTTCAATTTTCACGTATGGCATATTATTTTTGTATTTTATTAGTTTACGATTGTATTTTATTAAATCAGCTGTGTTATCGGTGTCCGTGTCATCTGTATCCAGGTTATTGTTGCTAACATTATTTGTACCGTCACCATCTTCAGCAACACTATTACATTTAATTGAATTAGATGAGTTACGAAAATTTAGGTAAATTGATTTTATGTCAAATGTTTTAAAATTTATTAAGCTGCTTGAATTTCGTTTATTAATTGATTTTTTAGTAGTGGCTGTATTAGTAGTAGTAGTAGTAGTAGTAGTAGTAGCGGGAGCGGAAACATCAGCGTTTTGTGCATTTTTTGATTTATTCAATTTATTACTATCTAAGCGTTGTTGTTGTTGTTGATTATTACATTTGAAATTGTTATAAATTAATGAATCATTTGATTTGGATATTTTTAAATTACTAACATTATTTTTGTCATTATTACTGTTATTATTATTATTATTAATAAAATTTGATTGATTTAATAAAATATAATAATTATTATTTTTATTAATATTTAAATTATTATTAAAATTATTATTATTATTATTATTATTATTATTAATATTATTAATATTTCCATCAGATGATTCTGTAAATTTTTTGTTTGTTTTATTTAATTTATTATTATTATCTAAATACTCCATTTGTCACTGAATTTCACAAAAATTTTGTTTTGATGATGAATCCTTTTGGTCATCATTTAAACCGTCACGATCTCCACGGCCCAAACTTATATTATCATCCTTTGGCGAATCTGCCCCACCACATACACCACTCACACTAGACGGTGGCCCTGGGGGGCTGACTGATTGTCATCTAAGTGCCAGCGTTGATATTAGAGGCGGCCGTACAGGTTTATTGTCTAGTATACGTTCCAATTCGAGCATTACGCTGGTTGAGAGGCGCGGCAGTAGCTAAAAATAAATGAAAAAACCAAAATTAGAAAAATTTAGTTTCAAAAATTTGCGACTAATTACATTCAGCAACCAAGTTGACAATGTGAGTTACACCTGGAACTATGCAAATTACAAAAACGAAAAAAGTGGCGAATAGGACTATTAGTAGTATAATTTTTTATTTCTTGCGAAATTTCTTAAATTCGTATGATCCAAAACGGGGGCATTCTCTCAAAAAAAATAAAAAAATAAAAGGGGATATGCACGCGTCTGTAAGGTGCGTACAAGTCAACCTACATAGATCCAAGGCCGCCACATCTATGCTGAGTCGCCTCTTCAACACAAACAACTGGGACATAGCGCTTATCCAAGAGCCGTGGAGCAACAATGGAAGAATTAAAGGTTTGCCAAGTAAGACAGGTAAGCGAATTTACAACACAGAAGTAGAAAAGACGAGGACAGCGATTCTATGTCGTTCGTCGTACAATATCTTCTCAATTAACCAATTTATTTCCAGGGATATAACTGCAGTCTCATAAGAGATACCTCTATCCAGAGGAGGCATGGTCACAAATTATATGGCATCAGCCTATTTTCCCGGGGACGGTAACGACCCAACTCCGGAAGAAGTACAGAGATTTATCAATTATTGTACAGCTCATAGGCAGAAGTTTATCATTGGTTGTGATGCTAATTCACATCACACAGTCTGGGGTAGCACCAACCCCAATAAAAGAGGTGAGCAACTTTATGAATACTGTTCATCAAATAATATTGCTATAAATAATACAGGTAATGAGCCGACCTTTGTGAATGCCATTAGAAGGGAGGTGCTGCACCTTACTATGTCTGACATGGGTACCTCCAGCACAGTCCAGAATTGGCATGTATCGGGGGAAGCATCTTTGTCGGATCGTATGTATATAAGATTTGATATTAGAACCCCCCAAATAACAGAAGCTACGGTAAGAGTACCTAAAGGTACGGACTGGGCTGTATTTACCAATAAACTGCAAGACAATGTAGGGGGTTTACAGAACTCTATCGGCTCTGTTGCAGAGCTTGATAGCGTTGCTGATAATCTCACCAGGGCAATAATTGATGCCTATCACTCAAGTTCTCCTGAGGTGCGTTGCTTGGTCGACCTCCGCCCTGGAGACTAAAAGAAAAACAGTGCGTAAGCTCTTTAACAGAGCAAAAATAACAGATGACTGGGCAGCGTATCGAACTGCCCTCACCCAGTTTAATGAGACTCTGAGGAAGAGCAAAAGAGAGAGCTGGAGAATTTGCGGGAAGATAGACGAGATTCCGGCAGCTTTCCGACTCCAAAAAGCCCTCGCATTAGATCATAAAAACCTTCTGGGCTCAGTAAGAAGGCTGGACAGGACCTTAACCACATCAAGGGAAGAGACTCTTGAATGTCTGGTGAATGGACAGTTTCCGGAGTGCACAATCATTGCGGGTCGGGAGGACCCTGATATGAGCTTGATGCATCCATATCTAGTCCCAAGGGGAGCCTACAAGCGAGCAATGGAAATCTTCACCCTTGGAGAGTTGCACTGAGCTATCAATTCATTTGGTCCCTTTAAGTCTCCAGGAGGGGATGGAATCTCTCCTATTTTTCTTCAACGAGGCCTGGATGTACTGGAGCCCCATCTAATCAAATTATTTAGAGCCAGCTTTAGTCTCGAATATATCCCCAGATGCTGGAGGGAGATAAGAGTAATTTTCATACCAAAAAATGGGAATACATCCCCCGAGGACATTAGGTCCTACAGACCTATTAGCCTTACATCATTTATACTTAGAACCATGGAAAAATTATTGGACCCCTATATATGACTTAATACAATCCAAAGATGTTCTCTAAATCCTAGCCAACATGCTTATCAGGTGGGCAAATCTACGGAGACAGCCCTTCATGAATTAACATCGGAAATCGAAGATACACTTCGTAACAAGGAGGCACTATTATGCTCCTTCATTGACA
The DNA here is from genome assembly GCA_958295665.1 of Tipula vernalis. NCBI lineage: Eukaryota > Metazoa > Arthropoda > Insecta > Diptera > Tipulidae > Tipula > Tipula vernalis. Next base: position 53,079,136 of record OY282559.1, on the reverse strand, counting down.
TCCAGGGTGGCTTCGATAATACTAATTTCGAGATGATTCGTATCGACTCCTCAACCATCGGGTGGATAATTATCATGCTCAAAAGCAGGAGAATTAAATCCTCGATTGGCGAAGCAAGCATCTCAATTGCACCTACCAAGGGCTGCCCTCAGGGTGGAGTAATGTCGCCGTTATTGTGGCTCTTGGTAATGGACCACTTGCTCGCTATTTTTAAAAACTCTCGAATATCAATCATTGCCTATGCTGATGACCTAGTGCTGATGCTCAGGGGCAAATTTGAAAGCAGAATAGCTGAGCGTATGCAATATGCTCTAAGATTGGTAAACGAGTGGTGTGTTGAAGTGGGACTTAGCGTCAATCCCAAAAAAATAACATGTAGTCTCTTTACAAATTGGAGGAGAATTCCCTTTCCTCCAATAACTCTGAACGGGGAAATACTCAAGATGACGTCTGAGGTTAAATATCTAGGGATCATTTTTGACAAAAAATTAACATGGAACCCCCACTTGAAATACATCGCAAATAAGGCAAACAAAGCATACTTTGGGTGCCAACGTATGTTTTGTTAAACATGCGGCCTAAACCCACAAATGATAATCTGGCTTTACCAAACCATCATAAGACCAATGATAACTTATGCGGCGTTTTTATGGTGGCCAAAGACAGAGCAAATAAATGCTCGTTCAGTTTTAGACCAAATTCAAAGGTTAATATGTTTGGGCGCAACGGAAGCAATTAGGACCTGGACTACTGCTGCCCTTGAAAGATTGCAGGGACTCTCACCATTTGACATACATGTTATAAGAGTGGCAGGTTTGAGAGCCATAAAACTGAAAGTAACAAGTCAGGTTATACTGTCTAGTTCGGGACACAATAGCATCCTGGATAAACTAAACTTGGCAGACGATATTGCCCAGCTATCAGATATGATGGAAAAGACTACGCCGGAGGAACTTCACGATCCGGATACCCGAAAGGGACATGGCGGGGAACACCATTTCCTCTTTATCACAGCACGCATCAGTGTGGTATGGCGATGGGTCAAAAACAAACGAGGGCACGGGTGCGGGGGTCGTAGGGCCCGCTTTCAGGCTTAGTATAGCGTTGGGAAAGACCCCTATGGTTTTCCAGGCAGAAACCGTGGCCATCGAGACTAGCGTGCTTCAGTGCCTCAAAAAGAATTATATAAGAACGGAGATCTACATAATCTCGGATAGCCAGGCTGGTTTATTAGCCCTGGCAGCTCCGGTGTTCAGCTCTAAACTGACATGGAGCTGCTACAGCTACCTTGGAAGGCTGGGTAGGGACAACAAAGTTACCCTCCCGTGCAGGTGGCATCTTCTACGACCCCGAGCCTAGCGTTGCCTATTCCAAAGGCTATGTAGCGAGGAAAGTCCTCTTCTGGGAGCAGAGATGTTCTGCTTCACTCTGGGAGTCATCTCCGGGAATGAGACAGATAAAGAAGCTCCTAAATTACAAGATTACACACTTACAGGATATATTCAGAATGGATCGATCATCTCTGAAATCCCTCATATGGTACTTGACAGGACATGGTCCCTTTAACTACCATCTATTCAAAATGGGGAAAACCCCATCAGAGAATTGCAGGTTCTGTAATCTGGGAAGAGAAACATCCGAACACTTGCTGTTCGAGTGCAGTGCGATCGCCGTAAGAAGAATTAAAACACTCAATGCTTACTCTATTCAGTGGTCTCACGCCGACCCTGTGGATGTGCATGACCTTGTGGCGTTTATCAAGGACCTGGATCTACATTTCACAATAGATTGATTTCTCTACTCTTACACGGGGATGCACAATAGATCTTGCTGGTCGAAGTGCACAGGGTTCCTCTTACCAACCCACCCTATTTAAAAAATAAAAAAAAAATTAAAATTAAATAAAAATTACTTTAAGCTTGATTGAACCACAGCAGGCCGCATTGCATGTGGAACAATAACTAAACATTGCCGGAAACCCCTCCAATTAACATGACCTTTCCACCCAACGGGAAGTGCATACGCATAACTTCTTGCAGCAACTTGTCAATTGTATTGAGAACATGACTCGATGCCATAGTGCACTCATCTATAATAATCAATTTTGCACGACGAATATCTTCTGCACCATCACTTTCCATTTTCAATCCTGAGATGGATGTTTTTCCGATTGGTACAGGCAGTTTAAAAAGTAAATAGCACGTTCGTCCATTAATTAATAAACTAGAAGCTACTCCAGTTATTTTCGTACCCAAAACTAAGTGCTTTCTTCCGCGAAAATGACGAATCAGTGTTTCATACAAATAAGTTTTCCCGCTACCTCCAGGGCCATCAAGAAAATAACATTTTGGACTTGAGTTGCACCAACAATTTTGTGAAATACACAGGACTGCATGGGGTTAAAAGAGGAGATCATATTTTCGGTAATCTCCTTCTCTTCTTCAAAATTGAATGAAGCGTAGTCAATATTAGGTAATCCGCTTGTAACATTAAGTAGGTTGAAAGACTCTAGAGTAAATCCTAGTATTTTAATGCGGATTGAATGTCCTTTAAAGCATATGATTCGCAAATGGTGCAATGCTCATCGCAACCGAGGAGTTTGCGGCATATATCTTCAGTCACGTCTTCCTTATTTTCATTCTAAAGCAACAAAGGGTCAGATGGCGAGGAAAAGGCACAAATATATGCAACAGGCTGTCTCATTTGGGCAGGCATAGCATACGATTTAGCGTCTTCCAGAGTTTTTTGCCAGATTGAATCATCTAAAAGAAATCCTTTTTCCTTTGCTGCTTCCTGGTATGTTTCACAACAGTTGACCCCGCCGCTAATTGCAATCGTTCTAACGTCTTCAAATGATTTAACTCCTGTCTCATGTTAAAGCAAGAGTCTAAGATAAAATCTTTCAGAATCCTAGATACTATCAGTATACATCCGAACAATCACTTTATTCCCACCACGTTGCCGCTTTTTCCAGGTAGTGTTTTTGTCGTCTCAAGCATAGTGAACGGGGATTTTCCAATATTTCCACTGGTTTGCATCTGGATCAACTGAATTTTGGTTGAGTTTAAACCAAGCAATAAGTTTCCTCTGCTCTTCATGCAAATGAACCGGCAATCGGTATGTTGTATGGCTTTGATCATGCATTTTCTGTGTAAATTTGGTCTACTTGTTAACCTCAGGAATAAACGGCTGGTTGATTCAGCGACTAAGCTGTCAATCAATGCCACAATGGTTCGCGTCAACACACTGACACCGATCCATTTCACAGTCAACAACGGATACGGTACTCTGCTCAAATAATTCCCTTCATTCACAGCAGAGCCGAACTACAATTTACCAGTTCGACACAACGTGGTCCACCATATAGTCATAACAGCCCATCTGCCCGTGTCAAGACCACGCAGACTAGATCCCGTCCGCCAAAATGAAGCTTTCGCAGAATTCCAACATATGGTGGAATTGGGGATTTGGCGACCATCTGCATCTCCCGTCTCTTGTCCTCTCCATATGGTGAACAACAAAGATCACGATTGGCGACAATGTGGGGATTATCGTCGACTAAACACGGTCACAACGATACCCCACATTCAAAATTTCTCTATGAACTTGTATGGGTGCAAAATTTTTACAAAAATCGATCTTATCAGAGCTTACCACCTAATTCCCGTCACACCTGAAGACGTTCATAAAATGGCGAACACTACACCATTTGATCTATTCGAATTCACCCGGATGCCATTTGGCCTACGCAACGCCGCTCAAACGTGTCAGCGTTTTATAAACGAAGTTGTACGTGATTTAGACTTTGTTTTGGTCTATATTTACGATATTCTTGTGGCTTCACATTCTGAGGAACAGCACAAATTTCACCTGGAACAACTCTTCCATAGATTAAGTGAGTTTGATGTTCATATAAAGAGTTCAAATTCGTCTTTGGCGCATCCACTCTTGATTTTCTTAGTCACAAGATCACCCCTAATGGTATTCTGCCGTCTAAAGCATTCACGTCGTTGAAAACTCAATTGGCCCAGATAACACTTCTGGCACACCCATTGAGCGACTCAAAGCCCAGTTTGACTACTGACGCATGAAACGCTGATGTAGGTGCAGTACTGCAACAGTACACTAACTAGTGTTAAGAGCCACTGGGATTCTTCTCAAAGAAACTCTCGGATGCTGAAAAGAAATATTCCGCATTCGATCGGGAATTACTCCCAATATATCTGGCAGTTAAACATTTCAGATATTTTGTTGAGGGTCGGAACTTCACCATTTACATCGACCATAAGCCTCTGACTTGAGCGATTCAGTCAACAACTGAGTGCAATCCAAGGTAATCTCGTCACTTGGATTACATCAGTCAATTTACAACAGACAGCCAACATGTTCATGGACAAGACAACGTTGTCGCACACTACCCCGCACTACCGACAATGAAACGGCCGGAGTCGAGACACATATCAATTTAAACGAAATCGCAAACACTCAAAAAGCTGACTTAGAACTTCAGGATTTATTTTCTGATTCCGAACGTCACTCTGGTTCATAAATGAAACTAGAACTTTATAAATTGCCTGGCCTCGAAATTATACGCGAAACATCCACTGGGTGCAATCGTCCATTTATTGCAACATCACTACGTCGAAGCATCTTCGACACATTGCATAACATTTCGCATACCGGAGTCCGTGCAACTCGTAAGTTGATTGCTCCTCGCTACTTTTGGCCTATAACATAAACAAAGACGTAGGCAATTGGGCTCAGTCTTGTTTATCCTGCTAACGTCCAAAGTCCAACGGCACACTAAATCACCTAATGCTGTATGCATGCGGACTTCAACAGAATACAAATTTGCAATAAAAATTTCAGTTGTTGTGTAAATCCAAAACTGTTAAACAATGTAACAAATTAACTTTAGAAATTATTTGTTCAAACTCAAGCCAAACATTTTACATTTGTACGTAGTTTTTGAGAAATTTAGGGGCCTATACAAATTTTTCAATTACATTACGACAATTATTAGGAAAACTTTAGGAAATTATTACATGTAAATGGAAACTTTGCGAATCCCTTGTACACTAGAAATTTTACAGTATTTGATCTCACCTGCAAAGCTTGTAAATTCTGATGCAGCTGCTCCAACGTAGTCGCCCCAATTAATAAACATTGCACCGGTTCATGTTTTAAAGACCATGCAATCGACAGCTGTGTCGGACTACATCCTAGTTTATCAGCTAGCGACGATAAATCTCGCAACTTATCACATTGCCGTCGTCCCTCTTCCATACGTTGCTCTTTAAGTGTTGCGGCCGGTGTCATACCATCAACACGGGGTAAACCACTTGGAACTCCCGTTATCTGTGATGCACCACCCGACGTTGCTAAAATACCAAATTCCTGCTTTGCATTCACCTCATCCTCGGTCCACGAATAACTATGACTTTTCTTCATAAATGAACCTTTCGAGAAAAATAGTCCTCGTTCACTTGGGTGCATATCACCCAGTGCCATCGAAAGTGGACCCCATGCCATTAGACCAACACCAATTTTATTATACATTTCGGGTAAATAGAGTTCGGCCTTTTCCCGACAAAACATATGATATTCGGCCTGTTCCACAATCGGTGTAATACAATTGAATTGTCGACAATTTGTGTACGCCTCCATAATTTCAACTGGGCTCCAACGTGCCGTACCCCAATACATTGCCCATCCCTGTGATATGATGTAGTTCATTGCACGCACAATTTCTTCCATCGGGCACATTGAATCTGCCTTATGTATAATAACTAAATCGATGTAGTCGACACCTAATCGTTGTAAGCTAGCCTTAACACTTTCGATAATATGTTTGCGTGATAATCCTCGTTCATCCGACCTAAAAACATATAAGCATACCGTAAAAATGTTTGGTCAAAAACTGTGTTTAACTAATTTATAAATTACTTGGTACTCCAATAAATCTTCGTTACAATTACAAAGGCAGATCGTTTCCAAGAAAACTTATGTAAAACTTTTCCAAAAACAGTTTCTGGAAAAACATTATAATAAAAACTCGTTAAAAAGCCTTTTAAATTAATATTTATTATGCCGTATACCTGACGTTGGATCAGCCAAATCAAATAAATTAATTCCACTTTCTACCGCTACTTTCAGAACATTTTCAGCCATTTCTTCGTTGACACCGGGTGCAAATAAAGGCCATGTTCCAAGGCCAACATTTGATATGCGTAAGCCACTTTTACCTAAATTTTTGTATCGCAAACCGGGTGTTATAGTTGTGGTTTGACGTATTGGTAATGCTGGATTTGATCCGAGGCTTATTGAGCGTCCTGAAAATATAAAATAAAAAATCTGTTATTACTAAAATTGATAACAGAAAAGCCCAATTTTTATAATCGGTTAATTTTATTAATGCAGTGTATAAGTAATTGCCAGCAGTGTTTGAATAAAATTCGAATAAAAAATATCCCGCGTGTGAGGCTAACAAAACAGCTATTAATTATTGGTAATTGGTTCTGATTTCATACAGGAAATACCAATCCTATTTCTTTAGGAACAACAATCAATATTTAAGTGGTTTTTATCTAATTTTGCTGATTACGATAATTTACGATAAAGTTCCAAACTTAGCAATTTTTTATATTCCAGAATAAATTAAAGTTCAAAATAAGGTATTCGGCGGCACAATAGAATCTAAAATATTTCATATGTAGTGATAACATCAAAAATGTGTCTTGAATATCTCTTATACAATATCCAACTAACTTAACCACATCTTACTTATCAAAATTCATATATTTTGTTTCATTGCAGTATTGATTTCGCCCACATTCAGTTCTAAATTTAATTTTTATTATTAATCACAACAGGCCCACAACCATTTCCGCCAAAAAAAAGACCAGTTATGATGTAATTGAGCATGAAAATGCTAGTTTAAAAGCAGAAATCAAAAATTACAATAACAACTAAAAACAATAATAAAAAATCAAACGGTACAAAACCAGACTCTAGACCAAGCGGAAGATAATAATGAAATTTTGAATGAAGACCTTACTTCAAAGAATTTTTTAGCAATAAAACATTTCATCAGCTAATAGATAATTCTAATAATAACGTTAATTATAAAGGAAGCTGATACAAATTATAAAAGAATCAAAAACAATAATGAAAAAATAATAATAATAGAATGTATGATGGTGTGTATGATGGTACGATGGTATGGTAGGATGGTATGGTACGATGGTATGATGGTATGAAGGTGTGGTGGATTGATGGTAAGATATTCATCATGCTGTGATATTGGGATGGTTCAACGTCAGTATGGTACGATGGTATGTTTGTATAATTATGTTTGTATGTTTAATGGTATACTGCCATGGTGTTATGATGGTATAATGGAATAAAGGTATGATATAATGACTGTTTAAGGTTATAATTTTACAAGAAATAAGAAATTGAGTTAGATTTGAGAGAGAAGTTCGCTTAGGGATTAATTTGAGGTCGAGCTTTGGGTTTAGTGGGAGGTTCGATTGAGTTGAGTTCATACACGCATCTAGCTTTCGAATAAAATTAATTTTGGGATTGGGTTGGAAAATAAGTGTGGAGTTCAGCAGAGAGTTGAGGTTTGGATCGATCTAAGTTGAATTGACGTTGAATTAGGATGTAGTTAGCTTGCATTAGGGTGTGAGTTGTTCGATTGGGAAATTATTTAAGAGATAGAGGTTGAATTGTAAGCTGAAGATTGACTTAAGAGGTTAATTTCGGGATTGATTTCGGAGTTCAATTAATCAAGACCAAAGTCCTGATCACCTTATGAGGTTTCAGCCCTTTATATTTTTAAATTGAAAATAGTACTGCATGGTACATGCAGTCAAGAACCAGAAGATTTTAACGAAAATAAAGCAATAATTCGGGAAGTATATCGAAAAAAAATTAAAAGACTTAACACAGTATTCAAGGATGTGAAAAAAGATGTTATCCCAATATTTATGAAATTAATGCAAGTAAAACAATAGGGTGAAGCATATACTGTTAAAGTTAGCCGAAAGCTGCCAGCCGAAAGTTAAAAGTCGATAATGCAGATTGTGTTAGCCCAGTAAAAAAAGTAAAAAATGGTAATGCAGATTGCCTAATCCCAGTCGAAAGTGAAAAGTCAATAATGCAAATTATGTTATTGACATTCCAGCCAAGAATAAATCAGCCTCTAGAGTGTTATGTCTGGAGATGGATTGCATTGATGATACTTGTCAATAGCTATCGCAGGAAAAAAATTCAGTTTAAAATCGAATTTTCCGAGATTTCCCACGGGAAAGTTGAACTGAAGTTTTTTCCTGCGATAGCTATTGACAAGTCATATCAATGCAATCCATCTCCAGACATAACAGTCTAGAGGCTGATTTATTTTCGGCTGGAATGTCAATAACATAATCTGCATTATCGACTTTTCGGCTAACTTTAACAGGGTGTGAAGCATACAATAAAACTGTTCCGACCTAAAATCAAAATTTTGTATTATTAGAGCTTTTGAATAATTGCAAGTACAGAACTGGTTCAAGCTCAAAATTTAAAAATTGTTATTGCAGGTCATCTAGATAAAAATATTCAACTTCTAAATTTCAGGACGATCTTTAAAATCCAATCAAGCTAATAATTAAGCCTTGTAGTTTTGACAATTTCAAAGATGCTATCACCAAACCCATTGTAGAAGAGAATTTGAGTTTAAGTAACAAAATTAAAATCGTTAAACCTGAAATAACTCGTCACACTCAAAACAAACAAATTAAACGTCAAATATGTTCGAAATTAGGCCTTAGCTCAAAAACTTGCTACAGTCGAAATACAACTTCTTCAACTTCAGGTTATAGCAATCATTCTACCAAACATGTCAATTAAATCGCAATCCATACTTCAGACCAAATACAAACGAATCAATCATATTTCCTTATCATGCGCTTATTGTAAAAAACTGAGCCATCATATAAGTGTATGTCGCTTTAGAAAAAAAGTTAATGAACAAATATATTATCCACAACAACCGAATTTAGAACCTTAATTTTTCTTAGTCGATACCGGTGCAGACATAAGCATCATAAAAAGAGAATTTATAAAATCTGATGTATTTTGTTACCCAAACTTAAAAGTTTTTATAAAGGAGATAAACTCAAAATTATTACAAACCAAGGCATTGTGTCCATCAAAAATATACCTGTGCAAATAATAATATTTCATTACCTCCTAATTTTCCCATTGTGCAATCAAACTTTATAATAAATTGTGCAGGAATAATGGGTAAAGGTTTTGTCAATCAACGTAGCTTTGACTACTCTCGAATAATCTACCAATAACTCTACCCGACAGATCAGAAAAAAAGTAAAAATGCTGTTTAAAACAAACCATGACAATAAATATCTTTGCCCATCACAATTAGTTAAGTCGGCTGTATACCGGGTAATTTTTTTAAACTGATACACTCAAATATCTCGGAAAATAAGCACTCTACGAAAAAAATAGTTAAAATCAAAATTTAATATTATTCTATGGGGGAAATATTAAAATTAGTGTTAAAATTAGTACCCCCCCCCTTTCACCTTGTAGGTGGGGCGTGGGGTAATTTTGAAACTAAAATATGAACCCCTATTTTTTATTGCAGATTAGGATTCTACGGCTAAAAATACGTAGGATTTGACTGAAAGATGTTTTTTTCGATTGAAGATAGATGGCGCTGTAATTAACGATATTCAATTTTTCTAGCTTATGGAGAAGCTGGCCGGAGTCTGTTATCACTCTCTACGCTTCATGTCATGTTATCACTCTCGAGGTATTCAACCGAAAAAAAGGAATCGTCCAGCAACAGCCACTGGAGAAAATAACGATATTGATGTATTGGCTGCAGTAGCGCTCATAATCCTCATATTAGTACAGGAGAAATAGTTAGCGATTCCGGAATGTCCCAGACCAGTGGCCATGTGTCTTTACACCAAGATCTGCATGGCATTGATTTCCAAAATCGGCTAACTTTTTGTCAGTGGACACGTGAACAAATACAGCAAGACCCAATTTTTTTCATTACGTGTTGTTCTCCAACGAGTCGTCTTTTACAAACCATGGAACGGTTAATCGCCACAACATGCATTACTGGATTGTTGAAAACTCACACTGGCTTCGCCAAGTTGAACATCAGCGTCCTTGCACTGCCAATGTGCGGTGTGGCATGATTGGCAACCAACTCATCGGCCACCACATTATTGAAGCCAACTTGAATTGTCAAACGTAAAGAAGTCAAAAGAGTTGAGCCTATAAGTGCGACGAAATATGTGGTTTCAACATGATAGTTATCCCACACAATATTCGTTGGTATCACGTGCAGTACCTGATCGTGATTTCAATGGTCGCTGGAACGGGAGAGAAGGTCCGGTAAATTGGCCTGCCAGATCACCAGATCTTACTTCGGCAGATATCTTTTTGTAGGGCTATCTCAAAGACCAAGTTTACAAACAAAAACCAATAACACGTGAGAATATGATTGAGCGAATCAGAAATGCTTAATTTAATTGAAAGATGATGAGGCGAGCGTACTCATGTAAATTTAAGCACCTTTTTCCCAGTTATTCAAAATTTGCAAAATGAATAAATTTTTTGACTACCAATTTCGAGTATTTATAATGAAACCGTGGTATTTTTATTGCAGATATATTGCTGAATCGTTCTCAGTAGGAGAAATCGAAAAAAATTGAATATCGTCAATTACAGCGCCATCTATCTTGAATCGAAAAAAATCTGTAAGTCAAATCCTACGTATTTTTAGCCGTAGAATCCGAATCTGCAATAAAAAATAGGGGTTCATATTTTAGTTTCAAAGTTACCCCATACCCCACCTACAAGGAGTAGGGGAGGAGTACTAATTTTAACACTAATGTATTTCTCCCATGGAAGGTGTTTATTTTCCGAGATATTTGAGTCTATCAGGTTAAAAATATCACCCGGAATATTGCCAATTCAATTATCCAGGTTAAGAATTCGTTCGCAACTACAAGCATAATAAATATGAATAATCCATTTGAATTAAAAGATCTTTATATTAAACCAGAAACATTAAATAATCATCATCTTCTTCGATTAGAAAATTGAACAGATAAATTAAAAAATCGTTTAACCATTTTACAAGATGAAATACACGTAGCCCATATGAATGCCGAAGAAAGATCACCGATAGTTAAAATTTGCCGTGATTTAATGACATCTTTCATCTATCTGGTGATGAACTCCCAAGTACAAATGCTGAATATCACGGTAAACCGCATAGATTTTAATGGCAATCCGTGAACGTAAAACCATATAGACATCCCCAATCAATTAAAGTCGAAACAATGCTCAACTGAATGAAATGTTTGAATAGAGAATATGGAGTACAAAATAGCAACGTGGTCCCGAAAAAATCAAACAATATCAATAAATAATGGCTTGAGGTTTTGAAGTTTCGTCGTCTTCGATTTTTGGAAAATCGAATTTTCCCAAATTTTATACGGGAAATTTTAAATATTTTTTTGGGTTACGCCATTTTTCCACAGTTTCTCACGAGGAACTGGGGGCATATGTTTTGCCCCTTAAGAATATTGATAAAAGTCTTTCATGCTATCCATGAATCTGTGGCTAACACGACCATTCATAATTCCGTTTGCTGGGTTTCTTGGGTGCTTATATTGGCTGATTAAACGACTCACTTCACGGCGTTAATCGGGCAACATATGATGGGGCGAACACAAGTAAAAGTGATGACGAAGCACCTCCTGTCGAAGTTTAGTCACGTGGTAGTTTCGTTGAACGTGTTACGATTAAAACACCTCCATTTTGGTGCGGAGATGCCAGAACTTTGGTTTGCCCAAATTAAGGCACAATTCATGAACGCTAGCATTACGCAACAACAAACAAAATTTAATATCGTCACAGCGGGTCTCGATCAAAGAACGTTAAATACCGTTAGCGATATTGTTTTACAGACTGCGACTCACAAGCAATATGACGATTTGAAGAAAGCATTAATTTCCCGATTAGCAGAGTCAGCGGATACTAAGTTACAAAAGCTTTTAAAGGATTTGGACTTGGGAGACAAAACCAAACCAATTGTTGCGAGAGATGAGAAACTTGGCGGGGAAACAAATAACGGATGAATTATTAAAAAAACTGTGGGTTCAACGTTTACAAGGAAAGTAGACCCGTAGTGTCGGTTACAAATAATTCAAGAGCTTCTCAGTCTGATCTTGAGATTAAAATTCAGGAACTTATACTGGAAATTAAAGGCTTGAAGAAAAGGCTTGAAGAAACAATATAGAAATAATGGGGCAAATGGTTCACGACGACGCTCTAGATCTCGATCAGCGGGAACGAAAGGACACACTTTATGCTGGTATCATTTGAAATTGAATGATAAAGCAGCCAAATGCGTTAAGCCTTGTGCTTACGTACAAACGTCGGAAAACTAACTTCCTCACCGCAAATGACGACATGCGAGGGGGATAATCATGCTAATTGTCGTCTTATCATATACGATGTCTCTAGCAAACGCAGTTATTTAATTGATACGGTAGCCGAGGTATCTGTAATTCCACCATCGTTCGATCAAAAACAAAAGGGTAAAAATGATTTCACTCTTTTCGCTACAAATTCATCGCAAGTTAATACTTATGATACTCGGATTTTAAAACTTGATTTAGGCCTTAGAAGGGATTTTAGTTGGACGTTCATAATAGTAGATGTTTCCAAGCCAATAATCGGAGCCGACTTTTTGAAGCAATTTAGTTTAATAGTTCATATCAAACGGAATGGCATAATTCATCCATTTACGATTCTTCATACGACTGGAAGGACAATTAATATAGTGTCTTCATCATTGACTACCATTAATGCCATTGCTGTCGATACAGGAAATTAATAGCGCAGTTATTAGACCAATAAAACATGAAGTTACTCATTTTATCCAAACCAAAGGTCCACCAGTGGCAGCAAAAGTTCGTAGACTCGCTCCGGATACATTAGCTACAGCAAAGATAGAATTCAACTACATGCTTCAGGCAGGAATCTGTAGACCATCCGATAGCCCTTGGGCCAGCCCACTGCATTTGGTTAGAAAGAAAAATGGAGACTGTAGACCCTGTGGTGACTACCGGTCACTCAATGCTGTTGCTCAACCTGACCGGTACCCCATACCACATCTCCAGGATTTTGCCCATCAACTGCGGGGCTGTATTATATTTCCTACATTGGACCTGGTACGGGCATATCACCAGATACCAGTGGAACCGTCAGACATACCGAAGACGGCTATCATAACGCCTTTCGGGTTGTTCGAGTTCACTCGATTTGTCCATTCTATTTTTAGGGAGGTTACTTATTGCTATACATATATTGACGATTTTTTGATCGCTTCACGAGATATGGAGGTACACATGATAAACCTGGAACAAGTTTTTCAAAGATTACAAGATCACGGATTAATTATTAACGTAAATAAATGTGTATTCGCTAAGAACGAAATAAATTTTTTGGGCCACACCATTAATAAATCAGGTATTAAACCTATGTTAGAACGCGTTCAAGCAATATCCGATTTTCAACAACCAGAAACAATAAAAGAATTACGACGCTTTCTGGCCTTGACCAATTTTTATCGACGATTTGTTCCAAACGCAGCCGAAAATCAAGCATTATTAAACGAATACTTAAAGGGAAGTAAAAAAAAAATGATAAACGTAAAATTAATTGGACCGATAATACAAGCAGGGCTTTCGAAACATGCAAACAGCAGTTGATCAACACAACAATCCTTGCACATCCAGACACTAAGGCGCATCTAGCGGTGATGGTGGATGCATCAAATTTTGCAATTGGTGCAGTAGTTCAGCAAAGAGTAGAGAGGGTATTTGGCAGTCTTTAAGTTTTTACTCGATCAAACTTTCGGATACGCAGAAACGCTATAGCGCTTATGATCGTGAGCTATCAGCGGCCTACGCAACTATTAAACATTTTCGTTTTATGCTGGAGGGTCGCACTTTTACATTATACAAGGCTTCACCTAGACAATTTAGATATTTGGACTATATCGGACAGTTCACTAGCGACATTCAACATATCTCGGGTAAAGACAACGTTGAAGCGGACACTCTATCGTGCATTGGCAAAATCGATTTATCAGAATCAATTGATTACACGAGGATTGTCGATTTACAGAGCCAAGACACCGAGTTACAGGAACTAATTGAAACAAACAAATCGCTTGAATTTAAAAAGTTTCCAATATTGAATTCAGACAAAACCATTTTTTGTGACGTCTCTACAAAGATTATTAGGCCGTATATACCAAAAGAATTCAGGAAAACGATATTCGATATAGTACACGGATTATAACACCCCGAAGTTCGGACCACTACTAAAATGTTGGCTAGTAAATATATTTGGACATCAATCAACCAAGACGCTAGAGAATGGGCTAAAGCTTGCGTGGATTGTCAAAAGTCGAAAATACAACGTCACACCAAGAGTCCAGTTGGCCAATTTCCATTAGTTAGAAAACGGTTTGAAGAGATTCATATAGATTTAATTGGTTCAATGCCAACATCTAATGGTATGAGATATTGCGTCACAGCAATAGATCGATATACTCGCTGGCCAGAGGCCATTTCAGTGGCGGATATCAGGGCACAAACAGTTGCAAGTGCAATTTATAATGGTTGGATCGCAAGATTTGGCTTACCTTTGAACATAGTCACTGATATAGAGGAATGCAGTTTGAATCGGAATTGTTCCAGGAATTGTCCAAATTGTTGGGATTTCAACGAAAATGGACCACATCATATAATCCACAAGCCAACGTCATCTAGATTGGACAATCTTGTTACCAACAGTTTTGTTGGGATTACGCACAGCATTGCGAGAGGAATTTAATGCAACATCAGCAGAAATGCTTTACGGCGAAGGTTTACGATTGCCAGAACAATTAGTTGGCAGTTGTAATAAGCATAATTACCAGTCGGAGTTTTTTGTTGTTCAACTTAAAAGTACAACGGAACAAATAAAACCAAGTCCTGCATCACGTCACGGAAATCAATCATCAGTTTTTATTCACATAAAGAACTCAATTCATGCTCACACGTAATTGTTAGGAATGATACTGTCAGAATATCTCTGCAGCCGCCTTACGAAGAGCCGTTTAGTGTCATTAACCGTAAGGAGAAATATTTTACCATTCTCAAAAAAAAAAAAATTAAGCTTGCAATATTTCTATAAACAGATTAAAACCTTGTTTTACTACAATATGTGATTCAGATGATCACGAGACAAACAAAAACTTGCCGACGCATGACGTATCAAATCAATCTACGGCGTTAGATCCTAGCACGAGTCAAGCACCATCTTCATCGTGTGACAAACGCACAGTTAGTTTTCAGAGTGAACCAGATTTGGTTACCACACGATCGGGTAGAGCAACCAGACTGCCCACGCGTTTTCGGTAATACGTTCATGGATATTCACTAGCAAGGGAGTAGTGTGGCTACCACCACCATTCATAATTCCGTTTGCTGGGTTTCTTGGTTGCTTATGTCGGCTGATTAAATGACTCACTGTAACACGCAATAAACCGTAATAATGAAGGAAATCAATATTAACGTCAATAGGTCGATGAAAATACGGAATTTGTAGGACTGCAAGTCCACGCTTTGGTAAACCCAAGCATATCTAATATTCTATGCATTCCTGCACGAGATTTCAATAAAAATTCATTAAAAATATTTTTAATTCTTGTCTTGTTCACATGCTATCGTATTTCAAAAATTTTATTGTCGCGCTCCATTTTTTATGTTCGTAACTTTTTTGTGCCAAACCGTACCAAAACTTAAAAATTAAGATATCATGTTGTGCATCACAATAAAAATTAATTTTCACATTTGTAGAAGCTACAGTAAAAATTGTTCTAATTTAAATTATACCATGCTATAGCTTGGTCAAAATAATGTCGTACACTATTTGACATCTTTCCGTCATCAAGTATATTAGCGAGCACACCTATACATTATAAAAACATTAGGAAATGCTAGTTATCACGTTTTGGTCTCAAAACATTAAACAAATTATGTCATTTTGATGATAAAGTTTTAAATATTATAGAGATAATTTTATTTAATCCAATCGTAATGGGTTAGTACCAAAAATATTTATCTAAACTTAATTTACATTTTTTGAACATTTCAAAAAAAAAAAAAAAAAACTTTTCCCCTAACTATCTAAGAAAGTTTTATCTTGCTCTAAAAAAAGAAAAAAAAAACTTTTTAGTTAGTAAAAAACTGATCCTGAAATTTTCATTTTAATTTTACACATGAAAATGTAGGTGCACGTAATTCGAAAATAATCCGCATTTTCATTTTTGTCCTAACAAATTGTTAAAGAGTTAACCTAAACCCCAATCATTTATCCCTTTTTATAAATCTTTCACACAATATTTAATTCAAAATGGGGGTTTCTTGTTACATATAATATGAGATTATGTATACAGTGTTTCAATAAATGAAGGTTTTAATTTAAACATTCTTTCCCTATGTAAATTACCTAACAGACCAGAACCGCACAAAGTGAAAAACCACCAAACAAATTCTTAAATAAATTAAAAATGTGGATCCTGATTATTATGCACACGTAAAGAAAATTAATGCAGAGTCACCTAAAAAAACAAACACCAAACCGACAAAAAATATTCATTTTCTCGTAGAAAAGCCATAATTTTCCACATTTCCATCCACATACACAAACGTTAAATACATGTTGTATATACATGTGTATAAAATTAATATTATTATGAAAAATAATGAACTAATTAACTTCAATGAAAATGAAAATCGGAAACATATTGATTTCCATTTTTCATTGTGAAATATTTTCATGAAAATTTTTGTTTTCTTTTATTACAACAATATAAAAAAATAAAAAAAATGTTTAGTGTATTAATATAAATAAATGTATTTTAATTCGTTTTGTGGGGGTGGGTCTATTTTACTTCATTATTTATTATTACGATAATCCAACGTCATAATAGGAATTTGGCGTTTGGTTTATTTTCTGATTTTAATAATTTTCTTTGTACTCGTTTGAACGTAAATTTAATTCACTTTCACTTGATATTCTGATTGAATGGAGGGTGACACGTTTCAAGGTATACTCTAGTCATTTGCCGAGCCGTAACTATACCACAAAATTTGTTATAATAAAGTTAATAAATAAAGCATAATCGTTCTAAAGCAAAATCGGTTTCTACCAGAGAGGGACATTGAAATATTATGATAAAACGGATTCATCAGGGCGCTGTCTACTAATTTCTGTATAAGAAAATACACATATTAATAAAATGCGCCAGCAGAATTTATTACTAGGAAACAGACCTGTTCAAATTCTTTAAAATATTTTTTTCACACTTAATTACAATCGCAATTATCTCATTAAGACCAGGATTTATTTTTCTAGATTATAAGACACCAATTAATTAATTGAAGATACAACAAAACAATTTTAATTTCGCTAAGTTTTTCATTTTTATTTACCGACAGGTTTCGATCTAAACATCATATAGCGAACTATACAGATAGTGCTAAATCTTGAATCCACAAACGAAATTTCCGGTGGAATAAATAAAAGAAGTTGACCGTTTTTTCCTTAAGTTCAGGATGATGTTAATTTCAATATAATACCTTTGGCTTTTTTTTTTTTTTTTTTATTTAATTGTTACAATCCAAAAACTAGAAATTGAGTAAGCTATCATCATTCAATAATCAAAATTTTTTTAATTTTTCTCATCTGAGCAAGAAGGTAAAACGCACACTTTTGAAACGGTTCCCTTAATAACGTCCCGTTTAATTTTTATGCTAACTACATGCAACAATACGTTTTGTCATGGAATAGCTTCGTCGTTGCGACCCAATAAATATTTGGTAGATGAAGAATCTTTATCCATAACGAACATCAGATCACCAATCTTAAAATTCTTAGCTGGATAAACCCATTTTTGACGTTGCTGCAAATTTGTCGATTTCATCGCCACTTCCCAAACTCCATACCAAAAGGTGCCTGTAGTGGTACAAAATACAGTGCTTTTAAACTATTTCCGCTACTTTGGTTAATTCCTTAGCTGTCCCTACAAAATTGCACCCATTGTCACTGTGAATATGAGCACAAATTTCTCTTTGTGATTAAAATCTCTTCAGTGCAGCTAAGAGGGCATCCGTTGTCATATTTCAAACTACTTCAAAACGTTCAGACTTGGTTACAATGAAAATGAATAGCGTGATATAACATTTTATTATCTTCGCCCTCGAAGTCGGGATGCCTTTATTTGTAAAGGTAATGCATAGTCTACACCAGTCTCAATAAAAGGCCGTTTTAAATGTAGCTCGCGTTATTAATAGTTCGAAGAGGCGATGTTTTGGTGGAAGAAGTATCGGATACCTTGTTTCTAATGAAAATTTTACTTTTTCAATTCCCCCATCCTGATGGTTGACCCACTCTCAGCAATCCAGCCTTGCCTACGTCAAAACTCCCTTTTACTCATCGCAACCTTCATACTTCTTGGCGGTTGAAGAATTCTGGCTACAGTAGTTACGATCTTTGTTGTAGGGAAACATCTTTGCTTCTTTCACAGGTTATTCTTGTTCTTCACTTGCTTTGGGTTCCCCTTGCGAATTTTCCTTTGGTTCTTGCAAAATGCCTCTAAATAATGCTGTTGATCTCGGATATCCCATATTTGC
The DNA here is from genome assembly GCA_958295665.1 of Tipula vernalis. NCBI lineage: Eukaryota > Metazoa > Arthropoda > Insecta > Diptera > Tipulidae > Tipula > Tipula vernalis. Next base: position 53,060,351 of record OY282559.1, on the reverse strand, counting down.
CGTGAAAGTTTTCAATCTTCTTTGGTAGGACGATTTTGAAATCGAGTACAATTTGAGAATCAATCCATATATAGTACTCGATTCACACTACTTTACGAAAAGCCGTTAAAACACCGCTGCGCAAAGTTCCAACCGTGGTATACTATAAATGACTGCTAGTCACATAACAATTTTCGAAAGCGACTACAAATCTATGAAGTTCGAAATCTTCCTTCTCCGTGTATAACCATCGGTAAATTTGAGTTTTCTCTAAATAATTCAAGTGCTGCTTTATGCTCATCCATGCTTCTTGAATCGGCTACATAGATCATCAACCGATTCCAGTTTTAGTAACCACAACTTCTGGAAACTAATTTGAAATGTGTTCATTAGCCAGTCAATCGGATCAAACACCAATGATGGATCAGATAACAATGAACATTTGGTAAGTCGTTGACTGGCGAGTTCCTCAAACAGAAAAGAAATTTCTTGATAGGTTTCCGGAATTTCTTTAAACAATTAGCGTTGTTGTTCACTACTATGAAATATCTGAGATTTTTACATTGGAAAAATCTTTGCATGTGACATTTAATATTAAAATTCACCCGAACATTTTCCAAATATTTTCTTATTCTTAGAAATCAGTTATTCAGTTGATGAGTTGGTAGTTGAGTTGTGTGAACAATGAATATTTTGAAATATTGCAATTTGGTAAATTTATTTTATAGGTCGCATCGATGTGGTTGAATCGGATTTGAATACGTATTTAGATAAGACAAACCACCCAACTCATGCATACAAATGGAAATATCTGATATTTTCACAATTTGGGAAAACTATTTGAGTGAAAATAAAGATGCTCGAAGTTTTGAAATATTATAGTATGACTAGAACGATTCAAATCGAATTGGTTTTAAATACGAATTTAAATTAGAAATTTATTTTTACAATTAAATTTCACATTATAAATTTTTATATTAAATTTCACTCAAATTTATCCAAATAATTTTCAACATTTTTTTTTATCATGTGATCTATTGAAAAAATCATGTACACTATGGGAAATATCTGAGATTTTCATAATTTCTGAAAATTGTTTTAGTAATGTGTTTAATACTAAATTTCACTAAAACTTTTCCCAGATAAATTTTCTAAATCGGTTTTCAATTGATGTGTTGTTTCAAAAAGTATCTAAACAAATTACATCTTGACTTTGACTGTTGTAATGGAAAATTCTTTGAGTGATAGTAAATACGATCTTTGGTTCTTACGGGTAACATCGATATGGTCGAAGTGCATTTGAATTTGAATTAGATTAGAAAAACCACCCACTCATATAAACGATCGGAAATATCTCAGATTTTTACAATTTCGGGAAATTCTTTGAGTATGGCGTTTATTATTAAATTTCACTCAAATTGTTCCAAATAATTTTAAACATTTTTTTTATCAAGTGATCCATTGAAAAAATCATGCACACTATGGGAACGATCTGAGATTTTCACAATTTTTGTAAATTCTAATACAAGTGTGCTCAATACTAAATTTCACTCAAACATTTTCCAGATAGTTTTTTTTAAATCAGTTATTCTATTGATGTGTTGGTTTAAAGATTATCTGAACAAAGATCATTTTGATTTTGACTGTTGTAATGGAAAATTCTTTGAGTGATATTAAATGCGATCTAATTTGTGAAAATGTGACACAGGTCGCATCGATATGCACGAAGCGAATTTGTATTTGAATTAGATTAGAAAAACCGCCCACTTGTGTAAACGATCGGAAATATCTCAGATTTTTACAATATCGTGAAGTTTCTTGGAGTATGACGTTTAATATTAAATTTCACTCAAATTTTTCCAAATAATTTTAAACTTTTTTTTTATAACGTGATCCATTGAAAAATTCATGCACACTAAGGGAACTATCTGAGATTTTTACAATTTCTGAAAATTCTATTACTAGTGCGCTTAATACTAAATTTCACTCAAACTTTTCCCAGATAATTTTTTCTAAATCGGTTATTCTATTGATGTGTTGGCCCTAAGATTATCTGAATAAAGAAAATCTTGAATTTGACTGTTGTAATGGAAAATTCTTTGAGTGATATTAAATTCGATCTAATTTGTGAATATGTGGCTCAGGTCGCATCGATATGCTCGAAGTGAATTTGTATTTGTATTAGATTAGAAAAACCGCCCACTCATGTAAACGATCGGAAATATCTCAGATTTTTAGAATTTCGGGAAATTCTCTGAGTATTATGGTGTTTAATATTAAATTTCACTCAAATTTTTCCAAATAATTTTGAACATTTTTTTATCATGTGATGCATCGAAAAACCCATGCACACTATGAGAAATATCTGAGATTTTACAAATTCTCAAAATTCTTTTAGCTGTGTGTTTAATACTAAATTTCACTTAAACTTTTCCCAGATAATTTGTTTCTAAATCAGTTATTCATTTAATGTGTTGTTTCAAAGAATATCTGAACAAATTACATCTTGACATTGATTGTAGTAATGGAAAATTATTGATAGTAAATATGATCGAATTGATGAAATAATAGTTTGATTCTTACGGGTAACATCGATATGATCGAAGTGGATTTGAATTTGTATTAGATTAAAAACGCGCCCTACGAGTATGGCGTTTAATATTAAATTTCACTCAAAGTTTTCAAACTAATTTTCAACTTTTTTTTATCATATGATCCATTAAAAAATCAAATGCCTATGGGAAATATTTGAGATTTTTAGAATTTCTGAAAATTCTTTTAATAGTGCGCTAAGTACTAAATTTCACTTCAACAAAGATCATTTTGACTTTGACTGTTGTAATGGAAAATTCTTTGAATATGTGGCACAGGTCGCATCGATATGCTCGAAGCGAATTTGTATTTGTATTAGATTAGAAAAACCGCCCACTTATGTAAACGATCGGAAATATGTCTGATTTTTACAATTTCGGGAAATTCTTTGAGTATGGCGTTTAATATTAAATTTCACTCAAATTTTTCCAAATAATTTTCAACTTTTTTTTAACATGTGATCCATTGAAAAACTCATGTACACTATAGGAAATATCTGAGATTTTTACAATTTCTGAAAATTCTTTTAGTAGTGCGTTTAATACTAAATTTCACTCAAAATTTTTCAGATAAATTTTCTAAATCAGTTTTCAATTGATTTTTTGTTTCAAAGAATATCTGAACAAAGAACATCTTGACTTTGATTGTTGTAATGGAAAATGCTTTGAGTGCTAGTTAACACGATCTAATTTGTGAAATAATAGTTTGGCTCCTACGGGTCGCATCGATATGGTCGAAGCGAATTTGTATTTGTATTAGATTAGAGAAACCGCCTACTTATGTAAACGATCGGAAATATCTCAGATTCTTACAATTTCGGGAAATTCTTGGAGTATGGCGTTTAATATTAAATTTTAACATACTCTTATTAAAATCATATAATTAAATAAATAGAATTACGTCTATTAGTCGGTTTCGTTGAATTACTGTTCGTAAATACTAATATACTTCTCGTGTTAATCGAAACACAATTAAAATGGTCTAACCACCGGTAGCATATTAGATATTACATGAATTAATTAATATTCAACAAAAAATTAATAAAAAGTAAAAAATCTTGACCTTGACTGTAGTAATGGCCAATTCTTTGAGTAATATTAAATGCGATCTAAATTGTGAATAGGTTGCTCTTACGGGTCGCTATGCTCGAAGCGAATTTGTATTTGTATTAGATTAGAAAAACCGCCTACTTAAGTAAACGATCGGAAATATCTCAGATTTTTACAGTTTCGGGAAATTCTTTGAGTGTTGCGTTTATTATTAAATTTCACTCATATTTTTCCAAATAATTTTCAACTTTTTTTTTATCATGTGATCCATTGAAAAACTCATGCACACTATGGAAAATATCTAAGATTTTTACAATTTCTGAAAATTCTTTTACTAGTGCGTTTAATACTAAATTTCACTCAAACTTTTCCCAGATAAATTTTTTCTAAATCAGTTTTCAATTGATTTGTTGTATCAAAGAGTATTTGAACAAATTACATCTTGACTTTGACTGTTGTAATGGAAAATTCTTTGAGTAATAGTAAACACGATATAATTTGTGAAATAATAGTTTGACTCTAATGGTTCGCATTGATATGATCGAAGCGAATTTGAATTTGTTTTAGATTAGAAAAACCACCCACTCTGAATATGGCGTTTAATATTAAATTTCACTCAAAAATTTCCCAAATAATTTTAAACTTTATTTTTTGTAAATCAGTGATTCAGTTGATGTGTTGATTGAAAGAATATGTGAAAAATGAACATCATAACTTTGACTGTTGCAAATTGACACAATTTCGGAAAATTCTTTGAGTGATATAGGTACGATCTCATTTGTGAAATACTTTAGTTTGGCTCTTACTACAAAATCCACCCCATTATACACACAACGGAAATGTCTGATATGATAACAGTTTCGGAAAATTATTTGAGTGATAATTTAAATGTTTTAAGTTTTGAAATGTTGTTGTTTGGCTGGTACTAGTCAGAACGAAGTGGTTTTGAATATGTATTTAGATTAGAAAAACCACCGGACTGATGCACATATCGAAAATATCTGAGATTTTTACTATTTCAGGAAACTTTCTGAGCATGGCATTTAATAATAAATTTCACTCAAATTTCTCCAAAAAAAAAATTTGTTAAATCAACTATTCAGTTGATGAGTTCTTTCAAAGGACATGTGAACAATGAATATTTTTACTTTGACTACTATAAATTGCCACAACTTCAGAAAATTCTTTGAGTGATAATAAATATGATCTAATTTGTGAAATACTGTAAGATGGTTTTTACGGGTCGCATCGATGTAGTCGAAGTGGGTTCGAATACGTATTTAGATTAGAAATATCACCGCACTCTGACATACAAACGGAAAAGCATGAGATTTACAATTTCGGTAAACTCTTTGACTATATGTTTATTTCACTCAAACTTTTTCCAAATATTTTTTTTTTAAATCAGCGTTTCAGTTGATGTATTGTTTCAAAGGATATATGAACAATGAACATCTTGACTTTGCCTATTATAAATTTGGCATCAGATGCGTTTCTTGTGCTAAGTTTATTGGTAGGACTATAATTTTATAAGCAATATAAAGAAACAGCTGAATATTCAGAACAAAAGAAAAGTAGCAGGTGATTTTGATACAGGTTCAATTGTACGGGAATTTTTTATTGTATATTAATTTTGAAACATTTTATAACAAAAAATGCAATAAAACTAAATTATCGGATATGTAGAAATTCCCCCCAAAAAATAAAATCCATTTAGATATTATTACCCGATATAGTAAACCATAATATATTTACGACAAAACTAGGTTAAAAGTCTTCACATAAAATATTTATAAAATAAAATTATAATTTTTTTTTTTTAAAGTGTAATCGATTACTACAAAATATATCGAACCTGTTCCGACCTACAATTGCCATTTCCACAACATAAGCTACCCACATATGTACAGACTCGTATACATACAAAAATTTTAGTTTTCACCCAAATTTATTGTTTTATTTGGTATTACATAAAACCGAATTATGTTTGGCTAAGTTCCAACTAACTCGATAGTGTGATAGTCGCTATAAAGTTTATTTACTTTTTTATCTAAATATGTACAATATTTAGTTATGTTAGACAATTTACACAGCATTATATAACTTTTGCCTGACCTTTAGGCTACATGCTTAATATCTATAATTTTGTGCCACTACTAATAATTTCCGTATGATCAATACAATAATTATCTACCAAAATTACCTCTCTCTAGATATTAAAGGTTGATATACATACGGTCGCTGTCAAATTGCCAAATGAACAAAATAATCGGAAAAGATAATTTTGTTATTTTTTAACAAACATAAAAACTAATGATTCGAATAACAACTTTTTAATGTATGCAAATATTCATGATAGACAAACGTAAGTACTTAAGCGCTATCTTGAGTTGTGATTTCAAAAATTTGAATTTTTTATTTGGTAATGGTCTAAAGAGTTATTAAATGTGCGGTGCTACTATTTAATTCGTATAGCCTTAATCTCCGTGTGTACAAACAATATTGCGCGGATAACAAAAAAAATATCTGCCAATTACCAAACAATAACATAAAAAAATTACAATTTATAAACAAATTCATAACATAAGTGAAAGTAATTTTGTAATTGTGCGAATAACGAGCACAAAAAATTAATTCTAAACAGAAAAACAAAAAAAAAACGCCAGAAAAATGTTGTTGTAATTTATTGAAGAAGTTTGTGTGTGTGCCAAATTTTTTTTTGAAGAAGAGAACATAAAATTAATTGTTATAATTTTTAATTAAAAAATACAAAAAAAAAAAATTTTCTTCGCGTACTTTGTGTTCAAAAATTTTAATTTTATAAGGTGTGATTAAATTTGAAATGTTTATGTTCTGCGAGTTTTTTTTGCTTCAGTTTTTGTGTTTTGATTTCGACTTTAAATGTATAAAAATTAATAAATGTGTAACGTGTAATATAATGAATTCAAATCGATTTTATTGTTTATAAAGGCAACAGTAAATCTGTCTGCAACGGCACAAGATGAATGATAAACACGGTGCATTGATCTACAAAGGTGATTATGGCTTATTTCCTATTTTGGGTCTTTAGTAGTGGTAACTCTTTTGAAAGATTCCCATATGAGAGAAGTAGGAAAAACAGCACTTACATATCCAACGAATACAACAAAGCAATAAAGGGCACAAATCAAACACGGAAAATTGCTGAAAATGTACTAACAAAATTAGTAAAGAACCACCAGGATCATAGCTCCTTAAAAATAATGGCCATTGAAAATGTTTACAATTTTACATTCTTGATCCGAAAGAAGCGCACGTGAAGATCGAGAATCTCTAAATATGCCAATTGGCGGAAAACATCATTTTGTTTGATCCTAGCAATGATGTCTTATTTTTAGAAAAAGAATTAGAAATCATTCCTGTTCCTATTAAATATTTTCTCAAGACATTCTCAAACATTTCCTCTCGGTTCTGACTCTAGAGAAATAAAAATACCTTTGGGTTCTGACCGATATTTAGATTTCGAAGAAAATTAGTTAAGTTCGCAAGTTTATCCCTTTTGCATTTAAAAATCAATCATTTACAAATAAAATTGAATTTCTAGCCAAACAAAATCAACCATTCAGAAATCAAGTTTTGATTAAAAAAATTTGAATTTGATTTGCCAACAGATAAAATTTATTTTGCAAAAGGTTAAATTTAATTTAAAAGAAAGAGCTTATAGTAATCTGCTGGTATTAGCAGCCTGCGATGTATCATTGTGATGTTCATAAAAACAAGAAGAAACTAGAAAAATACGTAACCGCGACAGAAAATAAATTCTTGTTTCTCACACTTGAGCCAAACCATAGTCAGTCTCTATAATCAATTAGCGTTCGTTCGACTTATAGTTTCTCATTTAGCGGATCTTTTGATTACCAGTAAACGGCAAATAAAAACGGAATTTACAGGTTTATTTTGAAAAACCATTTCAAATACAAGGAAAATGCAAATGCTCAACTTAATTTTGAAACTAGTGATGGTTTTTTTTTTTGGGGGGGGGGGGGGGAGGGGGTTTTTTTTGGTAGATTCCCCTGATTTACAAATTCTCGCTTCCCGATTTCATATCCGCTTCTCAACAAACAATTTTTTTTACATACCAGTAATCGAAACAATTCCTTCTCTAAATTATATAACCATAGTTTTATTGGCTAGTATTTAAAACATAATTGTTACCGTTATAAATTCCTTAAAGAGCTCAAATGGTGGATTGTATAAAAGTTTTCGTGTCCTAATTATGGTGATATAATATAAATTTTAGTTTTTTAATTAAAGTAATATAAATATTATGATTACTTTAACAACAGTTTTATGTAACACGTATAGTTACCTTTACAAACATTGTTTATAATATTGTTGGAAACGTTTAAATCAATTATCGTAACCTTCCAGTAGAGTGTGCATCACGTAAGCTGTTCTGGTCTTGTCATTAGGCAGCTGCTTGATGGGTACAATTGTGTAAGAGGTAACTTGTTCACAATTCGCAAGTGTACGTACTGCCTCCTCGTGGCAACCACTGGTAATTAAGGCCATTTGGCACATTTTTGGCCATTTGGTACAGGCTAAAGTACGGCGATAAAGGAGAAAACCTTGACAAAACCCTAATCTAAGGTGGAACAGCATATGCCGATGGATGAATGGCTGACAGGTTAATCAGTCCAAATATGTGGATTCTGGATACCAGTTTTATTTAGCCTTCCTGTAGTAAAGCTGGGTGACCTACAAGCGATTTGCAATTCCCAGCAACTCGTAAGAGTAAAATCAAACGGAATACGGGGCAGGAGTAGGAATATACGGAAGTAGGACAACCCTCTCAAGGTCCTTGGCCTCCAATGGTACCGTCTTTCTAGCAGAACTACATGCTGTAGTAAACATCTAGGAATGAGAGCAATAAGCCCAGATAGTATGTATCACGTACCGGGAGGCAGTATTGTCAGGTTCATTAAGAACCTGAATATTGACTGGACGGATAATTAAGCAGGGTCCAGCACAATAGATCTTTTAGGTCGCAGTGCGAAGTGGCTGATCACCCGCATGGCCCTCCAATAATAATAATAATAATCTGTAACCATTCTAGAGTGAAAGTTTTACTGTAAAATTAGTCACTTTGAATTTCACTCATAACATAAAAACGATTATACACAGATTTCTCAAATAATCGTTTTCTTATGGCAAATTAATTAGTTTATCAAACGCAGGGCCCAAACTAAATATGTGTGAAATGTATTTATTATCAATTTAACCTTATTATTGGCCATTTGTGATAAGAAAACGATTATTTGAGAAATCTATGAATAAAAGTTTTTAAATTATGACTGAAATTGAAATTGACTAATTTTACAGTAGAACCTTGATAATCTCTAACGGTTACCGTTGGGAAATATGCCGTCATATAATATGTTATTCAGATTAGTGTCCTCCATCACCTCCGTAAGTTATTGTACTTACTTAAGAGTCACCCTGTATAAAGTAATGTGTATAAACCAACTGTATCACATTTTAAAAACTTTAGAAATATTACAAAAACTAAAGCAACTATTTTTCTCCAAAATTCGTTCTTATAAATCATTTAATAATGTTATATTACAGATAGAATCATTATATAACCAATAGTAGCAACAAAGCATCATTGGTGCTATTATAAACGTTTTGGTATTATTATAATACTTCTGGTATTGTTATATAAAAATTTAACATTAAAAACGCAATGATTTTGAAAAAATTATTCTATTCTCAGTGTACCATTCGCAAAGTGTCTACTATGTGTAATTTTTAGTAAGGATACATAAATGAAATAAAATATTTCAATAAAAATAAATAATAATTATTTAAATAATAAGCGGTGCTGTTACAAAATGTCGTTTAAAATAGTGCAAACTGAGAAGCCAGGTGAAGATAACCAAAGTTTGTGTATTATCTCGTCACCATGGGAAAATAAAGGTGTATGCAAACGAATTTTAATCAGATGATGGGAGAATATCGTAAAGTAGCGACACGACAAGAGGAGATTTCACAGGAAATTTCCATAAGTATTTCATTCCTTAATTTTTGACTTTAATGGCATATTACACATATTTTTATTTACATTTTGAGCAGTCTATTCTGACTAAATCATCAACCACGTCCGCTAGCATACAACAAATAATAATACGCTCACCGCAGCAGCGTATATCATTTCAACAGCCTCAAATGGTATGTAACGTATATTTCTAAATTATATATAACAAAACTAACAAAATATTCTAAATATTTTACAGCCAATCCTGCAAACCAACCAATTTTCATTTATAAAAGCGACAACAACCACACCGGTTCGTCGTGTACTACCAATATTATAAATAATGACGATATTCTGCAGAATAACGAAGAAACTACATTCACTGTCAACGATATAATACAACTACCTCAGCAATCGGTTACAATTGATCACAATCAACTTACTTTACTTTTGGATAACCAAAAAACATTACTTACTATTAGTTGTGTATTAATTGTTGTTACACCCTGATAGTCAATTTTTCACTAGAGAATTCTTAACAAACTTCTCTTGAGGAGGCGGTAGCAGAAATATTAGTGGAAAATCTCGTTTCAAAAACTATAAAAATATTCGAAATGCATTTCATAGGATAATTCGAAAAGCTGATTTTGAATTTTCGGAATTATCATGCGAGAGCTTTTTTAAAAGCATCGTGGAGAATGCTAAATGACGTGCTTCTCTAGTTGATGTTGGACAAAAGAAGTGCCGGGCATCTCAAGGAAAACGGAGACCAACTAATTTAATATATAATAAAAACGGCAGAGCTACAGATAATATTGCTGTTGATAATAATCAGGAACTGGAACAAGAAGAAGTAATTTTACAGGAAATTTCAAGACACGAAATTGAGCCAGAAGTCGAAATAGAACCCAGTAACTTAATGAATGAGAAATAAGTTATGTAAGTTATATAATTTTCCTTCGTTTTTGTGACAATCACTTTCATATATATTCAAAAATGATGATTTTACTGGAGATTACCATCTCGCACAACTGCGTCTTTCATACAAATAATTTCGTCTTTATTGGTTAAAAAACATTTATCCTCCTTTGCGAAAAATAATGTGAAACCATCTAATTCAACTTTGTAAAAAAATGTCAAGTTCGTACGTTGGGTTTCAATATAATCCTCTCTGATTTCTACACCCAAATTTGGGTTTTTTTTAAGTTAGAAATTTGCGATTACTAGGAATTGTTTCATTCTCCACTTGACTTTGTTCCATTATTCTTTTCGCTATCTGACACAAGGGATTTCTTCCACTTCGCAGCATATTTTTAATTAAATATAATTTATTCTCAAATGGATGGGCATTAAAAGTTAATAAAATTCCAAATTTTCTGACTTCATCAACCAGATGTGAAAGATTATGTACATTGCCAGAGCCTTCTAGAGTATAGAGCCATAATCTTAATGACGTATTTTTATAAGCTTTTTTAGTGGTATAACTTTTCACTGATTTCCATAGGAATCCATAGTAAAAATGGTGTTGTTTTGCTTCAAGTTTTTCAATGAAAAAAGCAAAAATGTTATAAAATGTTTATATAAAATTTTTCTACATATCTTTAAGAACAATATACAAGAAGGCCGTATTGGTATTAAGTAAATATTAATTGCAGAAATATTAAAATTAAATTATTTCTAAAATATTTTTTTCGAACTTTCATTTTGAAAAATATATCAAAGTTGGCTCAGACAAATTAAAATAATACTTGCTAAATTTATCTTTAGTTTTACTAGTGTACGTAAGATGTCTAAAATGGTCACAGAAAAATACGAAAAAAAATTATTTAATCGCAAAATTAACACACGTTCCTATATTTTGTGAATTTGTTTTGCTTTTCCTACAATTTTTGAACTTGAAATTTCCCCAGGTGGTAAGTTTTGGTACGATTTTTCCAAATTTTTACGGCCATCACTGCCATCTATGTAATGTATATTGACTTAATAACCAAACGAATCGTAGTTAGCTTTTATTTTAATTTGACCAGAATGCTGTTGTTATGAATTTTTTTTATATTTTGGTTTAAATAAATCAATTATTACAAGAAAATGAAAACGATTTACTTAAACGATATTCATGTATGTTGAAATTCAAACATTTATGAAAGTATTTCAGAAATCATAATTAAGAATTTGTAACGTTTTCATTTAAAAATTTGTCTTAGGAAAAAAAGTGATTTCCCATATGTTTTGTCTGTTTTACTATGAAAAGTTCCGTTTTTTCCTCGTTTCTAATTCCCTTATAAAAGCTCAGATTTTTTGATTATGGCTCTATATAATACAGGGTGCTCGACATTGCTCGCCATATATTCTTCGCCATAAAGTTATCTATACTTTTCAATATAAGTTTCAAGCATTGCATCGGCAATGTCAAGATAAAACGAATAAAATTTTGCAGAACAAATCGTTATAGCGCAAAAAAAAAAAATAGAAAATTCTCATATATATCATAAGGGAGATTATATTTCAATACCACGATTCTAAGACTTTCCAGTGAGCAAGCCAATCAAGACCCCTGACAGCACGATGTAGTTCCGAAAGCATTTTATAGTTTACAAGGCATTTTGAAATACTCTTGATGTCGCGCGTAGACTATTTCAAGAGACACCTTTTCATTATTCCTAAATCAATTAGCTGAAGGGAGTCTCCAATCGGAAAGTCGTCAATCATATTTATTGGTAATTACTCGAGCGGCGTATATTGTTTATGATGTAATTCATATATTTTTGAACGGAATGTCTCGTTCGTCTCGGCCATTGGGTTCGTAGAAAAACGTTACAACGCCAACCGTTGTACACTTTAGGCATCCGTTTTAGCTATTGAAATTAGCAACAGCTAGAAAGAAAAAATATAATAGTTCATCTCGGCAGCTTTGACGTATTTCGAAATTGCTTTTCATTGTTACCTTTAATGAAAGCTCGCGCAGGAGAATCGCAAATAAAACACCTAATTCTAACGATCATTTGATGGTCACCAAAATCAATTCCATGTGACAATATATGTTTCGCTTCCTCTACAAACGGAGAGATGAATGATTTAAGATCGGATGGTTTCCCCGTACCATGGTAAATTACTACCACCATAGGTTGAATTTGAGGAACTTCATGAATATTGAAAATTATTGGCCAGAATTTATCTTTTGTGCTTCTATAAATAGGTATTCCATCTACATATATTTATATTAATCGGTATACCTACATGATAAACGTGGAATATTTTTGAAACAATTTCGTAGACAAAATTCCATTCCTTGATGCCAATAGTATTGATTACCGCCACCTATTAGACGAAGTACAATCGATTATGGGGTCGGTAATAATATTCGTGCATCGCTGGGTATTATATTTGGGCAATGCTCGTTAAATAGTCTACATAATGCATTCAAGGCGCTTTGTCTTATATTGAACTTATTCGCCCAAGATTTCAAATTATTTCGAAATTTGCCATTACTTGATGAATCCGTGTGGATTCTATCATCATCATCATCGGCATTATCAAATTCATCTAACCAGTTACATGCCGCCAAGCCTTCTTCTCCGTTGCTTCCTGCAAGATGGCCTTCATAAACAACTACTCTGGATAGTGTACCTACCTTTCATTAAATTTGATTCATTCTGTGGTACTAAATTTGGAAAATTTTCTATTTGTCTAATAATCGCCGGTGCTACAATTCCTGATGAAGTGGAGCGTATTATAGCAGGCATCGAATTTGACGACTCATATGGCATGGATAAGAGTTTTAAATAGTTTCTTGATACTATTCTACGAAAAGATGTACTATGTTTCACTTTTCTCCAATCGGTTGACATGTTTTATATGTCTTATATTTATTATGTTTATATTTATTATATTATTAGTAACTAACAATAAAAACACGCGCACTATATGTATAGCTGTCAAAAACTTAGGAGGTTATCAATTACAAAATCTTTCCGAGAAGGTCGCTAAACAACAATAATTAAAAGAAGTTTTATAGTAGCCCCATTCTTAAGTGTAAGTTGTTGCGTTTTATTACGATGATGGTAGTTACTAAATGTAAACTTAAAATTTTTTGATATTTTATTATGGTAACATTGGTCATGAAAGGTTATTCAGTTTTAATAAAGTCATCATCAGTTCAAATCAAGTTACTAATTAGTTTTATAACGAGGTTAACGTAACTCTTATAAAACTTTTTTATATATCTTCTGGTAACAGTTACTCGAAGTCATAAAGTACAGTGATGGAGACCGATAAATCACCAACTTATAAAACCAGTAGTAAATTTCGTCATTCAAGAGCTTTAGTTACTTTACAAAACTCTAATATAAAAATCTTACTGATTGGTGATATTATAATACTCTTATATACCCACCCAAATTTTTATATAACCTGGCAACAATTATACGCCCGCTATAAAATATCCCGACACTTACAGTGGTGCAAATTATTTGTTGGGTTGTCTCAGGTTTATCGAGATTTTTGGGGTTTATCATGGAAATGAGATGCGTGATTACGAAACAGTCAGGTTATTCGAGATTTTCAAGATTACTCGAGTATGTTTGAGATTGTAGTAGGACCTATTCGAAGAATAAGATTGTTCGATAATTAAAATTTACCCCAATAAGATTAGAGGGTTCTATACTTATTGCATATCATTTTGTTAACTTGCTTAGTAGAAGCTACTTGACAAATAATTCCATATTTACACGAATTTTCGAAATTTTTCAAAATGTTCGTGGGTTGTCTAGATTTTTACAGTCTTTCCCATATTATTCAATAACATCCAGATTTTTCGGTATTATTGAATTTTCGAATTTTTCTGGAGTAATCGAGATTATTCCGCGGTTTCTTCTAGATTTCTTAAGTTTTTCGACATTCCCAGTGTTATTCAAGATTTTTAAAGATTTTCGAATTTATTCGAATTTTGTAAGGCAATGTTCTGCGCTTAGCTTTGAGTTGTAAGAACTTGCAGAGTTACACATATAAATCTAAATGGTGATATTTAAAAAAGTTTTTAAGATTATGCCAAAAATTTCGATATTTCGTGTAGGGTTTCCTTTGGTTTTACATACTTATGGATAATTTGAAAATTCGACATTTTTGAGATTTTTTCCAAATTCTTGATATTTTTCAAATTATATTCAAAACTTGTGATGCTTTCTCGATATATATTTAGAACTCGTCATAACATAGAGCTGCAAGATGTTGCGTTTTATTTGAGGTCATTCAAATCACTCACGTTCTGTTTCATTTACTTTTGAACGATGGCCCGAATATGTCCTGAAAATTAAATCTGAGTAAACCAATTGGTTTTCTTACACATAGAACGCACGAAAATGGAAACACATTTTGGATGAAGGATATTTTCATTGAGAACAAATGTTCTGAATTTTTACCAGAAAATACCTCTTTGTGATATCAAATTTCTGAGTAAAATGAGTCTTGAGTTAAAAAGCTTCGATAAGTGAAAGCTTTAGAGCTTTAAGTTAAAACGAAAGGCAAAATTAACAAACTTAAAGCTCATCGAGCAAATACTCTAAATTAATCCCAAAATACCACCTTCCTTTATAATATCAAATTTGAAAGTCAAAAAGTTTGGTTTGAAAAGTTCTTAAAACTAAAAGCTCTTAATAATTTAAATTGAGCACAAATATTCTATATACTACCCCAAGTTCCGTCATCCCTTATAATATGAAATATCGAAGCAAAATGGTTATTTTAAAAAGCTTCGATAAGTGAAAGCTCTTAAACCTAAAGCTCTTAACAATTTTTTCAAATACATAATTTATGCTCAAAAAATATTTTTTTAGAACCATGACACTATTAAAAAGCTCAAAAATGTTAAGCTCAAACCCAAAATGTATGGATTAATTGTCAAGCTTAAAGCTTATTGGGAACAAATATACTAAATAGATTCCAAAATTCTACCTTACCTTGAATTTAAACTATCACTTTTCAGAATGCAGAGTAAATGATTTTGGTTAAAAAGCTTCGATACGTGAAAGCTCCTAAAACTAAAAGTTCGACATTTTTTTCAAATACATAATTTATGTTTTAAAAACCTTTTAACAAAAACCTCAAATTATGAAAAGGCTCACAAATGTCAAGTTCAAACCTAAAAAGTATAATTTATTTAAATTTATCGTAAAATTACTTTACAAAGGGTAACAGAATTTTGGGATAAATCGTTTAAAAAGTTTCGAGTAGTGAAACTTATCGCAAACACTTATTTTTTGCACATATACATAGTATATATTAATTATCAAGCTTAAAGCTCATTGAGCACAAATATTTTAAATTTTTCCAAAAATACCACCTTCCTTGGTAATATCAAATTTTAGAGTTAAATTGTTTGGTTTGAAAGCCTCCCAAAACTAAAAGCTTTTGATGATTGATGATAAACTTTGAGAACAAATATTCTATATTTTAGTCAAAATTCCGTCACCATTTGTGAAATCATATTTCTGTGTGAAATGGTTTGGTTAAAAAAGCTTTGATAACGGAAAGCTTATAAGATTAAAAGTTCTTGATTTTTTGCAAATATGTGTATACAACTTTTTATCAAAAACCTAAAAGTATGAAAAAGGCTCAACGTTAAAAGTTAAGTTCAAACCTAAACATGTTTTAATTAATTATCAAACTTAAAACTAAATGATGATTTTTGTAAATACATATTTTATGCTTATACAATTTTTTAACAATACTTACGGATAATTCGATATTTGAGAACTTTCAATAACAATCAAGATACTTTGAAAATTCGGAATTCTTGATATTTTCAAATTATATTCGAAATTTGTGATGCTTTATCGATATGTTTAAAAATCGTCAGAGCATTGAGTTGCAAGATGTTTCGTGTCATATACTCTCGAAATCAGAGTCTTTAATTAATGCTAGACTAGATAATAGGAAGAAATAAGTTTTTCAATAAAAGCTTTACTTGTTCATAGGTACAAGAAGCATTTTTAGGGGCCCAAAATAATGTTGCAGGGGGAGGGGGGCTGAAAGTTCTACAATATTTATAGAATTTGTACTTGCTTTAATGTGCAACATTTCTAAAATCGATTTTTTTTTTAGAATTTTTTTTCTTTTCGAGAATTTTGACGTTACATAAACTGATTAAATGGTTGGTATCTTTTAAATGCTGTGAAAGTACACTAATGTTTGAATTTATATTTGGATTTATGTTGATAAATTCGTTTTTCTAAAAACAACATTGTCTGCTCTGTGTATGTTGCGTTGCAACTGCAACATACTTGGTAAACAATATTTTACTGTTTTTTTTAAAGGTATTTCATCTTTCAATATTGAAAAAAATTTGTCATTTTAATTTGTGACGTCCTACAATTTTGAAATTATAATTCCTAAAAAGGTGTTTTATTTTTTTATAAAGATTTTTAATATTCGGAATGGCCAAATAAGGTGTGGTTTCAGATTGGACTTGAAAGTCACGATTTGTGTGAAAATGTCTTTGTTTCCAAAATATGTTGTGGGGATAATGTCTCGGGATATTGGTTTTCCTTTAATGTATATTTTAGAATTTTTAAATTTTTACGGTTGAATTTATTATCGGAAAGCTTTATAATTTTTTGGGTCAACATTTTTAAAGTGTTATTTTTGTAAGTGGTGGGAACCACCACACCAAATAGTTTTATGATACCAATCACAAGAAATGTTGCCGTTTGGTTCATGAATCAGAAGAATGGCCAGAAAAGGAATCTTGTTATCTACTTTTATTTCTAAAGTGAATTTTATTCTGTTGTTGATGGAATAATGGTTGAAAATCTAAAGAGTTTATAATTGAAGTTTCTAAATTTTCCATTAGTAAATTTGCAAGGAAGGGATTTATTGGGGAACCCATAGGTGAGCCTAAAATTTGTTTATGAATTTTGTAATCAAAAGAAAATTATGAATTATTTAAAACGATATCCAGAGCTGTAAAAAATTGTATTTTTGTTAATTTTTGTTGGTGTGAATAGACGTTTATGTGCCAATTTATGTTGGTGTGAACAGAACTTTATCTGTCAATTTAAGTTCATGATGTGATACTGGCAAAGTCAATCATGTAAAACGTAAATGTATTAGAAAATAAAAACTTTCTTTCCGGTTTTGCTTATTGTAAAAAACAGACGTGTTCTTTAAGCTCTTATTTAATTATCGAAGATCATCAGGGTATAGGCCCAGATTTCCATAAAATAAGCGTCGTCTAAAAAGGAAACAAATATCTGACAAGTATTTTGTCGCAATTATTTTGTATTCAAAATTGCAATTTACATTTTTTTTGTACGTGTATACCGAAAAGATTAATATGGCTTCGTCAAACGTTCTAATAGAAAAATTAAAAGGTCTTGAAAATTTTGATGTTTGGAAGATTGCTGCTGAATCATATTTAGTAATTAAAGGATTGTGGTCACATGTCGAAAATGGCTTATCTGAAGATGCAAATGATGCAACAAAGGCAAACGATTTAAAGGCAAGATCGGAAATTATTTTGTTGTTGGAGACACAAAATTATTCGTGCATCGCAAATGCAAAAACAGCGAAACAAGCATGGACCGCCTTGACAAGAGCATTTGAAGATAGCGGCTTGTATAGACTAGTAACCTTGCTGAAAGAATTAGTCCAATTGAAGCTGTCTGATTGCGATTCGATGGAATCATATGTGAATCGTATGGTAATGATTTCTATCAAAGTGAAAAAGGCTGGTTTGGAAATATCAGATGAAATATTCGCATCGCTAATGTTGGATGGGCTGCCCGTCGATTACAAACCACTAGTAATGGCAGTAGAAAATTCAACAACAAAATTGACAACGGATTCAGTGAAAACATTGCTATTGCACGAAGTGAAATACGACTCGAGTAATAGTGATAATGCAATGTTAATCAAATGGAACATCAATCGATCAAACAAAAAAAGACGAATTTCAAGTTCAAATGTCAATCGTGTGGTCAGACGGGACATTTCGCCAGAGATTGTCCAAAGAAAAATAAAAAAAATAAAAAAAATGAAAAACTTTCGTATACGACATTTTTGTTGAATAATACAAATTCAGGTGATTGGTTTATTGATTCTGGCGCATCGGCACACATGACAAACTCAAAGTCCATTGTTCCAAAACTAAAGTGCCATTGAATAAAGAAGTTGTTGTTGCAAACAAAGACAATTTGAAAATTGTTTGTGTTAGTGAAGTAAACACAACCCTATTGAGTGAAACGTCGAAAACAAATGCAACGTTGACGAATGTATTCAATGTATTCAATGCAAAAAATAATTTGATAGTAACGGCGACATTGGTCAACGACATGTATTGGCTGGATTGTATATTACCGATATGTGAAAATAAAAACGAAATTTCAATGAATGAAACGGCACTCAGTGGCAAAATAAATAATAATTTGTGGCATCGACGTTTAGGACACATTTGTGACGAAAATTTAAAAAAGGTGTGTGGCGCCGTAATTGGTGTAAATTGGAGCGTAGGAAGCAACAACAAATGCATTTTTTGCATTAAAGGGAAGCAAACCCGCGCTACATTTAAAGATGTTGGAAATCGTGCTGAACATTTGCTCGATTTGGTTCATTCCGACGTCTGTGGTCCACTGTAAGAGCGAGCAGCTGGTGGTGCGAAATATTTCGTTACATTTGTCGATGATTACAGCAGAAAGGTATTTGTTTTTCCGTTGAGAGGAAAAAACCAAGTATTCAACACGTTCTTGGAGTCCAAGGCTCTCGCCGAAAATCAGTGCTCAAGAACAATCAAAGTCCTGCGCACTAATAATGGAATTGTAACGGACAGTTTGACGATATTTTGGCAAAATGCGGAATGGTACATCAAAAAAACCGCACCATACACTCCCGAACAAAATGGTGTTGCAGAGCGCATCAATAGGACTCTTATGAAACGAGTTCGATGTATGTTAATCGATTCCGGCTTTAGTAAAAAAATTTGGGCGAAAGCTTTATCAACGGCCACATATTTGATAAACCGAATACCATGCAGAAATATGCGATCGACTACACCAGAAGAATTTTGGTCGAAAACGAAACCAGGTTTGACCGTGTTACGAGTGTTTGGATGCAAAGTGATGGTACATGTGCCAAAGGAAAAACGGCGGAAGCTCGACACGAAGTCAACTGAAAGTATTACGCTTGGGTATAGCAATGAATCAAAAGCGTATCGGTTGTACAACATGGCAACTAAGAAAGTCGTGAAAAGCAGAGATGTTTCTAATTCTTTTTTTTTCCCAGTAATTTTGACCAGTGATGAATGTAAAGTTGACACCAATGTCAATTCAGGTGGCGTGCGTGATGCTGAATCTTCCAATGTCGATAAAAGAAGAATATTTAAGACGTCTGATGAACAAATTGAAACGTCTGGTGAAGCCAATGTAATTGAGAATATCAACGAAACCGAAGTTAACGATTTGAATATTGTAAACAACGCAGCAAATCTACCGGTTACCAATGAGACATTCGACAGCAACGTTACAACTGATAGAGATCGTGACGATTTGTATATTCTAGATGAGTCTGTACAAGTTCGTAATTCCGAACGTATCCGAAATATGGATATAATACGTTATAATTTCTTGACAAACAAATTATTGGAAATGATCCAGAAACCGTTGCTGAAGCATTGTCGAGTCCAAATGCTGATTTGTGGAGAAAAGCTATGTCTGAAGAAATGAAATCATTGAGTGACAATCAAACATGAACCTTGGTCGATTTACCTCGTGACAAAACACCTATTAAATGCAAGTGGGTGTTTAAAACTAAGAGCAATGCAGATGGTGAAGTTGTGCGATACAAGGCGAGATTGGTAGTGAAAGGTTTTTGGCAAAAATATGGCGTCGACTACCATGAAACGTTTTCTCAGGTTGTGAAGTATACATCGATTCGGTTCCTAATGGCGATTGCAGCGAAATTCGACTTAAATATTCGTAAAATGGATGCAGTTGCAGCTTTTCTCAACGGAGAGCTGAAAGAAGATATATACATGTATCAACCCGAAGAATTTATGAATAATTCGAACAAAGTTTGCAAGCTGCATAAATCGTTGTACGGATTAAAGCAATCAAGTCGTGTATGAAACGAGCAACTGAATAGTGTGCTGGTAAAATTTGGTCTGAAGCAGAATGTTATTTCTTGCTATTTACGTGGATGACGTATTCATTTTCTCTAACGATGAAACAAGTGAACGATTGTTAAAGAACGAGTTGTGCAGACACTTCGAGATGAAAGATTTAGGTGACGCATCATCCGCATTGGAAGTTCGAATCACTCGTGACAGGGTGGCTGGCACAATTTCAATCGACCAATCGCAGTACATATCCAAAATTCTCAATCGTTTCGGTATGAGTGATTACAATCCAATCTCTACGCCGTTGGATTTACATCAAAAAGTTTCCACTAGCATGTGTCAAAAATCGAGTGATGAACGATCGAGTGTTTATGCAAGCAATTGGTAGTTTGTTGTTTGTGGCACAGATAACTCGACCGGATATTTGCTATGCAGTGAATTTGTTGAGTCGATATAGCAAAAATCCGGGAAAAGCACATTGGGCAGCGATCAAGCGTGTGCTGCGATACTTGAGAGCAACGATCGATAAAAAATTGGTCTATCAGAAGCCTTCGAATGAAATCAGAGGCTATTGTGATGCAGATTGGGCTAGTGATCTCGACGAAAGAAAGTCGACCACTGGCTATGTTTTCACCATGCAGGGTGCAGCTGTTTCTTGGGGATCAAAACGTCAACCAACTGTTGCACTTTCAATGACCGAAGCAGAATTCATGGCGATGGTATGTGCAATACAAAAATCTATTTGGCTCAAGCGACTTCAACTCGAGCTTACGCCTTCGTCATCGAAACAAATGGTGTTATACTTTGACAACAAAAGCGCAATACAATTCGTCAACTTTATCTGTCAATTTAAGTTTAGTGTGATACTGGCAAAGTCAATCACGTAAAACCTAAATGTATCAGAAAATAAAAACTTTCTTTCCGGTTTTGCTTATTGTACAAAACAGACGTGTTCTTTAAGCTCTTATTTAATTATCGAAGATCATCAATTTTGATTTACAGTTTCTTTTTATATTTCTCCAATTTTAACTAATAATATTTTGTACAATTTGGTTTTCGACAATAGTAAATGAGGAAGTGGCAACTAAAGAGATTAACAGAAAATATGGAGGGATGGTTACATTATCGATCTTGTTTTTGAAATCTTCAGAATTTTGAATAAAAGAATTTGTTGTCCCTACACTTGGTTTCAGAATGTTGCCTAAAAATGATGATAAAGTTTTTTTAAATAAAAAAGAGCCCTAAACCAATATTATAAAAATTTGTTTTAAAACAATCTTAACTTATATTCTGAGAGAAAGTCAGCATTTTAGTTATGTCAGTTTCTAAAGGTTCATTTAACAGTTTTTCTCCTTATACTATTGCCTGTAGTCATTTTGGCTGAAAGGTCAATTCAAACAAGTCAAATATGCGAACATCTGCTTCATTTTAACAAAGCTAACGTAACAATTCTAAAAGTAGGTTCCTACTTTTAGATGTACTAAAAATGTCAGAAATTAAAGCTTTGTCTTGGCTAAAACTTTCCGTTCAGAGCCGATTATATGGCAAATTTCAGTCTGCAATGCCATTTAAAATCAATAATCTTAAACCCCTTCTTTGGATAAATATAACTCGGCATATCACGTATCGCACTTCATAAAATCCGGACTTCCTTAGATCTTACTATACATCGAGGGTATCAGCTTAAAAGGGTACAGGAATTGTCTTGCAGACATATTTTTATGCAGGAGGCCCGGAGCGAAAGTTTCAGGGTGATACAAATTTTTAGTAGTGTCGATTCAGATAAATTGCACAACCGAAATCTTGCCGTATTAGGCCCCATAAAATCCAGACTTTATTACAGGTGGTCCGGCAAGGTAGCATAGCTACAGAAATTATCTTAAATTACAACATAGTATTTTTGGCATGATAGGGGATCTATCTGTTTAAAAGTAATTTTCACTATCTCTCGCTCGTATTTAGAGTTAGTATTGAAGCTTATTCAAGAATTCCAATTTTAGTCGATTCTTTTGATTTAAGCGGAGAGCGTTACATCGATGGTGGATTCACGAGGTGAGTTTAAATAAGACCTTTTTTGGTTATTTTAGTGATTGTTAGGTAAAGAAGGAGCAATGGAATGAAATCCGAGTTTTCAGTAGTGTTAAGTGTCTTGGACCTTTTTTGAGATCTTCCCATTAAATTTTTCGAGAATTTTTTTTCTTTCTCATTTGTTCAATTTTTCAACAATAATTTACAAAAAATTGTGTGGTGTTGTTTTAGGAATAAAAATTGAAAAACCCCTTTGTGATCTCTAATACAACTACCCCACCTAGTTTCTAATACAACTTTTGTTTGAAATTTTTAATTTATCACATATTCTAGTATACCTCTCCAAAAACCTAACAAATCTTTATTATCGTGTGCCTCATCCCCCTTCGTTAACATTACCAAATCCAATTTACGAATAACGCAATATTTAATGGCATTCATATATACAAAACGAACATTTTATTGGCGCACATGTATAAGTAATAATACAAAATGCCGCCTAATGATTATATCCTAAAATCGAATTACAGAACAAAAATGATTACAACTTGCTCGCTTTTGTAATTCGATTTGGTTTGATTGAGTATGCTTTGTGAATATATATTGTTATAAATACTGATAGCTATAGGTACATACGAGTACATACCTATGGAAGAAGATAATTTTTTGTTATTCCAGTTTTTAACATTCCGTTTGTAGCAGGTTGTAATACTTTTGTTTACGTAATTATATAAAACTAACAATTTTGATCCAATTAAAATATTCGCTTGCAAATGTAGAGTAGAATATAAAGAACAACAATAAAATATTCCAGAAAACTTTATTTTTAATTTTTTTGTTTTTCTTTCTTCAAATTTTTGTCGTTTACTTGTTAGCTTACTATACATATAATACGAGTTACGAGTAGATCAAGTTAATAGCATACAAAATATAATAATTGCTTTCTAGTTTGTAAACATTCATGTACGTAAGTACGTGTAGAAAGAACCCCCAACCAATATGCGGTGATTTGTAAATAAAAGATTGACAAAATAATTTAAAAAAAAAAAAATTCAAAATTTAATTAAAATATGTTTTGCCCAAAAACTTTGTACCGGAAAATGTGGGTGCGTCAAACTTTTCTGTTTTTCTTTTATAACGAAAACCAACATTGTGTTGGTTGGTACGCTACATTTTAGCTGTTTTTGTTGATTGTTTTGATAAATTTATTAGATTACATGTTGATTACTATACAAACTGTGAGAGTTTTCGTAAACAAGTTTTTTTTTCTTGTTGGAAAAAACAGATTTAGATTTTGGATTAAAAAAAAGCATTTAACCTTTTTAAATAATAATATCAGATGGTTTAGTGCTTTAATATTTAAACGAGCTTTTATGTTCAATATAATTTCCCGAAATTAACAGAAACATGGTTTTCCGATCAAAATCTATATTTTCCAATTTAAATATAATTTATGTACTATGTTGTGGATCTTACTAACTTATGATACTCATATTGGTTTAGATTTCAACCCAAAAAACATATTTTTGAAAATGTTATTGGGAAATTCGATAATATGTTTTTTGGGTAAATATTCTGATGTCAACAAAAAGTTTTGTACCCGCGATTACATTCAATGATATTAAATGTTCACTCTTTATGTATTATGATGAAATTGTTTTTGTTTTGGTGAAAATGGATTTTCATAATATGTTTGTTTTTCTTGAATAAGAAAATATCAACAAACATTATTACATTTAAAGCCCGAATTGTTGTAGAAAATCACTTTGCTAGTAACCTGTTATTTGGAGATTCAATGAGCTTAGAGAAGTTTTGACTCTAACAAACATGAATTACTTAATAGTTTTCAGGATTAATAAAGAAAGAGTGGACAGAATTTAACCCGTGGGCCCTCTGTTGTTTCCAAATACAAAATTAGATTATACTTGGTGGAAGGAAAGGCCCGGAAAGTCATAATTTTATTTGTCGAAAGTCAATGCGACTTAAAAGTAGCAATTGCGGAACTAGCGGAACAAGTATACAGTTTGTGTAACAGTTTACACCTACTTTACAAGTATTACACATCATTTCTTTTTCGGACTGATTAATTCTTTTATTATTTAGTTTACTATTAAACATTTTTTAAAAAAAAAAAAAATTTTTTTGAAGCGGAGTGACGTAAGTGATCTTTTTATAATTAATATTATTTCGTATAATCACAAAACACCAACAGTTTTCACTTACTTAAAAATAAAAAAACCAAAATTTTATTTTTGAATTTATTTACTTTTATTTATTTAAAATTACAACTAGTTTCGATCTTGTAAAGATCATCTACAGGTAATTTTTTGCAATTGCAATCTAGCCATATTGGTTACCAAAGGGTCTAGCCAGACCCCATATATTATTAATACGAAAATGTACTGATTTTGTTTGTCCATGAGATGAAATGCACTAATTCTTTTATTTATAAATATTTTTATCTTTATTGTAAATGAGTACCGTTATTTATTTCGTTTTCAAAATTCTCGTGCCATTATTTGTACACGTGTCACATCGAAAGCAAGTTTTGCAGCAAGTGAGTTTATGTGTGCAGTTAGTAGTTAGTTTACATAATTTAGTTTAAATCAATAAGATTGTTTCGGCTTTTTATAGACAAAATATATTAAAAATAATGGCATTCACAACAATTTCGACTTGTTAATCAGAAAAAATGAAGAGGCCAATCATTTATAAATATATCTACCAGAAAAAGTAGAAATATCAAAATCCCACCTGTACTTTAACCCGTGGTCAATACAAAGTGTATCGACTCCAAAAATGAAAACTTTCCTTGAGCTTTCTCTGTGGTAGTTTGGTTTCGTACTGATAAGTTCGTACCAACAAACAAGTTCGGTCTACTCATCAGGTAGCTACGACCAAACTACAAAAATAACATTCTAACTTCATATATTAAGTATGAGGCAAGAACGCATTGATTTAGCGAATTATAAAATTCACCAAATCAAAAAACTCAAGGAAATCTCATTTCTGTGTGTTTTATGGCCACACAAATAATAGAAAGAGAAAGTTTGTCTGGATTAATTAAAAAGCCGAAACAATCTTATTGATTTAATTAATACAGACAAACTTTCTCTTTCTATAATTTAGTTTATAATCAGTAAGTGATATTCCATTTTTTGATTCAATGAAAAGTGTTTTTTGCTTTATTACGGTTTTTGTAAAAAAAAATGAACCAATTTGGCGAACATGTTGATGAGGTCGAAATAGTGTTTCAGACATGTTCACGGTCCGATCCTAGATTTAATGAACGGATCGCAGAAGCGTTGGCGAATAATATAGAACGTGAACAAGAGCAACAAGTGGATTATGTTGAGGACCCTTTCGCAGTTGACGACGATAAAGACGAAGATGAAGATTATTTGCCAAATAATTATGATACATCAGACATTGAATAAGAGCAAGAATTCGAGGTACAACTGGAGTATGATTGTGACGTTGAAGAGAACGAAGTGCAATCGACTGTTGGAATGCAGCTAGTAGTCGAACTGACCGATTTGAATACACAATATTTTGTCGGAGAAGACGGAACCAAATGGAACAAATCACCACCACCAACTGGACATACAAGAATTCATAACATTATGCGGTTTACCGGAGGCCCTGTTTAGAACAATTCTGTGCCCATCGAAGTATTCAACAAGTTTTTTAACCAAATATCGTGTTTATTATCGTGAATGAAACAAATCGATATGCTAATAGCAAAATATACCAATGAAATACAAATAATCCAGGCAAAAAGCAAAAAGTGTGGAAGGCGTTAACAGAGGTCGAACTGAATGCATTCATTAGAATCCTTGTAGCGGCTGTAAGTTATGACAATCTTCAACCCGCATCTGTTCTCTGGAAAACAATGAGCTTACCAATTTTTAGAGCTACAATGTCATACAAACGATTGGTTTCTTTATCACGATTTTTGCGGTTTGATGATAACCGTACTCGCGAATTTCGTGCAAAATCGGATAAAGCTGCACCTATTCGAGATATCTGGAACTTTCTAAATGAATATTTAGAAAAAAAATGATCGTCCCCATAGCGATATCACCATTTATAAACATCTGTTTGCACGGTAAGGGATTAAAGTCTGGTGGGCATGCGATGCTAAAACACATTATCCATTGCACGGAAACATTCATACTGGTAAAGATCTAGGCAGGTCGGGCTGTAGACCAAGGAGAAACTGAATTGATGCGTTTGGCTTCCAAATATGCAAATTCGGGCAGAACGATCGTAGCTGATAATTTTTTCACAACACTACAAGGATGTAAACGGCTAATGAATATTGGACTAAGGTATGTTGGCACGCTTCGAAGCAATAAAAGATGTGTTCCGCCAGAAATAAAAAAACATCCCTCTCGCCCTATACATTTAACAGAATTTGGCTTTCACGAAAACAGGGTTGCAATAATATCTTACGTGCCAGAAAAAAAATAAAGCCGTGATTCTTCTAAATGAAAATGTAGTAGGTCAATTAAAAAAGCCAGAAGCGATTTTGTAATATAATAAATCAAAAGACTCCACTTTTATGGAACAAATGCTCAGCCATTATAGTACCAAAGGGCGAACAAAAAGATGGTCTTTGACCTTTTTTTATAATAAGGTTGATGTAATGGCGCTGGCCAGTTATATAACTTGGAAGCTCTAGTTCGTCCGTAAATTAAATTGTGCCGTAACAATCGGCAAGTGATAAAACATTTCGTCTGCCGATCAGCAATAGAAGCATTTTTGGGTGGCCCATTATTGGTAAGAATTCGAAATTCAAATATTTATTATTTCAAAGAACTATAAGTTATACATTTATGTTTCAGCCAACAACACAATTTATAGGAAAGAGGAGAGACTGCCGATTGTGTCATGTATATGATAAGGTCCGCCGCAAAACTCGATACTACTGCGAAAAATGTTAGGACCCTGTATGCCAGCAACAATCAAAATGCTTCTATAATTGTTTCAAATGCCATAATGAATAAGAAGCAACATCCAACAGAAATAATGAATAAATAAAATAAAATCAACATTTAATTAACTATTTGAAATAATTTACCTCTCTTTATTAATATTACGTACTTACTATTTTATTATAACATACTAATTTTAATCAAAAGTAATGAAATACAATCACAAACCTCAATAAAATCAAATAATTACTTATATAAG
Source organism: Tipula vernalis (assembly GCA_958295665.1). Taxonomy (NCBI): domain Eukaryota; kingdom Metazoa; phylum Arthropoda; class Insecta; order Diptera; family Tipulidae; genus Tipula; species Tipula vernalis. Next base: position 53,032,387 of record OY282559.1, on the reverse strand, counting down.
CTCATATAAATATGTAAGGGTCTGACTGGGCCATTTGGTAACCAATGTGCAAAAACCAACAATGGTTCATACAAGGGTTAAACAAAAATATGTAAAAAAATTGGCATTTGTTAAAATATAATTTGAGCTATTTTAATATAGATGGAACTATCATTGATATTGTTAAGTTTTTGCCTTGTCAATTAAGGTTCGTATCCCTGGATTGTGAATAATACAAAATCAATTTAATTTATCACCAACGAATTTATTTAGTTAACACAAGAATTATTACAACACAGTTTATTAATAATAATTCACAAAATCACTTTATATAAATTAGTCTCAAATTTTACTATACATTTATAATTTTTATTTCCACTAAAACACTTTTTAAATCACTTTTTAATTCCTTTTTAATCTTGACACTATCGCTTACCAAATACTACTAATCCAATTCGACTTCGTTCACCTTTTTATATACACAAACCAAACTTCTAAAAAGCTCATGACTTTTCGAGTTAGAATAACGTAGAAACATTTAGAACAATTTTATCATGGAAAATTCCCTTTTAGTACAGTTAAACATTGAGCTATTAATTTTAACTTATTCTATTACACACTAGGTGTCACCGTTGCAATATTTTAAAAGTATAAAATATTTGTGGTATAAACGTTGAAAAATTTTAATAAATAATTAAATTATTTATATATTTTGTGTTTATATTGTTTTTATATTGATTTATTTCTCAAAACTAATCAAAAAACTTAGATCGAGCAAGATTGATGACGTTTGTACTAATATCGATACCATAAACTCACAGCGCCACTAGATAGACCATTATCAGTCTTTGCAATTAGATTAATGGTAATAGAGCTTAGCTAATCCCTGATCTGTCATTGTTATAAGTTAGGTCGGTCGATGTTGAAAGGCCGAATGGGTTGGAAGGCCGGATGTCGAAAGACCGAATGTCGTATGGCCGAATGTGTCGAAAGGCCGAATGTCTAATGGACGATTATGTCGAAAGGCCGAAATTGTTAAAAGTGCAAATATCTAAAAGCCGATTGGATCGAAAGGCCGAATGTCGAAAGGCCGAATGTCGTTTGTCCGAATGTGTCGAAAGGCCGAATGTCTAATGGACCACTGGGTCAAAAGGCCGAAAGTGTTGAAAGGCTGAATGTCGAAAGACCGAATGTCTAAAGGCCGAATGGGTCTAATAGTCGAACGTGTAGAAAAACCGATTGGGTCGAAAGGCCGAATTTTCATTAAATTTTCCTTCACGGAATTGATTGAAATCAATATTTAAAACCATTGAATTTATTTCTTAATGTAAAATGATTTAAATCCTATGTATGTAGCATATTAATGTGATCAAATTTTGTCGGGAAAAAAAATTATTTGACAAAAAAATAACGTAAGAAGATTTTAATATTTAAGGTGATTTACTATTAAACATTTTTAAACAAAAATTTTGATAGAAATATAAATTCTAATTTTCATAAAAATACAAATTTTGAAAATTTTCATTCATAAAAAGATAAAAAATTTAAATCAATTTCGACACAAAAAGCCTTTCAACACATTCGGCCTTTCGACAAAATCGGCCTTTAAACATTCAATATTCGGCTTTTCGACATTTGACCTTTCGACCCTTTCGGCCTTTAGACATTCGGCCTTTCAACACATTCGGCCTTTCGACACATTCCGACTTTCGACATTCGGCTTTTCGACGTTAGGCCTTTCGACATTCGGCATTTCGACTTTTGGCCTTTCGGCCCTATTCCAGTTAGGTTGGGTTGAAATTAGGTTTTCATTCATTTTCAAAATCGTGTTGATCATTTAAATGGAAATGAGTTAGGATAAGTTAAAATTTTAACTGCCACTTATGTTTAGAATATATTTAGGAATTTTGTGTTATGTTCTTAATCTTTTGTATTTTTCTTTTTGGGGAGTTAACTATTGTAATACTTATTTAACTTCAACTCAAGCCGGTTTGAACCTTACATGGAAACAAGGTAATAGTTTTAAGCAGTGCTATCGTTTTGAACATTTTGAAATGTGTACGTTACTTGGTAGTAATTCGAGTCAAAAGAGAGTAAGTTCGATTCAAAATAAAACATTCCAGATAGTTTTCAGTATTTACAATTAAAACAGGCTGGGGTAGGGTATATAGTGACGTGCTAAACATATTGTGACGGTGACACAGAACAAGTAAAATTAATAACTCAATGGTTTACTATACTAAAATGGAATTTTCCATGATAAAATTGTTCTAAATGTGTCTACACTATTGCTCATAAACATTTGGTTTGTGAATATAAAAAGGCGAACGAGATCGAATTAGATTAGTAGTATTTAGTAAGCGGTAGTGTGAAGATTATAAAGGAATTAAAAAGTGTTTTAGTGCAAAATAAAAAGTAAAAGTAGTCAGTAAAATTGTGCGAATAATTTATATAAAGAGATTTTGTGAATTATCTTTAATAAATTGTATTGTAATAATTTATTTGTAAAATAAATAAATTCGTTGGTGATAAATTGAATTGATTTTTTTTATTTACAATCCAGTGGTACGAACCTTGATTGACAAGGCAAAAACGTAACAATATTTTGACGTAATTACATTTTTGGCCAAATTGAGTTATTGATGCCAATCGACAGCTAATAATAAACTTATAAGAAAAACAGTTACCATTTTAACTGAAAAACTAAGGTATTTTCAAAACTTTAACATCGATTTTCTCAAAATGCTTATTCTGTAATAATAGTACTTACTCCGGTAGCAGTACTTTCGATAGTAATAGTTTTATGTGTTTTCAAAGTTATCTGCTAAACTAATCGTTTCGGTGGAGGATCAGTAATGGTTTGGGATGGCTTTAGTTTAGGAGGAAAAACAGAGCTTGTAGTAGTTGATGAAGGATCGATTATGGATGAATTTATTTTAATGCAGGATAATGCTAAGCCTCATATTACCAATGTCTCTATAAAGTTCATTACCAATGAAAAAATTGCGACAATGAACTGGCCAGCGAATAGTCCAGACTTAATTCCCATCGAGCAAGTGTGTAATATTTGGATGTTTGGATATTCTAAAAAGGTGGATTCGTGCGATTGTACACTGAAAAAAATTAAGTGCATTATATTTACGAATGGCGTTCATTAACCACAATTCGTACTATTAATGTAAAAATTACTATATTTACGTAAAAAAAAACAAATTTAGAAAATATTTATAAAAATGTGTGCATTAATAGTACGAATCAATTCATAATATGTATGAATAAGACTATATACGAAAATTATGTTTAACGCCTATTATTCGTCGTATTAACGGATCAGGTACTCTAATACACGAATAATATAATTCGTCGTCCACTTCTTTATCTAAATGAATTGTGACGAAAATATTCATAAAAAGTATAATTAAATAAATTTAACGTATTTTTTTAATTAATAATACGAACAAATTCATAAATGTAATGATAATGATTCTGTCGCGTTTCTATTTGTGTGAAAAGATCCAATTTCATCATTACATAATATAAACGAATTTTTCGTATTGTTAATAAATGATGACTCTATTCGTAGTATCCTTAAAAATTGTGTAAAGTTGAATAACATTCATTTGTTATGCAGCTTGAAAGATCACCTCAACATTTAAAAATCGTTAGGCATAAATTAAGAGACTTTTTTTTAGGGCAAATCAGGTAAATATTCTATTTTATGTTAGTGTTACATAAGTGTTTCCTTTTTGCACGTGTTCTTATTAAAATAAAATTATCGCCTCCGTGATTTGTAATTAATTCTCATTCCTTGAAATTAAAATCGAAACACTTGTTTGCGAAATTCATTATATAACTCATGTTAATCAATTTATTGTGTTTCTAATTTATTATACATAGTTGCCTGCAATAAAATGTTCGCTTTTGAAGTATTTGGATCAGAGCCAGGTAACAAAAATTAGCAAGTAATAGTATTTGTGATTGTTATTAATTTATTGAATTTACATAAGAAGCCGGGCATTCACCATGTAAAGACGCTCTCTACAGAATTTACAGGGAGTCACCATTTATTAAGATGCTCACATTTTCCGAATCTTATATCAATCAATACATAAATATTACAATGTTAATAGTCCAAAATTAAAATAAAAAAAATAAAATGTTTCACTATATTAACGTATGATTTTCGTACTATTAACGAACGGCTTTATCGGCTAAGTTTTTACGAATTTGTCTTACTATTATTGCAGTTTTCGTCTACATTTATGTAGGAATTTTCAGTGTAAGCCCTCCATTAACCATACCTGGGCGTGCTAATGCTTTTAAGATTGAATGGAGTGAAATAACCAAAAAATATATTGATTTCGGTTATATTGCAGTTGTGTCGAAAATAAAAGTTAATCCATAAAAAAAGTATTAAAATTTAGAACAAACTGATGTCATACTATAACTGAGCCATAGATGTTTTTTGTTCAAAATTAGGAACGAGACTTGTATCTAGCATTCTATAAAATAAAGTATTCAGCCAATTGGCAATAGTAAACCATTTTATGTACTTCCTTAGGGCGATTTATTGATTTTTCCCAATCTTAAATGAGCTTAAATGACCGCGTTCAGGTCATAATAAAACTGACGAGACAAAAAACAATTTGTATAATTTGTCAATAAATTAAATAATTAAAATTTTCCTCTTTATAGGCAATTTCAAAACCAATAACTAAAAGCAAAAAAGCATTAAATACCAAAATCGAGATGTCCTCCCGTACCACTGAACTCTTCCATGCAGTCTAGTGATGCAATTGGAGCGCGGCACCTGGAAATAAAAAAATAATCAAATTAAAATTAATATTTTTTGTTAATTAAATCCAATTAAATTAAACTATAGTACTTGACAGTTAAAATTTCGCTATCTCGCAACAAAAACTATATTATGAATACTAAACAAAAATTTCCCCTAATGGGAAGCAACGCTAACCTGTAAATAGTTACTGGATTTGAGTCATCACTAGTATTGTCATTATTATTGTTCATATTATTGTTGTTATTATTATTGTCATTATTTGGTTGTAATTGATGTTGCTGATGGTGTTGCTGTTGCGAAGCCTGTGTAGTAGTTACATTGCATAATACTAAAGACATTTTGCGGGCAAATGTAGTGGCGCCCGCAAATATACTATTCTCTTTGATTAAAACCGTTTTGAATGTTTTCCGCTTCCTTTCAATAAAAAAGGAATTTACTAAATATACAAAAACCAAATTTTTTTGTTGTGTATATGATGTTAAAAATCACGCGTACCGTAATTTTTGCGCACTTCTTGTATTTATATATATATGTATAAATGTTTTATGAGCTTTTGGTTTTTTCATCAATTTTATGATTTCCAAGGCAAATTTTCACCATTATTCTTCGTCTCGTTATGAAATGATACAGCATCATTTCATCGTTATTTTTGGGTTTCTTTTTATTTGTTATAATTTAATTACTGGAAAATTGTTCAGGAAACAAAACATGATTTTTAAAAAAATTAATAAAAAAAATAAAAATGTTTTCTATCTAATGATGGATGGTATACAAGCTAACGAGCTTTATACATAAAATTAAAATGCCACTTTGCGCAGTAAATCGTATTTGTTTAAACGAAATGTTTTATAAATATTATAAAATACCGCATTAAATATAAATTTATATTACGTAGGAATCTGGTGGCTAACTTAATTTTCTAAAACAAAAATTAGTTTAAAAACAATTTTCCCGTTGCCTTAAGCTATATAACGCCTTTAAAAGGGGAAAGTCTTTTTTAGTATGTGATGTCCAGATAAAGTCTCGTATTTTGTCTTAACTATAAAATAAAAATACATTACACACAGATAAACATTGAACACTATCTAATATTTACATGGCACAGACAACACTTATTAAAATATGTATTGTAGATGGCACGGACTTGCTTACGACATCCAATGACTAATAATATTTTACTACATTACTAGTATTCATTTACACAAATTTAATCTATGATTTTATATTTGTGTTTATATAATAATGAGCTATTTATCACAGACATTTAGATAAATAGGCTAATTAATTCCGAGAATTTATTTATAAATTTGAATAAGTTGCTAAAGATTGACTTCAACCGCGTATTAGTTACACACTTAGAATATTGCTGCTTATTCTGATGCAGACGTTGTATCGAAAAATATACGATGCGACTTATATCATGTTATAATTTTATGTTTGCGCCTAATTCATTTCAATTGATATTGCAACACTCAGAAAAAAATATCCTATAAGTTATCAATAATGAATGGTCTTATTAATTTAATAGCAAATATATTAATATTTTATACCCATTAATGGATAGTAATCACGAGAATTTAATAGCGTTTGTACTATTATTTTCAAATATCTACCCATACTATAAATTTGATTAAATTACAAGAGAGTTCATCTGTATTAGTTATGATTCGCTAGTACTTAACGCACAGCACGTTCTGTATATATATAGAATGTAAATTGTGGTATAATCAGTCCAGTCGCCGCGTCAATATAAGCTCATCAGTTGGAAACTAGACTGAATTTTTACAATCTTCGGAACATATTAAAATCATATAATTAAATAAATAGAATTTTGTCTAATTAGTTGGTTTTCGTTGAATTACCGTTCTTAAATACTATTATGCTTCTCGTGTTATTAAAAACACAATTAAAATAGTCTAATCACCGGTAGCATATTGGAAATTACATGAATTAATTAACATTCAACAAAAAATTAATAAAGAAAATATCAATTTATATTAATAAGTAGTTTTATCTGAAAAGATTATAAAGTGGATATCGAGAGCCTGCTGGTACTAATGGACAAGCATATTGCCGATCTTTTCACCGTCGAACAGCTAGGAATTAGAGCAAAATTTAGATACCACTTAAACTTATGGAGACGACATATAAATCGTAATACATTGCTAATTTTATAAAATTAATGTACAACTTTTATTTATTCAGGCAAGCACCGTCTCAATAACAGATATATGCAGGGAGTGGATTGAGCGGCACAGTTCTTCGGCAGTAACTGAAACAGAATCTCATTCACTATTTCACCTACAGAAGTTTCAGTTTTACTGGCACATCTTTGGTAGAACTATTAACAAAACTCCTAAAAGGCATTAACACAACAAAACATTATGAAGAAACAAAATCGCTCACCGACTATCATAGAGAATCATTAACTTCTTTAATTGTTGATAGTTTCACTGACAAAAACATTACAATGCAAATGGGCGATGTAGTGAGTAGCACAAATGCTATTAAAGAAATATTTACTACCGAGTCTACTGTGAATAATATTCTATTTGTATTTTTAAAATTTTTTATATTTCATTTTTATAGTTTTGGCTGACTTTAAAATTTCTACGATTTTCATTTTATTGTTTTCATAGGATTATTATTTACAAAGGAAAACTACACGATAAACCGTAAATGCGCGGACAAAACTCAGAAATCGGAAAAGATCACAGGTTGATGAAATAAAAGGTGTAAAAGATTTCCCTGTTGATCAGACAGCATCCACTTGGAAGAGGAAGATACTATAATAATTTGGTTGGCGCACAACAATGAACCAGTTCGTCGAAAAAACATATTAAACGATAGTGCAAACGTTTTGAAAAAGTGACCACTTTTCAAAAATAGCCTTGGGCATACTTTGGTAAACAAAAAATTACGAAATATCTCTATAGATATTAAAATAATTTAAAATACAGGTCGATATCGATTATCAATTATCATGCTCTGAAAATCAGTCAAAATTATTAAACAAGTGGCCAACATTCGTTAAAAAAATTATACCATATCTAAAAATAAACATAAAAGATAGACCTTCAATCCGTTTGCTGAGCCAGTTGAAAGGAGAGGGGATTGACGATAGTAAGTTTTCAGTTTTATGATTTTTACAATCATGATAACCGTAATTAATATTTTCTATTGCCAGCTACTTTTAGTTTTAAAATCAGCAATAATTTCCCATAAAACAAAGGAAAACAAAGTTATAAAGTGGAAACCGAGCATCATAGATTCTCAAGAAGCAACTCTGCTGCATTGTCCTTGTGTTAGCCAATATCAGTCAAAGGTCGAGGCAATAAAACTAAAATATTTTGAAAAAGGTATGACCTTTCATCTTATCATTATAGTAATTGGTCCAGAGAAGCACTGTTTACAATATTTCTACACATTTTTTGATGGAATTATTTATAAATTTTCATCGTTTTTGAAATTTTTAGATACACATTTAAATTATATCAGGTCATGAATTTTAAATATCCTATTGGAGGGAGAAATGAACATCAACAAATAACTGTAATATCAGAATTTATCGAAACGAATCGGCCACATATTTTAAGCTCTCCGAATAAATTTAGCGGAATTCCTTTCGCACTATCTTTACATAATAATAGTAATTTTAATAGAAAGTACGTGTCTTATATTATAGAAACTATAGAAAAACAAATTACAGACCCTATAGCACATGTGAAAAATTCAAAAATATTGCCTCTAACAGAGAATTCAAAAAATAGAGCTGCAGCTTTAAGTTTAGTAAAGGAGTTTACTTATCCATTCAAAAATATAAATTCCGAATATAAACTTATTCAAGAACTAGAATGCAAGGGATTATATAATTAATGAAGAAGTTTGCGAAATAATTGTTAATATTTCACCAACAATCGACTCATACAAAACAACCGGGTTTATAATACCCCTAGAGTTCCAATTCATAAAATATTTTTGGGAGAATTAAACGTCAGAAAACTAAAGAAGGAATTGGCTGCACTTGGTCTTAATACAGATGGCAAAAAAGAGGAATTATTACAACGATTGCTAAGGAATGTAATGGATGATGCACAAGGTGAAACCAGATGTGAAGATATGAGGCAAAAATCGAGCACATGTACAAAAAATATGGAACAAAAAGAACGGGAAGATCATTATCAGGCGAGATATAATAGCATGAGGTTTACGATTAAGGATGTTATAGACATTTTACCCAGCTTCGATCCAACAGATGAGAGCGGATTGCCATCGGAACAATTGGTACAGCAGGTCGAAGCGTTAATGGATACACATAAGATAGATGCTAGATTGGTTATATAAGCATCAAACGATAAGATGAAAGCATATGCCAACAAGTGGTACAAGACGGTATAGGTTGTAGTGTATCGTGGAAAGAGTTTAAGCTTGAATTACAACGTAATTTTCGAACATGTAAAAATAAAGCAGAAATACATGAAATCATAAGGAAGAGAATTAGAAAACGGGATCAAGGATTAATCGAATATTTCTACGATATTTATGCAGTGGCGAAAAGTTACATAGGTGATGAAAGTACTATTTATTATATCATTCAAGGGATAATAGAATTAAAACTCAGTTGCACACTTAAAAAAGTCCGGATAAGCAGTTTAGATAAGTTAAAGAATCATATTGCATGGTACGTTAAGATGAACAGAGAAAGTGAACGGAAAAATTGTAAAGTGAGTATATACAAAAATCCGGATAAAGCGGAGAAAATAAACATAAAATCGGATGATAAAAGTGTACGAGAAATGAGGCGTTAACAATGTTTTAATTGTTTTCAGAATGGACACATAGCGAACAAGTGCCCATTACCATTACGAAAGCCAATTTGTGAAAGGTGTAAAAAGATCGGACATAAAAATGATGAATATAAGGTTAAGTAAGTTGAGTTCGACCGAAGAAAATAAGACAGTGTATCAAATATCTAATGCGGGAGAGGTACATGGAAACCACGATACGAACGAATATAATGAAATAGAGGTGGATAAAATGAGCCAGGTTGCAGTCAAGGTAGGAACGAACATTATAATTAGTGATAAGTTATATAAGGTAAATTTATTAGTTGTACCAAATAAAACCATGGATATGAATATCATTCTGGGAAGAGATTTCTTGAGTATAAATAGGATTTTAACCGTGAGAATCAAACCATCAAGCGCATTTGGTCTCAACCTTATGCGAGAAGTATCTGCACTTGATGAACAGGTAATGCTTATTGAAGCTAGAGTTGAGGTTAGTGTGGGTGATACGGAGGAACGAGGTTTCAAATTTGTATGACGAATGTTATGTAAAGGGTGAAAGTATGGGAAACGAGGCGGTTAGATACGAAGCTGAGATTAAATTGAAGGAAAATAAGGTAGTCAGAGTTAGGCCTAAAAGGTTTAGTCATTACGAAAGGGTTTAGTTAAAGAAGATTACGGACGAGTTAATGAGAACAGGGATTATTAGGCATAGTGAGTCTGCATACACAAGCCGGGTAGTGCTGGTTAGAAAGAAGGACGGTACATTACGAATGTGCGTAAATTATCGGCAGTTGAATAAAATAGTGGAAAAGATATGTTACCCTATGCCGATAATTAAGGATGTTTTGGTAAGACTTAGTGGGAAGAAGTATTTCAGTAGTTTGGATATAAGAAATGGCTTTTAACCTGTGGATCTCAAGGAGGAATCTAAACAATATGGTATACATCATTTGTAACCGAAGAAGGACAATTTGAATTTAATAAATTACCTTTTGGGTATACTAATTCACCTGTGCATTTTGTAGAATATATACAGATGGTTTTTAAGGACTTGACAAACAATAATAAAATATTAGTATTTATCGATGATATATTGGTTTCAACGGAAAGTATAGAAGAACTCTTGGATATTCTTAGGGAATTGTTTAGGATATTAGCAGAAAACAATATAAAATTGCAAGTCGCGAAGTGTAGTTTTCTTAAAACTTAAATTGAATACTTAGGATATAGTATAAGACAATCGCAAATAACGTTAAGTAATAAACACATAGCAACTATCAGTCAATACCCAGTGCCAACGGATAATAAATCTTTGCAACAGTTCGTAGGTTTAGTAAGTTACATATTTTAGGAAGTTTATTGAGGATTTTAGTCGGATAGCAACGCCTTTATACGAATTGTTAAAGGTACGGAAATTTGAGTTTCAGAAAAAACATTGGGATGCTTTTAACAAATTAAAATAACTGTTGTTCAATAGACCACTGTTAGCGTTGTATAATATAAAAAATGTGACCCAGCTTCATACAGATGCTTCGTCGTCAGGGTTTGGAGCTGTACTACTGCAAAGGCAGGAGGATAAGGAATTACACTTTATAATGCACTTTAGTAAAAAAAACTACAAACGTTATAGCCCGTTCAACGGGATCAACAGTAATAGTAAAAAAGAATCTCAAATACTATGAAGAACCTAGTATAGAAGAAGAAAGTATGCAAGTTAAAACCATAAAAGTTGAAAATAACAATAATAATGAATACAGTATTTCCTCTATCTACTGCCCTCCACGCTATAATCTAAACAAAGAAGATTATAATAGACTCTTTAGATCACTAGGATCCAATTTTATTATTGGTGGTGACTTTAACGCAAAAAACACCTATTGGGGATCAAGACATACAACCCATAAAGGAAAAGAGCTATTCGAAGCCGGACGAATAAATAACTGCGAGTTCCACTCTGGAGGTAAACCAACACACTGGCCTGCTGATATAAATAAAATACCAGATCTCATTGATTTCTATGTAACGAAAGGGATCTTCGAAGATTACATGTGCATCGAAAACAGCGAAGGGATATATTCCGATCATACACCTGTTATCATGACACTCAGCACAATGATAATTAATAAGGATAACCTGCCTAATTTAACAAATAATAGAACTAACTGGGACCTATTCCAAGCACTAATTGAAATGCAAATAAATCTACGAGTGCCGATTAAAACACCGGTACAGTTGGAAGACGAACTAGAGGTATTTAACAGTACTATTCAACAAGCAGCATGGGGAAGTTCTCCTGCTAGTCACACCGAATCTCGTAGGAATCAAAATTATCCTATTGAGGTCAGGGAGTTAGTTAGAGAGAAACGGAAGGCAAGAAAGACCTGGCAAAGGACACGCGCCCCGGAAAACAAAAAAATCCTCAATTTTCTATGCAATAAACTGAAACAACTTATAAAAGAAATTAAGCACGAAACTTTTAACAAGTACTTAAATGGTCTCACCGGACATAAAGATAGTGATTACTCTCTTTGGAAAGCAACAAAGAGATTAAAAAGAACCAAAACGCATGTGCCGCCTATTAAAAATGGGGAAGGAACCTGGGCCAAAAGCGACAAGCAAAAAGCTATTTTATTTGCAGCTCACTTGGAAGACACCTTTCAACCCAACATGAAAACATAATAACAATTAGCAAAATTGATGAATATAATATTCGATGTGTAACATTACAGGAATTAAAAAATGAGATCAAGTGTAATTTGAACGCCAAAAAAGCTCCAGGATATGATTTAATTACTGGACAAGTCGTAAAAGCCATTCCCGAGAAGGTACTACGAAAATTGGTTCAAATTATCAATGCTGTCTTCAAACTAAAGTATGTCCCACGGCAATGGAAGGTTGCTGAAGTAATTATGATCCCCAAACCAGGCAAACCAGCGAACGATAAAAAGTCGTACAGACCGATTTCACTACTTCCTGTAATTTCAAAATTATTTGAAAAATTACTGCTCAAGAGACTCAAGCCAATAATAGAAGAGAGAAATTTGATTCCACCACACCAATTTGGATTTAGAGAAAATCACTCTACGATAGAACAAGTTCACAGAATAACGGACATAATCGAAGACTCACTTGAGAATAAGAAGATATGCTCCAGCATCTTCTTAGATGTAGCACAAGCTTTAGACATGTTTGGCACAAAGGACTTGAATTTAAATTGCATCGAGTAAAATATAACCGAGAGTACTCTGAACTAAAGAGAATATCAGCAGGCATACCACAGGGTAGTGTACTGGGTCCTATATTGTACATCATGTACACCAGAGATATGCCAAATACAGAAGGTTCCATCATAGCAATATTTGCAGACGATACAGCTATTCTGGCGACTGGAAAGTGTATATCAAAAGCAACGACCAAACTTCAAAAAGCAACCGACACAGTGAGTAGCTGGACAAAGAAATGGCGCATTAGCCTAAACGAAGCAAAATCGGTTCACGTAAACTTCACAAACCAGAAAGTTAACTGGATTCCAGTGAAACTTAATTCAAGACCGGTTCCAAATGCAAATACAGCCAAATACCTCGGCATGACTCTCGATTCCAAGATGGAAAGAGCATGTTAAAAAGAAAAATGAAGAATTGACCATTAAATATAGGAAAATGTATTGGCTAATAGGTAGAAACTCTGAGCTTACAATACATAACAAATTCCTATTATATCAGCAAATACTTAAACCAGTATGGACCTACGGTATTCAACTTTGGGATTGTACCAAGAAGACAAATGTACAAATGATTCAATGTTTTCAAAACAAAGTGCTGCGTGGCATTGTAAACGCACCATGGTACATTAGAAATGATAACCTCCATAGGGACTTAAACATGGAATATGTAAGTGAAGAAATACAAAATCATGCGAAGAAACACATTCAGCGGATATCTCGGCACCAAAATGCAGACATACGAAGTTTGTTGGATACCACCAATGCAGTAAGAAGACTTCAAAGGCAGAAACCTTTGGAATTAGGCAGTTGTATTTCATTAGGATAGAGAAAAATAATTAATATGTAAATTCAAACGGGAGTAACCATTGGGCTACTGCCCGTCAAATGTGAATCTTCATTTAAGAAAGATAAATTACTAAATGATTTGTAAATTAGTTGTAATATTAAATAAAGGAACAAAAAAAAAATGATGCAAATAAGAGAGATAACATGATACGACCAAGTAAGAAATCTGTCCACATGCGGATGAATTGAATTTATTTTATAAACATACGTTTTTATTTCTATCGGACTTGTAACATGCGTATGAACCAGACAAAATATTTGAATACGATGTCACACGACGTGTCATACGTTATGTCATATGATATTCACTAATGACATGTGAAATGACATTATACAATAAGCGACAAGTTTTAGACATGCCTTAGGATTAGACAATTCTAATTCATGGTGGCATCACAACGAAACAATTTTGACAAGTGTATAAATGTTCCTAACAAAATACAGTTAGTTTTTATTTATGGTTAAATGTTGTGAAAGCGATGCTTTACTGTTGCAAAATATATTTTATAGAAAACATTTAAAGTAAATTTTTATTTTACTTTTGTTACAATATAACTGTGAACTGATTTAAGTAAAATATTTTAAAAAACTATGGTCTGAAATATGTGGAATTTGAATTAAGTGGGTATACCTGCAAACAAATACCTATTTTTCTGCTTTTTTAAATGCTAAATAATATTTTAACCCATTTGGTCCCATTGTACCTACACGGGTACAAAAAAATTCCTATATTTTCGACGCCAATGCTTCTTTCGATATCGAATTTCGGTATATTTTTTTACCGTTACATATGCTTATTAGTTTGTTTTATCATGTTTCGATGCATTTTACCATTTTGAGAAAGGAGTTCGATTGTTATGCAACAAGTTCGCATAGTCTCCATCTCGTATTTTGACATTTTATAATATTGGTTTTGGTTTTGTCAGTATTATTTATAAATAAACAATTAAAAATAAAATTATTGTCGGTTATAGGCATTTATTATAGTTGTATCTATGTATTTATAATACGATAAATCATGTGGTTGTGTAATATTGTGTGTAATTGCAAAGTAAATTCACTTGTACCCGGATGGGTACAGTGGGACTACCATGGTTTATTTATAGTTTTCTATTTTTTTAAGTATTATAAATGAATATAACAAGCGAGATTCCAGCAAATGCCTTTTATGGGCGCCGTTTCCAGCATTTAGAGGATGGACTAGATGAAATTGAGCATATATCAAATAGAAATGAAATATACATACTTAGTAATTATTCTTCCTGAACCAAATGTTATAAGTGATGACCAAGAATTCAACGAAGACGATTTAGCATCAGCATCCTAAAGACGTGCCTGGTTCTATTGAAATACACGTTTCCGATGCAGACAGTGAAGAGGATGAAATCCAGGAGACAAACAACAAGAGGCCTAGAATGATGAATAATAAGATGTTCAACTGGGCCTCAGATATAATAGATATAAATATGGAATCCACCGATGGATATATTCATAGATTACAAAAGCTCAAAGACGAGTTGTTCGGTATGAATGAAATTCAAATATTTGAAAAGATTTTTGATTCTGAAGTTTTCAATCACATTGTGGATCATACAAATTTATATTGCCGTCCAATTATTTTCCGGATACCATTTACTTGCGCGAGAAAGGTTATTTTGGTGTCTATATGAAGATACCCGAATTCCGTTTGTTACAGATAGAATGTCCCGAAATAGATTTCAGGAAATAAACAAATATTTTCATTTGGCTGATAATTCGAAAATTGATAAAAAAGACAAAATGTTCAAAGTGAGAAGTCTATCAAACCTACTAAACAAAAAGTTTCAACAATGGAGGGTTTTACCTTTGCCATCATTGTTGGCAATTGCCGATATTGGCCATTGAGTGTTGAGTGTGATTTCCTTAACATAATTTTGCAGAACTTTTATTAAACGAACGATTCGTATGGATGAGGGTTTTTTAACTAGGTAATTCAGGGACCTATTCCATATGCTAGCCAAACCTTTGTCATCATTGTTGGCAATGGCCGATTTTGGCCATTGAGTGTTGAGTGCGATTTCAAAAAAATAATTTTGCAGAACTTTTATTAAACGAACGATTCATATGAATTAGCATTTTTAACTACTATGTGCTAGCTTAACCTTTGTCATCATTGTTGGCAATGGCCGATATTGGCCATTGAGTGTTGAGTGCGATTTCAAAAAAATAATTTTGCACAACTTTTATAAAACGATCGATTCATATGGATGAGGGTTTTTTAACTACTATGTGCTAGCTTAACCTTTGCCATCATTGTTGGCAATTGCCGATATTGGCCATTGAGTGTTAAGTGCGATTTCCTTAACATAATTTTGCAAAACTTTTAATAAACGAACGATTCGTATGGATGAGGGTTTTTTAACTAGGTAATTCAGGGACCTATTCCATATGCTAGCCAAACCTTTGTCTTCATTGTTGGCAATGGCCGATATTGGCCATTGAGTGTTGAGTGCGATTTCAAAAAAAGAATTTTGCAGAACTTTTATAAAACGATCGATTCATATGGATTAGCGTTTTTTTACTACTATGTGCTAGCTTAACCTTTCCCATCATTGTTGGCAATTGCCGATATTGGCCATTGAGTGTTGAGTGCGATTTCCTTAACATAATTTTGCAGAACTTTTATTAAACGAACGATTCGTATGGATGAGGGTTTTTTAACTAGGTAATTCAGGGACCTATTCCATATGCTAGCCAAACCTTTGTCATCATTGTTGGCAATGGCCGATATTGCCCATTGAGTGTTGAGTGCGATTTCAAAAAAAGAATTTTGCAGAACTTTTATTAAACGAACGATTCATATGGATTAGCATTTTTAACTACTATGTGCTAGCTTAACCTTTGTCATCATTGTTGGCAATGGCCGATATTGGCCATTGAGTGTTGAGTGCGATTTCCATACCATAATTTTGCAAAACTTTTATTAAACGAACGATTCATATGGATTAGGATTTTTTAACTAGGTAATTCAGGGACCTATTCCATATGCTAGTCAAACCGTTGTCATCATTGTTGGCAATGGCCGATATTGGCCATTGAGTATTGAGTGCGATTTCAAAAAAATAATTTTGCAGAACTTTTATTAAACGAACGATTCATATGGATTAGCTTTTTTAACTACTATGTCCTAGCTTAACCTTTGTCATCATTGTTGGCAATGGCCGATATTGGCCCTTGAGTGTTAAGTACTATTTCCATAACATAATTTTGCAGAACTTTTATTAAACGAACGATTCTAAGGATTAGGGTTTTTTAGCTAGGTAATTCAGGGACCTATTCCATATGCTAGCCAAACCTTTGTCATCATTGTTGGCAATGGCCGATATTGGCCATTGAGTGTTGAGTGAGATTTCAAAAAAAGAATTTTGCAGAACTTTTATTAAACGAACGATTCATATGGATTAGCATTTTTAACTACTATGTGCTAGCTTAACCTTTGTCATCATTGTTGGCAATGGCCGATATTGGCCATTGAGTGTTGAGTGCGACTTCCATACCATAATTTTGCAAAACTTTTATTAAACGAACGATTCATATGGATTAGGATTTTTTAACTAGGTAATTCAGGGACCTATTCCATATGCTAGTCAAACCGTTGTCATCATTGTTGGCAATGGCCGATATTGGCCATTGAGTGTTGAGTGCGATTTCAAAAAAATAATTTTGCAGAACTTTTATTAAACGAACGATTCATATGGATTAGCTTTTTTAACTACTATGTGCTAGCTTAACCTTTGTCATCATTGTTGGCAATGGCCGATATTGGCCCTTGAGTGTTAAGTGCTATTTCCATAACATAATTTTGCAGAACTTTTATTAAACGAACGATTCTAAGGATTAGGGTTTTTTAGCTAGGTAATTCAGGGACCTATTCCATATGCTAGCCAAACCTTTGTCATCATTGTTGGCAATGGCCGATATTGGCCATTGAGTGTTGAGTGCGATTTCAAAAAAAGAATTTTGCAGAACTTTTATTAAACGAACGATTCATATGGATTAGCATTTTTAACTACTATGTGCTAGCTTAACCTTTGTCATCATTGTTGACAATGCCCGATATTGGCCCTTGAGTGTTGAGTGCGATTTCCTTAACATAATTTTCCAGAACTTTTATTAAACGAACGATTCATATGGATTAGCGTTTCTTAACTACTATGTGCTAGCTTAACCTTTGTCATCATTGTTGGCAATGGCCGATATTGGCCATTGAGTGTTGAGTGCGATTTCCTTAACATAATTTTGCAGAACTTTTACTAAACGAACGATTCGTATGGATGAGGGTTTTTTAACTCAGTAATTCAGGGACCTATTCCATATGCTAGCCAAACCTTTGCCATCATTGTTGGCAATGGCCGATATTGGCCATTGAGTGTTGAGTGCGATTTCAAAAAAAGAATTTTGCAGAACTTTTATTAAACGAACGATTCATATGGATTAGCATTTTTAACTACTCTGTGCTAGCTTAATTTTTGCCATCATTGTTGGCAATGGCCGATATTGGCCATTGAGTGTTGAGTGCGATTTCAAAAAAATAATTATGCAGAACTTTTATTAAACGAACGATTCATATGGATTAACTTTTTTAAATACTATGTGCTAGCTTAACCTTTGTCATCATTGTTGGCAATGGCCGATATTGGCCCTTGAGTGTTAAGTGCTATTTCCATAACATAATTTTGCAGAACTTTTTTTAAACGAACGATTTTTAAGGATTAGGGTTTTTTAGCTGGGTAATTCAGGGACCTATTCCATATGCTAGCCAAACCTTCGTCATCATTGTTGGCAATGGCCGATATTGGCCATTGAGTGTTGAGTGCGATTTCAAAAAAATAATTTTGCAGAACTTTTATAAAACGAACGATTCATATGGATTAGCATTTTTAACTACTATGTGCTAGCTTAACATTTGTCATCATTGTTGGCAATGGCCGATATTGGCCCTTGAGTGTTGAGTGCTATTTCCATAACATAATTTTGCAGAACTTTTATTAAACGAACGATTCATATGGATTAGCATTTTTAACTACTATGTGCTAGCTTAACCTTTGTCATCATTGTTGACAATGCCCGATATTGGCCCTTGAGTGTTGAGTGCGATTTCCATAACATAATTTTCCAGAACTTTTATTAAACGAACGATTCATATGGATTAGCGTTTCTTAACTACTATGTGCTAGCTTAACCTTTGTCATCATTGTTGGCAATGGCCGATATTGGCCATTGAGTGTTGAGTGCGATTTCCTTAACATAATTTTGCAGAACTTTTACTAAACGAACGATTCGTATGGATGAGGGTTTTTTAACTCAGTAATTCAGGGACCTATTCCATATGCTAGCCAAACCTTTGCCATCATTGTTGGCAATGGCCGATATTGGCCATTGAGTGTTGAGTGCGATTTCAAAAAAAGAATTTTGCAGAACTTTTATTAAACGAACGATTCATATGGATTAGCATTTTTAACTACTCTGTGCTAGCTTAATTTTTGCCATCATTGTTGGCAATGGCCGATATTGGCCATTGAGTGTTGAGTGCGATTTCAAAAAAAGAATTTTGCAGAACTTTTATTAAACGAACGATTCATATGGATTAGCATTTTCAACTACTTTGTGCTAGCTTAACCTTTGTCATCATTGTTGGCAATGGCCGATATTGGCCCTTGAGTGTTAAGTGCTATTTCCATAACATAATTTTGCAGAACTTTTATTAAACGAACGATTCTTACGGATTAGGGTTTTTTAACTAGGTAATTCAGGGACCTATTCCATATGCTAGCCAAACCTTTGTCATCATTGTTGGCAATGGCCGATTTTGGCCATTGAGTGTTGAGTGCGATTTCAAACAAAGAATTTTGCAGAACTTTTATAAAACGATCGATTTATATGGATTAGCGTTTTTTAACTACTATGTGCTAGCTTAACCTTTGCCATCATTGTTGGCAATTGCCGATATTGGCCATTGAGTATTGAGTGCGATTTCCTTAACATAATTTTGCAAAACTTTTAATAAACGAACGATTCGTATGGATGAGGGTTTTTTAACTAGATAATTCAGGGACCTATTCCATATGCTAGCCAAACCTTTGTCATCATTGTTGGCAATTGCCGATATTGGCCATTGAGTGTTGAGTGCGATTTCAAAAAAATAATTTTGCAGAACTTTTAATAAACGAACGATTCATATGGATTAGCGTTTTTTAACTACTATGTGCTAGCTTAACCTTTGCCATCATTGTTGGCAATTGCCGATATTGGCCATTGAGTGTTGAGTGCGATTTCCAAAACATAATTTTGCAGAACTTTTATTAAACGAACAATTCGTAAGGATTAGTGTTTTTTAACTATGTAATTCAGGACCTACTCCATATGCCAGCCAAACCCAACCACATCATTGTTGGCAATGGCCGATATTGGCCATTGAGTGTTGAGTGCGATTTCCATAACATAATTTTGCAGAACTTTTATTAAACGAACGATTCGATCGATCGACGAATCAATGGTGAAATATTATTTTATCACCCATCAAAGCAATTCATTCGGGGTAAACTGGTTCGATTCGGGTACAAAAATTGGCTAATGTGTAATGCTGATGGATTTTGTTACAATGTTGATACCTATTGTGGGGCAAAGACTTATGAAAAAACTAATGCTACACTTCCACTAGGCTAAAGGTTGTACTCGACCTTTTAAAAATCATTGAAGTTCCATCCGACCATATTGTATTTTTTGACAACTACTTCACCAGCTATAACCTCATGGAAATTGTGTGATAAAAATACATACGTTTATTGTCGATGTGGAAGAAGACGGCATCCCATTATTTAAAAGCAGTTAAACAACTCTGTGGCCGATTATATTTTCTTTTGTCGATATTCAAAATGTATATCCATTGGTGATTGGATGATTCATAGGCCCGAGCAAACCAATGTCAGCTAACCAGTTTACACGTGATTTTGTTGCAGAAATTCAGGATTTAACCAAGAATGGTGTAATTATCAATAAAAGCGAAATTAATAAAAATTGTTCTATTTGACGTTTTCATTTTTAATTGGTACAGAAGGACATTCATCTTCTGATATATATACCAAATGTTGTCAAGAAGGCAACAAAATAAAAGGATGCATATGTTTTTCAACCCAGAAAGGAGAGCTTATTACAGGTCAAATTTTTGGAACAGACAACATCTAGACCACCATTTGAATTAATTAATCAATTTAAATGTATATAGCTAATATATAACGCAATTTCAAATATCAAAATCAAATTATGCCGAGATAACCAAACAATTTATTGAAATTTAAAAAATATATTCCTAATGAATTCCAGTGGAAACCCAGATGCTTGAAAGAGATTCCCAGATGAAAATCTACTGAATTTAGGCAATTCGCATCATTTACTGCCGTAGTAGTGTTATCAAAATGTATTATCGATTTGGAGCAATATGAACATTTTTTATATTTCTTCTGCGAATGCCGATTGCTCTCTCATCCAACTGATTAGGCTAAAAATGCTCCTATCTCGGAATAGCTATTTCAAACTTTTGTCATGGATTTCGCAAAAAAAATATATGTATAAAGAGAGCTTCATCTCACATAAGGTACATAATTTACTACTAAATTCATTCTCCGAATACAAATTTGAGAATTATCTGCAAATATTAAAATAAATAATTTAAAAACCAACAAACAGAGTTAAATACATTTTTTGAAAATCCAAATCCAGAAACCTTCACAAAATTTTACGTTGTAAATAAGAAAGCCGATTGCTTTTGATGGTTAAACAAAATCATCACAGTTGGGTATAGATTCCGGACGATTAAGGATTTTTTTAAATCTCCAATCTCATCCTCATTGCTTGGAATTTTTGAAGCGACTGGTTTAAACGACTCTATTACTTTTGCAAAACTAATTATTTTTATTTTTATTAGAACCTTTAAAGATGGCACAATACCGCGAAATCGTAACTTTTTGGCGAATTCGAAGACGTATTATTTGTGGAAAATACCATCCCAAATTACTCGTATTGCCAGTAAAATTTTGAAGTTACGTTCAATTTAATTTATTTATTTTTCATTTAACCCAAGTTCATCAGTACCAGTACACAAACGGAGAAAGCAGAATACTCACATATAATTTTTATTTATTTTTCTTATAGACACGTTTTGCAAAGTTTTCTCGTAAAACAACCTTCAACTTTACGCATGCGGCTAGATGCAATCGAAAAGATCATAAAGCAATCAATAACTACTAACTTGCGTACCACTTTCAGCGCCTCAATAGATGAACTTAGAGCTTTGGTAAACAAACTTCTGGATGAGAACTTTAAAATGAAAGTTTTAATAGAATATAAACTATTATAGTCTATTACAGAGGATTTTGCACATATTCTAAAGCACAATTAAAAAGAAATAGCTGATAGAATCATAACTGAGACAAGAGAGTAGAAGTTATCAACTATTAAATTATGTTTGATCCCTTGCGAATTACTGTGATAAATCTAATCTATGTACTTATAAATTAATACTTAAAAATATAATACGAGTATCTTGAAATGAAATATTAAATTAATAACATGACACGTCGCAATTGTGTCAATTGTCACAGCTCTACTAATCATCATTTATAACTGTTCATAAATCTGTCATTACAGTTTTCTCACATAATCGTCATCTGTGGCATGTAACATCATAATCTTTGGTATATTGTCATTAATATGATCTTCATTTAAGATATGTCTTGCAATAGTCGATTGATACATGTCACAAATTAGTCCCGCTCATCAATGAGTCAATGCTTTCTAGCACGTTACTTTCCTGCTGGGGAATAAGAGGCGAATAATATGATACAAATAACAGAAATAAACTCAAAAGAGAACGATCGAGAGAACGTATTAAAATAAAAAATGCACTTTACTATGTTATCATATTTTGTTTTGTTTTTTTATTAACGGCGGTTACAATAACAATAGATATAAAAACATAAATACCACATGTTAGAAGAAAGAGAAAATGACTAAAGGCAAGCATAAGGACAAAATTTGAACCGATTCCACCTGATTCGCTTAATTTCGATTATTACCATCATATGAAAATACCAGAGTTTAAAATGGGATTTCATTTCGCTCCTCGCTCTTAATTTTTTTTCAAGAGCGATAACAAAAACTATTAAAAAGCTCTTTATAAAGAGCGATATTGTAAAAAAAAATATCGCTCTGAAGAACAGGAGCATTATGTTTATTATAAGGCTCTTGCTCTTCCACTATTGCGTTTGTGTTATCATATGTTCGCTCTTTGTTATTGAGCTATATTGAGAAAATAAATACGCTCTGCTCTGATGAATAAAAATGTCATTATTATATTGCTCTTGCTCTTGTTGTTACAGCAAACGGTTACCTTCAAAACCTTCGAAAATTCTCACTTTAGAAAGCGTGATTGTTTTGTTAGCGAACAGATGTAAGGCCGTTGGAAATGCCATTCTAAAATGATTTTTAGATGAAGTTCTGGAATATAATATGTCCAACTAGGATGGAACTTGGCTCTTCCTTAAACGATTTTGGTGAAATTTGACACGCGCAATGGAAATGGGATTCTAAATTGATTTTTAGGTAAAGTTCTGGAATATGGCCAATTATGATAGAACTTGGCTATTTCTTGACATGTGTGTTCCTCAATTGATTTTAGTGAAATTTGATACGCGCGATGAAAATGGGATTCTAAATTGATTTTTAGGTGAAGTTCTGGAAAATGGCCAATTAGGATGGAACTTAGTTTTTTTTTTACAGATTTGAGTGAAATTTAAAACCCGCAATCGAAATGTGATTCTTAAATGATTTTTAGATAAAATTTGGGAATATGGCTAACTAGGATGGAACTTGCCTATTCTTTAACTGATTTTAGTGAATTTTAAAACGGGCAATGGAAATTGACTTCTAAAATAAAATTTGGATGAAGTTCTGGAATATGGCCAATTGTTATGGAACTTGGCTATTCCTTGACTGATTTTATTGAAATTTGACACGCGCGATGGAAATGGGATTGTAAATTGATTTTTATATATTGTTTAACAGATTTGAGTGAAATTTAAAATCCGCAATGGAAATGGGCTTCTAAAATAATTTTTAGATAAAGTTCTGGAATATGGCTAACTAGGATGGAACTTGGCAATTCTCCAACCGATTTTAGTAAAATTTAAAATACGCAATGGAAATTGAATTCTAAAATGATTTTTGGATGAAGTTCTGGAATATGCCCAATTATGATGGAACTTGGCTATTTCTTGACATGTGCGTTAGAATTGGGATTCTAAAATAATTTATGGATCAAGTTCTGGAATATGGCCAACTAGGATGGAACTTGGCTATTCTTTAACCGATTTGAGTGAAGTTTGACATGTACGTTGGAATTTGGATTCTAAAATGATTTTTAGATGAAGTTCTGGAATATGGTCAATTATATTGGCTATTCCTTACCCGATTTTAGTGAGAATTAACAGGTGTTTTGGAAATGGGATTCTAAATGATTTTTCAGTAAAGTTCTGGAATATGGCCAAACAGGTTGGAAACTACAGATTATTTCTCTACCGATTTTCGATTTGCCTCACAGCAGATAATCCTCGACAGCTGCATGGATTACGGAAACTGTCACAGACAATAGCTTTTCAGGTTACTCAGGTTACGTTTTAAAAAATTTTGATTCAGTGACCAATTCGTAATATTTCGTGTTTCGTGTAGCAGTTTTTGACAATTGAAAACCAACTCTCAACACTAGCGTTCGATAGTCTTCCCTCAATTCCCATTTTAAATGCAAAGCATACCCCCCAAAGAGGCAAATACGCCATATAACTTTTAATAGAAAAAACTAAAAATTCTTCGTTAAAAAAACTATTAATTTGGCTATTATCGTTTTCAGTTTTAATTTGTTGCTTTACATTTAAATAAATATTATTGTATCTTGTAAAATAAGGGCTGCTACTAAAAATTGATTTAATAAAAAATGAAGTCCTTTGGATAGATCACCATTGTGCAGATTCAGAAGGTGCACCATTTAACACTTTTTTTAAAGTATTAGGGATTCTGAAACTAGATGGCTTGAAAATCTGAACAAAATATAAAACAAAATGATTCAAAAATTAAATCGATTTTGGCTAAATGTTTACTATTTAGTAACATACAAAAAAACATCTAAAATAAAATTCCGTACCTCCGAAGTCACTTTATTGTATTTGTGTGTGATTTGAGTTGGAATTATATTCACGAAGTGGCTACAACAAATAAAACTTTATCTGGTAATTTATTTAATGTTAACACATCATAAGTATAGCTTAAATATAGTAAAACGCTCATTGAATTAAAACTTTGCTGCATTGACTTTATTAAAGCCCAAGACCATTCTGTCACGAAATATTTCGGTAGAAAATCTCTGGGCATATTATCTGGGCTTCGTAGTATTGTGCGAAGAAGATATTAATTCACTGATAGAAATTAACTGGAAATTAATATTAACCACACATGCATAGTATAAAATCCTCTTGTAACTGTGGTAAGGGTGACAAATAGGGTGTTTCACTACCTTTCCAGTAGCGTCAAAATATATTCCTTTTACAGAAAGCAAACAATTTTTAGTGGATCCACAGATGAGTTATAAATATACTTATTTTTTATTTTTTTTTGGCTCCACCATTGACTGCGATGATAAATGACTGCGTGTTTCCCTTTTCAAATAATTTGATATTTATTTCAGCCGCCAAATCTAAGCCAATATTATGGCACCAAGTACCCACTAAACGTTTTTTAAACGTTTCACGTTTTACTCCTCTTACTTGCTTAAACATTTTTATGTCATAATGAGCAACACAAGCCTCACTATTAACGAATATTTCCAATAAAGAGTTTTCTTTTAATTGGAATTTGTATTTTTTTTTTTCAGGGACTATTTTGCAGCGAGCATAAACTGTAAAGCCTTTTCCTATTTTGACCAATTTACGAATTATTTCAAAAGATATGACACACGTAAACACAATTTATAATACAACAAATAATGAAAATTTAATTCTAACGGTCTTAGTACCAATTCCAGCGACCAAATTTATTTATAAATTTTTGGCAAGAAACTATAAAAATTCGTTAAAAATTAAGATTGTTCATATAAACTTACTCGTATATTCAAATATGTACATGTGCGATGTTCTTATAAAATCAAAATACTTAATGCTATAAGTCTACAATAAAAATAAGGAATAACAACTTGAACAAACGAACCAAATAATAAAAGCAAAATATAAATAAATAAATTACAATAACTTTCTTATCTTGTGTATGAGTTTGTACATGTGTGTAGACTAGGTACTACAAACATATATCCCTCCAGACATACTAAACATAAAATAAAAACAAATTATGTATGTATGTATACCGTAATTCTTACTTCTTAACTATATAATACGTACATATACCCAACATAACAACAAAACTTTTTTAAATAACAAAAAAAATAAAAAAAAATACCAAGAAGCATCTCCCCGACGAATGAAAATGAAAATAATTTTCCTAAGAGGAAAACATCTCAAAAAAAGTTTTTTTTTTTTGCTTTCTTTTATTGTTGTATACGAATTACGATCGTATTTTTAGTTTTTGCTTGCGCTAAATTGTACCAAATTTAATTTGAAAATTACTTAAACTTATTATTTAGATTCAAATCTTATATATGCGTGCTTGTTTGTGTATGTGGGTTTGCGCAAGCAATTTACATAAATTATCGTCCAATTTAGGTTTAAAAAAATAAATGGGATTCATATAAAACTGAAAACTTATATTTGGTATCACTCCATACTTTCATAAATCGATATCATTTGATCCAAAAACAAAAAATCATTGCCTTCGAAAACACAACAAGAATAAAAAAAAGGATTTGTTTACCAAACGATTAATCGATATAGAGGCCTTTGACTTACCAGGTTATTGAGGTTCGAAAGCAGTTTACCCAGTAGCGTAACTAAGTACCCGCAGTACAGGATATTTCCTTTATTAGTTCAATTTTAGATTAGGTAGCTCAGATTTCGCTTATAGTGCAAATTTGCAGAACGGTACATTTCTTGGAAATTTTTAAGAAAAGTCGGTGGTCTAATTAATTAGAAAAAGAAGAAATCGCTCCTGTTGCTATTAAATATTTTTTTAATACAGGGTCAATCATTTCTTATCGGTTCTGACTCTATAGATCCTCCATAGTTCGAGATCAATCGGGATTCACAGAATATTTGATTGTTCCGCGGTTTATTATATAGCTTTCTTAAGTTTTTTGACACTTCTAGAATTATTCGAGATTTATAAGATTTTCGAATTTATTCGAATTTTGTAAGGTAATGTTCTGCGGTTAACTTTGTGTTGTAAGAACTCGCAGAGTTACACAAATACATCTAAATGCTGATATTTAAAAGATCTTGTGAGATTATGCCAACATTTCGATATTTCTCCAATTTCATGTAGATTATTTGAAATTATTCAAGAATGTCCAGGTTATTTACGTTGTATAGTATAATGAAACTCATTTCGGATGAAAGATATTCACATTGAGAACAAATATTCTGAATTTTTACAACAAATACCCTTTGTAATATCAAATTTCTGAATAAAATGATTTGAGTTGAAAAGCTTCGATAAATGACAGCTCTTAACACTAAAAGTTTTCAAGAGAGAAAGAACCGAATGTATGGAAACTCACAAAAATTACCGTGAAAGTATTAATAAATTGTCAAGCTTAAAGCTCATTGAAAACAAATACTCTAAATTAATCCCAAAATACCACCTTCCATTAAATCAACTAATAATATCAAATTTGAAAACCAAATGGTTTGATTTGAAAAGCTCTTAAAACTAAAAGCTAATAGCAAGTTAATATTAATAGCAAGTTTCCTGGTAAAATGGTTAGGTTTGACTAAAAGCTCTTCATAATTTACATTGAGAAGAAATAAATAAATTGTCCCTAAATTCCGTTACCCTTTGTAAATCGAATTTCTGAGTAAATGGGTTGGTTTAGAAAGCTTTTCTAATTAAAAGCTCTTAAATCTAATAGTTCTTGACATTTTTTTGCAAAACATAATTTATATAAAACATTTTAACTAAAACCTTAAATTATGAAAAGGCTCACAAATGTTAAGTTTTAAAGGTATAATTTAATTAACAAGCTTAATGCTCATTGAAGACAAATATACTTTCCTTTATAATATCAAATTTCTGAATAAAATGATTTGAGTTGAAAAGCTTCGATAAATGAAAGTTCTTAAAACTAAAAGATCTCGACATTTCTTCCAAATACTTGGTTTATGCTCATAAACATTGAGCACAAATATTCTAAATCCTACCCAAAATTCCGTCATCCCTTTCAATATCAAATTTCAAAGTGAAATAGTTTGTTAAAAAAGCTTCGATAAGTCAAAGCTCTGAAAACTAACGCTCTTGACCATTTTTTCAAATATATAATTTATGCTCATCAAACATTTGATTATAACCATGAAATTATTAAAAAGTTAAAAAATGTTAAGTTCGAACCCCAAAAGGTAGGAATTAATTGTCAAGCTTAAAGCTTACAGTAAATAAATATTCTAAATTTATTCCAAAATACCCCCTTCATTTAAAATATCAAATTTCAGAAAAAAAAGTAAATGACTTGGGTTAAAAGCTAAAAAGCTTCAATACGTGAAAGCTCCTAAAACTATAGGTTCGACATTTTTTGCAAATACATGGTTTAAAAGTGTTAAGTTTAAACCGAAAAAGTACAAATTATTTGTCAAGCTCAAAGCTGATTGGAAAGAAATATTTTAAATTTACACCCTTTGTAACGCAATTTTAAGATAAATTGTTTAAAAAGTTGCGATCAGTAAAAGCTCTTAAAACATTTTGCAAATACATATTTTTTGAACCTAATACATTGTAACAAAAACTAAAAATTATTAAAAGCCTCAGAAATGTCAAGTTTAAACCCAAATACATAGAATAAATTAATTATCACGACTAAAGGTCATTGTTAACAAATATTCTACATTTATCCAAAAATTTCGTCGCCCATTTTAACACCAAATTTCGGAGTGAAATGATTTGATTTAAAAAGATATACAAAAGCTTATATTATAATAGCAAGTTTCCTAGTAAAATGGTTAGGTTTGACTAAAAGCTCTTCATAATTTATATTGAGAAGAAATATACTAAATTCTCCATAAATTCCGTTACCCTTTGTTAATAGAATTTCTGGGTTAATGGTTTGGTTAAGAAAGTTTTTCTAATTGAAAGCTCTTAAAACTAATAATTCTTGACATTTCTTTGCAAAACATAAATTATATAAAACATTTTAACTAAAACCTGAAATTATGAAAAGGCTCACAAATGTTAAGTTTTAAAGGTATAATTTAATTAACAAGCTTAATGCTCATTGAACACAAATATACCTTCCTTTATAATATCAAATTTCTGAATAAAATGATTTGAGTTGAAAAGATTCAAAAAATGAAAGCTGTTAAAACTAAAAGACTCCGACATTTCTTCCAAATACATGGTTTATGCTAATAAAAATATTTTAACGAACGACAGAATTTATAAAAATTCACAAAAATTACCGCGAAATTAAAAATAAATTATCAAGCTTAAAGCTCATTGAAAACAAATACTCTAAATTAATCCCAAAATACGACCTTCCTTTAAATCAACTAATAATATCAAATTTGAAAATCAAATGGTTTGATTTGAAAAGCTCTTAAAACTAAAAGTTATAGCTAGTTTACATTGAGCAAAAATATTCTAAATCCTACCCAAAATTCTGTCATCACTTGCAATATCAAATTTCGAAGTAAAATGGTTTCTTTAAAAAGCTTCGACAAGTGAAAGCTCTGAAAACTAACGCTCTTGACCATTATTTCAAATATATAATTTACGATCATCATACATTTGATTATAACCATGAAATTATTAAAAAGTTAAAAATGTTAAGTTCAAAGCTAAAAGGCAGGAATTAACTGTCAAGCTTAAAGCTTATTAAAAACAAATATTCTATATTTATTCCAAAATACAAAAAAAGTAATAATATTATTTAAAAAGCTTCAATACGTAGAAGCTCCTAAAACTAAAGGTTCGACATTTTTTGCAAATACATAATTTATGTTCATAAAACCTTTCAACAAATACCTCAAATTTAAAAAATTCTTAAAAATGTTAAGTTTAAACCGAAAAAGTATAAATTAATTGTCGAGCTTAAAGCTCATTGGAAAGAAATATTTTAAATTAACACCCTTTGTAACGGCATTTTCAGATTTTAAATTTACACACTTTGTGACGCAATTTTAAGATAAATTGTTTAAAAAGTTTCGATCAGTGAAAGCTCTTAAAACTTTTTGCAAATACATATTTTTTGAACCTAATACATTGTAACAAAAACCAGAAATTATTAAAAGGCTCAGAAATGTTAAATTTAAACCCAAATACATAGTATAAATTAATTATCAAGACTAAAGCTCATTGTTAACAAATATTGTAAATTTATCCAAAAATTTCGTCGCCCATTTTAACACCAAATCTCGGAGTGAAATGATTTGATTTAAAAAGCTTCAATACACAAAAGCGTATATTAGAATAGCAAGTTTCCTAGTAAAATGGTTAGGTTTGACTAAAAGCTCTTCATAATTTACATTGAGAAGAAATAAATAAATTGTCCCTAAATTCCGTTACCCTTTGTAAATCGAATTTCTGAGTAAATGGGTTGGTTTAGAAAGCTTTTCTAATTAAAAGCTCTTAAAACTAATAGTTCTTGACATTTTTTTGCAAAACATAATTTATATAAAACATTTTAACTAAAACCTGAAATTAGGAAAAGACTCACAAATGTTAAGTTCGCATCCAAAAGGTATAATTTAATTATCAAGCTTAATGCTCATTGAACACAAATATACCTTCCTTCATAATATCAAATTTCTAAATAAAATGAGTTGAGTTGAAAAGCTTCGATAAACGAAAGCTCTTAAAACTAAAAGATCGCGACATTTCTTCCAAATACTTGGTTTATGCTCATAAAATATTTTAACGAACGACAGAATTTATGGAAATTCACAAAAATTACCGTGAAATTAAAAATTAATTATCAAGCTTAAAGCTCATTGAAAACAAATACTCTAAATTAATCCCAAAACACCAACTTCCTTTAAAACAACTAATAATATCAAATTTGAAAATCAAATGGTTTGATTTGAAAAGCTCTTAAAACTAAGAGCTCTTAATAGTTTACTTTAAGCAAAAATATTCTAAATCCTACCCAAAATTCCGTCATCCCTTGCAATATCAAATTTCGAAGTAAAATGGTATGTTTAAAAAGCTTCGTTAAGTGAAAGCTCTGAAAACTAACGCTCTTGATCATTTTTTCATATATATAATTTATGCTCATCATACATTTGATTATAACCATGAAATTATTAAAAAGTTAAAAATGTTTAGTTCAAACACCAAAAGGTAGGAATTAATTGTCAAGCTTAAAACTTATTGAAAGCAAATATTCTAAATTTATTCCAAAATACCCCCTTAGAAATCTTCAATACGCGAAAGCTCCTAAAACTAATTAAGGTTCGACAAATATTTTGCAAATACATAATTTATGTTCATAAAATATTTTAACAAAAACCTCAAATTATGAAAATTCTTAAAAATGTTAAGTTTAAACCAAAAAAGTATAAACTAACTGTCAAGCTTAAAGCTCATTGGAAAGAATTATTTTACACTTTTTGTAACGGAATTGAAAGCTCTTACAACTTGAACGATCTCTCGAATCATCTTAGAATTCTATAATAATCTAGATATTCTCAAAGCGATTCAAAAACAATGATACATATTTATGTTAGAAATAGCCGAAAGTTAATAATTTTGAATCGGATTTCGAGAATTTTACCTAACTCAAAGCTATGCTTGATGCAATCCAAAACTTCAAACTCTCAAAATCAGATACAATTAATAAATAAATAAAAAAGTTTTTCACTAAAAGCTTTACTTGTTCTTAGATAACAACAAGCATTTTTAGGGGCCTAAAAAACTGTTGCGGCGAGGCCCCAAAATTTGTAGTTACGCCACTGATTTTACCTAGATACAAAAAATAGGGAAACCCATTTTTTTATTTTGCCCAATTAATCAAATTTCGATTTCATTATTTTTCTTGACATGATTTGATTTGACCCAACAAGTTGTATTTAACATAAAATTATTTTTGAGTCTGTGAATTTACAACATATGCTGTTTACTGAGTTGTAAATGTGGTTATAAGTGGAGTGATAAAATGCCCAGAAAATATATTTTCTGTTTTTTGTTTGTTAAATCAAATTAATTATGAATTTTTAGTTGTTGACGACATTAGTGATTCGATAATTTGTTTATTACAGTTGAGATGTAATTATGTATTGTATATATGTACTCGTATATATCAAACTTTTTTTTTGGTTATTTTTATTAATGTGGGGGTTGATTTGTTCACACTTTAGTAATAGACATTTAATTGTTCTTCAATATTCTATATAAATAATAAAATGTTTTTGTGCCATACTATGAATATTTCTGTTCAAAACGCTTTTAATTTGTCCGGTCGCTGTAAGAAATTAAAAATTTAAGCAAAGATACCTAATTCACATAAACTATAGATGATGCCTGACGAGGACTCTAATTTTCCATTTTACGAACTGATAAATCAAACATTCTCCCTACAATATGATATCAAAGTTTTCCACCCAAAATAAACTGTATATTAGTCTGGTGTTAAAATTTGTTTAACTGACTAAAAACGTAATAGCAAAATCGGGAGCAAAATCCCCTGATTTCCCTTTAATGAATTTATTGATTACTCTCTTTGGTAGATTAACTTAATACAGAAAATCGCCTGTTGGGCAGTTTGTGAGGTTCTAATTGAGGAATAGTCTTTTGGGCACTTGTGCATTTATATTTTCAATTACTTTGTCGAAGTAAACAAATTTAATAATATTGGCTGTATCTAGGCACTTGGATATGTTTATGACATACATACACCTGGGAAAAAACATGCATTAAATTCCTTCCGCAAAGTTTTGTCTACAACTTAGTTTAAAATGGACAAAATATATTCCTGGTTAGGGTTCTTACACATCCATTCTAGCATTGAGTTATTCCGAATGCACTTTTCAGCGATTTAAAAGCTGCTGGATTCGATGGCTGCAAAATTTCAAAAATAATAAGCACTTGGACTCTAAGCTGGCTTACTTGTTAAGTATGATGGGCGCTGCGTCAATCTACAAAATAATTAATTGGGAATTTATTTTGTCCTCTCTGCACATCCAGCAAACAACAGGCTTTGTCTAACTTGTTTGGACCAAATCTATAAATTAAGTTGAGAGCAGACATTAAATCAAATAAGTTTTCAGAGTCTTTGGTACTGCAGCCAACATACCCACGGCTTCTAATTCAGCGCAATCAAAATCGGTCATTAAAGTCGACTGTTAATGCGATTCCCCTGGAACCAATGTTTATAACAGGATAGACTTCTTTTAGGTCTTTTGTGATAGCTTCATTAGCAATAAAACTGGAAATACTATCCTAGCTGAGCTAATTATCCGTCTTGCTAATGCCTGAAATTGTTTACGCTTCCTGTTTCTTTACTTTTTCTGAGCCTTGATGCATTAACCTTACGTTTTATCGCTTTCTTTATACGTCAAATTTGCATTGGTAGTTGGTAATGGTTCATGCATTCGTAGGTACGCACCTGGTAAGTATTCTAAAAGCAAATTATTTAGCATAACCGCCTAATGATAAATTGCATTTTGAAGAACAAACACCGTGTTGCAGTGAGGACGACCACCTAAGAGAGATATATTGCAAAAATGGAAAAAAGGCAATTTTCAATTTGGGTCATTGGTCAATCTGTTTCTTTCTAATGTGCGGTTTATTCTCTCTCCTAATTTCTTCACTTTATGAGGGTCTCCACGAGCCAAGACCCGCTCGAGTCCAACCTATGCCCATAAACAACTTGCTTGATCAAGTCTAATTTTATATACCGGTCAGGTCCTTTGCGCTTCCTAAGTAATTTATCGACTTGCTTCAATTACCCAATCATCAAGATTCTATCTTACATGTTTCTATTTCCATCTACTTTGAAAATATTTCCTAAAATATTCTCGGCGCTGAGAAGATAAACATGAATCTTTGAATTAAAAATATGAGGTTAAATTTTAAAACTTGCAAAGGAATCTTAAAATATCAAAAATATCGTAAAATTCGTGAATCTAGTGGAATTAGATTTTAATGTTGGTGGTACACACACTTCTATGTTCATGCTTGTATAGATGTATTAAAAAAAGTATACCACCTGAAAAACGAATTGATCCGAAATTTACGACTTACGTAATCCAGCTCAACTTCCAACTCAATCTCAAATTCAACCTACCACCAACGCAATAAACAACTTAACTTCAACAAAACTTCAACGTCTTATAAATGACATCCTTAAATAAACCCAAAATGACCCCAACTCAACCCTATAATTACTCCTAAATTCAACCTCAACTCAACCTCAAACTAAACCACCAACTAAATCCTTAAAACGACAAAATCCGAAATACCACAAGAATACATAAACTAAACTCTGAATCTTCCAATAGAAATCTCAACTCAATCCCAAAATAAATACTCAACTCAAAACCCTAACTAAACCTCAACTCAACCCCAACTCAACCCCAAGTTAATCTTAACCTGACCACAACTCGGCGTCACGACTCAATTCAAACAACTTTAACTCAACCTTCAATTAAACCCCTAATTGAACCCTAATCCTCAACTCAATCCTCAAGGCAACATATATAAAAATTGATCAACGTGGATCTAAAACCACGTGTTAATATCACGTGATAATAAAATCGTGGTTTAATGTCAATTCGTAAGGTACCTTACGCTAGCCGATCCTCTTGACGTAAAGTTTCAGATTGGCAAAAAAAATGTTAAACGGACAAGCCTTTTTCGAGGATACCTTAAGCAAAGACATCCAGGCATCCAGTTATCCAGAGCTCGAGACATCCAGAGAGATGGACGAACTTTATTTTACTTTTACTGACTCAGGCTCCTTCAACACATCATAAAAAGTGGTTTGGGACATGGTTAGTTTAGATAAGGTTTAGGTGGACGTTCAAAGAAGACCGGCTGAAACACAGACTGGTCCATAACTTAGAGCTTTTGGTATACCCTGGATACTATTGACATCCGGCCGGTTCTGAAGTTCGTCAGGTGCTTCAAAAAAGGTTGTGCCTATAGACAGGAGCACCGACTTTAAAATCCCTTTTGGAACCATCCGTGAAGAAATTAATAACTCAGAACTCCATTCATCAGCCCGCCTTCTCCGGAAGGAATCACAGTCAGGAATTTTACGTCAAAAGATATAGTGACGGAATAGTCTAGTCGGTAGTTTTATTATTCTTAGTGCACTGCATTGTTACAGGTCCACAATTCAGAATACGAATTTCAGTCGTACGCAGTACATGCTGCTAACTGTTCACCCAGGATGTCTAAAGTATAGTCAGATGTAGCAGAGATGTACTTCTCAGGACTGTTCTTTGAACTTTCATCAACGGTTTTAGTTGGCAGTTTGGACTAGAGCAGGCCACCATATAAGCAGACTATTACGCCATACAAAAGAATGGGTCTGACTACTGATGTTTAGGGTGTATAATTTGGGTGGTCCAGCCCCATAATTACCCAATAGCAATTTTTCAATAGTGTAGCGCTACCACAGCTTTCTTGCCCCTTTCCAAAATATTAGTTTTCCATTTTAATGTGCTGCCCAAATAGTCAGCTTCATCTAAAAAGGTCAAGCTAATACCATTTAAAATGGGAGGATCGATATAATGAAGTTCTAGAAAAGAGAACGAATTTAGTATATCATGGGTTTGCATGCAACCCTCAACCATTGGCCCATATGGAAAGAAGCCACAGGATATTTTGTAGGAATTCATTAAGGATACTGGTATATTTACCACAGGTACCAATAACAACTGCCCTCCAGTTCAGCAACAGGTCTTTAATGGGACAGTACTAGAGTTTCTCAAACAGGATCCTGTTCTCGAAAGTATGATCAACAAATCCCGGTATTTCCCGGTTTTCGATCTATTTAGTTCATGTACTCTTTAAACTAAAAATGGCATAGGAAATTTACGGATTCTCAAGCTGAATTCTAGGATTTCATTTTATCTATCTAAAATGTGACCTGGAAATTCCAGGCTTTCCCGTTTTTTTTATTTATTTTATATTCTTTAACTCAATAACCTATAGGAGTAATTTATTACAGAAAAGACAATTTAAAAGGCTGATTTGGTATTGACCTGTTATGTAGCATTTTCAAGTTAAATTCAGGCCAATTAGGAAGGAGCTTTGTTATTTCTCAACCGAGTATGATGAAATCGAGTATGTACGATGAAAATGCTTCTCTAAAATGATTTTAAGATGAAGTTCTGCAATAGGGCCAAATAGGAAGAGCTGCTTCTTAACCGATTATAATGAAATTCGATTTGTATGGTTAAAATTCTAAAACGATATTTAGAAAAGTTCTGGAATATGGCTAATTAGAAAGGAACTCGGTTATTCCTAAACCGATGAAATTCGATAAATACAACATCAAATCAGTAAAGGAACAGTTAAGTTCATTTTTAATTGGCCATAGTGCTGAACGGCATCTAAAACTCATCTTAGATGATTCAATTTCCATCGTGCATGCTTAATTACAACAAAATCGGTAAAGAAATTACTAATTGTCTTCCTATTTGGCCATTTCCCGGAAGTTCATGAAAACGTACCACGTTACTAAAGCCCCATCAATATCCAGAAAGGTTACCTTCCCAAGGTTAGAGACATACAAAATGTTTCGTCATTTTTGTAAGAATTTCAATAACTTTAGCCCTAAGAGCACCGAATTTTAATTTCAATTAGTGGTTTTAAAAAGGTGTTTGCTCTTATTATAAATTATTTTGACCATTTTCTAACAACCTTCACAAAGGGGTATAAGTGCTAAGAGGTTTTAGGGAATTCACAGTTTACAACATAAATCAACAACATTAACCTATTAATTATTTTCTTGTATGGTTTCATTCAATAAGCCCGTTTAGTTTATTAGTGACAATTCCTCCATATTTAGATTGAAACTATGAAATTAGGAAGCCTCAGTTTGCTCAAGTTTGCTTTAGCCTAAATTTAAGCAAATTATTATAAACTTTGGTATTTAAAGTAACAATTTTCCCGGCTTGAATTCATTCAAACCCAAAAACAAATCTCCTGAATGTTTTTATAATCAAAAAATGTCAGTTTAAAAAAACAAAAAATTGGAGCTCATGGGGCATTTAATTTTTCTAAAACAAATACCAAGCTTTGGTAAAAACTTTACTTTGGTTTTATAAAGCAAAACAATCTGATAAAGCCAAGCTTATGAATAATTAATTTATGAACAAATTTTGGCATAAAATCAAATAAATTAGGTTGCTGCCGATTTGGGTCAAGATGAAATGAAAGTCGAAAGCACACAAAATTATTCGATTCCGCGCGTATTGGGGATATTATATAATCGATCAACATCCCTTTCATGAATATTATTAATCATTTACAAAGTGAATATTGAAAATATATAAAATACAACCGTTTTGTACAGAAGGTAAAATTAACTCCAATTTTCATCTCAGCACAAAAACAGATTGATGAAATATTTTGCTCTTGTCTATAGTCAGATTATTGTTTTGTATGTATGTAGTGCCATAAACAAAAAATTGCAGAAATAGTAGTTCTACTTGAGCGACCCCCATTATTTCTACAACATAAAACGTATATACATAGATAATTTTAATGGAAAACATTGAAGAGAAAATGAAAAGAATTTTCCATTTTTTTTTTATTATTTCGTTTTCCGCTTGTTTGTTGTTGATTTTCTATACTTTATATGTTGTAACCTTTACGGAAAACAGCAATTATAATGTTTATGCTGAAAACAAAAAATTTAATTAAGAACTATGAATTCATAGAAGGGATATTTCCAAAGTGATATTCGCCTTTCGTAAATGCACTCACACTCCACACATTTACAAGGAAATGAAGATAAATGTAAATTAACTTAACATTTTTGGATACACGTTTATTAAGCACATTTTCTGTTTCTGTACTATTTTCTAACATATGCAACATTTACACAAATTGTTATCCCTAATGGACAATTATCGTCAAATTTCCTCCCAAAAAAAAACCAAAAAAAAAGGAGGAAAGGTAAAAAAAAATATTTCGATCTACAACTATATCAAAAAGACAAAAAGTCAAATTAGATAAGATATTCTTACGTTTTCGGCCTTCTCGGTTACGGTTAATCAAATTATAAATAAAAATTGGCAAGATACGAGATTTGTGTTTATCTTTTTGTTGTTCAGAATATTCAATATCTTGAGATGTTCAAATTTGTTTTGTTATTTTTATAGTAATATACTGTAAAGATTTAAGATATGAAACTAAATTTAGAAAATTTCGATTTTGATTTTAATGGAAATTCCAAAAATAATAATCAAATAAAATATAAAGTTTGTAGGAGGTGAAACTAACTTAAAAAAAATGGTAAGTAATTTAATATTCCTTCATCGAAACCAGCAGTACGGTACACTTTACAATTTTTTTTTTTTTGTTTTTATTATAAAATGAAAGATGTATTTCGAATGTTGGACCGTAGATAAAAAACTGTAATACAATTTAACCCTAGCAACCGAGAACTATATTTTAACGGAGTTGAGTAACATCAAAAACACAAAACGTCATTCAATCAACGATTCTCTCACTAATGCATATAACTATACTTAGTTAGCTTCACCCAATAAAATTTATTCTATCGAAAGCATTCCATGTATTATGATAATTGTTGTGTACCAAATTTAATTTTTCTCATAGATAATACAAAAATGAACTGAATGTGCTAAACGATAAATGTCTAAAATTTTCTTGCTGCGAATAATAATTCAATTTAATTTTCATTTAATTCTTTTCCGTTAATTTCGACTTATTATACAGGGTGACTGGAAAAAAATGCACCTATTTTTGAATTTAAATATCTTTTGAATCGAGGACGTTAAAAGGCCATTTAATAAAAACAATTATTCAGATCCTATTCTAATTTGTTAAAAGGCGGAATTGTCTCAGTTTGCGACAACTGCGATTCAGCAAACCTTAGAATTTTACATATCTTAAAAATCACTCAATTTCCAACTCAACAAAGAAAGTCATAGTTCTTACTTTTTTATCGAACCATTTTTAATTTAAAAATCTCTTCTATGGCTAACTAATGATATATGCCACAAAGTGGGAACAAACTGTAATTTGGCCAACTTGCCATACTGCTAGCCTTAAGATCTTACATGTCTCAGAAAATCGGTCAATTTCAAACTCAATAAAAGAAGCCTATAATTCGTAGTGTTTTATCGAACCATTTTGAGTTCAAAAAGTACAGTTTCAAAATCAACAACAGAAGCCGATAATTCGTAGCTTTTTATCGAAACATTTTTAGTTAAAAAAGCTCAGTTTCAAAATCAACAACAGAAGCCTATCAAAACATTTTTAGTTCAAAAAGCTCAATTTCAAATTCAACAAAAGAAACTTATAATACGCAGTTTTTTATCGAAAGTGTTTTAGTTCAAAAAGCTCAATTTAACAATCAATCATTCTTTATCGAACCATTTTTAGTTCAAAAAGCTCAATTCAAACTCAGCCAAAGAACGCTACAATTCGTAGTTTTCATCGAACCATTTTTAATTCAAAAAATCATCTATGGCTGCCTAATGATATGCGCCACAATCAGAGAAAACTTATGATTTGGCTAAACTGCGATACAGAAAAATTCAGGACAACAACAGAAGCCTACAATTCGTAGTTTTTATCAAAACATTTTTAGTTAAGCCTACAATAAATAGTTTTTTACCGAAACAATTTTAGTTCAAAAAGCTCAATGTAAAACTAAACAAAAGAACCCTACAATTCGTAGTTTTTATTGTACCATTTTTAATTTAAAAGTATCTTGTATTGCTGCCTAATGATATACGCCACAATAGGGGAAACACTTTGGTTAGGCAAAACTGCGATACAGAGAACTTCAGAACAACAACAAAAGCCTACAATTCGTGGTTTTTATCGAAAAAATTTTAGTTTAAAAAACTCAATTTCAAACTCAATAAAAGAAGCCTACAATACGTAGTCTTTTATTGAAACATTTTTAATTCAAAAAGCTCAATTTAAAACTGAATGAGGAAGCCGTTAACTCGCAGATTTTTATTGAACCATTTTTAGTTCAAAAAGCTCAATTTCAAACTAAATAAAAGAAGCCAACAATTCATGGTTTTTTATCAAACCATTTTTAGTTAAAAAAGCTCAATTTCAAACTTAACAAAAGAAGCCTACAATCCGTAGTTTTTATCGAACCAGTTGTAGTTCAAAAAGCTCAATTTCAAATTCAACAAAAGAAGTCTACAATTCGTAGTTTTTTTCGAAGTATTTCTAGTTCAAAAAGCTCAATCTAAAACTCAACAAGAGAAGCCG
Organism: Tipula vernalis; assembly: GCA_958295665.1. Lineage (NCBI taxonomy): Eukaryota > Metazoa > Arthropoda > Insecta > Diptera > Tipulidae > Tipula > Tipula vernalis. The sequence goes on along the minus strand of OY282559.1, from coordinate 52,992,141 downwards.
AAAACTCATAGTTTTTTATCGAACCACTTTTAGTTCAAAAAGCTCAGTTTCAAACTAATCAAAAGAACCCCATAATTCGAAGTTTTTATCGAACCATTTTTAATTTAAAAATATCTTCTATGGCTGTCTAATTATATACGCCACAATAGAGGAAACACTCTGGTTTGGCCAAACTGCGATACAGAAAACCACAGAACAACAACAGAAGCCTACAATTCGTAGTGTTTATCGAAACATTTTTAGTTCAAAAAGCTCAATTTCAAACTCAATAAAAGAAGCATACAATACGTAGTCTTTTATCGAAACATTTTTAGTTCAAAAAGCTCAATTTCAAACTCAATAAAAGAAGCCTACAATTCGTAGTTTTTATCGAACCATTTTTAGATCAAAAAGCTCAATTTCAAACTCAATAAAAGAAGCCTACAATTCGTATATTTTTTTCGAAACACTTTTAGTTCAAAAACACAATTTAAAACTAAACAAGAGAAGCCGATAAGTCGCAGTTTTTTATCGAACCACTCTTAGTTCAAAAAGCTCAATTTCAAACTAATCAAAAGAAGGCTTCAATTCGTAGTTTTTATCGAACCATTTGTAGTTCAAAAAGCTCAATTTAAAACTCAATGAGGAAGCCGTTAACCAGCAGTTTTATATCAAACCATTTTTAGTTCAAAAAGCTCTATTTAAAACTCAACAAGAGAAGCCGATAACTCGCAGTTTTTTATCGAACCTCTTTTAGTTCAAAAAGCTCAATTTGAAACTAATCAAAAGAAGCCTACAATTCACAGTTTTTATCGAACCATTTTTAATTTAAAAATATCTTCTATGGCTGCCTAATGATATACACCACAATAGGGGAACACTCTGGTTTAGCCAAACTGCGATACAGAGAACCTCAGAACAACAACAGAAGCCTACAATTCGTAGTGTTTATCGAAACATTTTTAGTTCAAAAAGCTCAATTTAAAACTCTACCAGGGAAACCGATAACACGCAGTTCTTTATCGTACCATTTTTAGTTGAAAAAGGTCAATTTGCAACTCAACAAAAGAAGCCTACAATTCGTAGTTTTTATCGAACCATTTTTAGATCAAAAAGCTCAATTTCAAACTCAACAAAAGAAGCCTACAACTCGTAGTTTTTTTTTCGAAATATTTTTAGTTCAAAAAGCTCAATTTAAAACGGAATGGGGAAGTCGTTAACTCGCAGTTTTTTATTGAAACATTTTTAGTTTAAAAAGTTCAATTTCATACTAAACAAAAGAAGCCTACAATTCATAGTTTTTTATCAAACAATTTTTAGTTCAAAAAGCTCAATTTCAAACTCAACAAAAGAAGCCTAAAATTCGTAGTTTTTCTTCGAAACATTTTTAGTTCAATAAGTTCAATTTAAAACTCAACAAGAGAAGCCGATAACTCGCAGTTTTTTATCGAACCACTTTTAGTTCAAAAACCTCAATTTCAAACTAATCAAAAGAAGCCTACAATTCATAGTTTTTTATCGAACCATTTTTAATTTAAAAACATCTTCTATGGCTGCCTAATGATATACACTACAATAGCGGAAACACTCTGGTTTAGCCAAACTGCGATACAAAGAACCTCAGAACAACAACAGAAGCCTACAATTCGTGGTTTTTATCGAACTATTTTTAGTTCAAAAAGCTCAATTTTAAACTAAACAACAAACTAAACTCACTTGCTAAACAGAAGAACATGACAAAAATAATTGGCATAAATCCTTTTTACCTTATTAGTTTGGTTTTCTAATGTAAGCCACATTTATTTACTAGTACTATATCTGGTGGTCCAAAAGTTATTTCTTTTATAAATCTTTTTATTTTGTCATGCTACACTAAGAAAACTCCACCGCATAACAAATTAGAATAAACCAAACGGTTCAAAATATACTTAAATTAAAAAACACGTAAACTTTTTTTAAGTCCACCCTGTATACACAATAGAAAGCTAAAAACAATACGTCATAAATAAATATTCACCAAGTTGTGGTGTAAATCCATTTTTTTCTGTATTCAAAACAGTGCAACTATTTCATTTCCTACACTAAGGTTGTAAATTCCCCGTTATTGCGCTGGTGGGCGAAATGTTGTTGTATCACTTGCAATTGTCGCAGCGAATCGTTCAATGTGCCGTTGAAAAGGTCTTGATCTAGAGAGGCTACAAGCATTTAAATATTTCTCACTACCCATTTTCATCAGGTCTTGTAAAATACAATAATTTTAATCCCAAAACTATAAATATGCAATTCACCGTTACGGCACTAGTGGCAGAATAAATTTTTGGCCAGTTATATATTTCATTTAGACTTGAAAGAGATACTGTTAAAACCATCTTGAACGAGATACGCAAGTTTCATCACTCCTATAAATATTCACCAAGGTGAGGTGAACATCAATTACTTCTGTCGAATATACCCGTTTAGCATGGCATTGTAAAGGTTTTGAATTGTTGATAAATATACCTATTTGTTCAATTGTAGTTGTGGTATAAACCTCGAAGTGGAACTATTGTAAACGCCTTGATCGAGAGACACACAAAATCCAAAACTTTTGTAGTACTCTAATAATATTCACCTCAGTGAGATGGAAATCAAATTTTTCAGTAGCATGTACTCATGCCAATGTTAGCAAATGTACCATTATGGCGCTGCTGGCAGATGTACACATATGTATTTTGGCAATTGGTTGATATATGTATAGAACCAAGAAAATTTTTCTACGTCCCTGTCACGGTGTGGTGAAAAATAAATTTTCTTTCCTGTGAACTGTGGTCATGAAGTATATCATTGGAAAGATTTTAAAGAATGGAACAATTTTACTTGTGACAGAAAGGTTGCTGAAATCTACGCTATGGCACTGGCGGGCAAAATGTACGTTTTTCTCTTGTGGTTGTCGCAGATACATGAAATGTAATAATTTAGTTCCAGCACAGGAAGATATTCCTGTTGGGTTTTTTGCTGAAATAACATTGGCTTGGAAGCGGTACTGTTGTGAACGTCTTGATTGAGAGACACGAGAATCCTAAACTATTTCACAACTACAATTTACATTCACCACCGTGAAGTAAAAAGAATTTTTTTCTAAAAATGTGTCTTTGGAAAGAACAATTTAAATATTACAAAAATTCACCATGGTAAGGTGAAAATCAATTTTTTTCATTCGAATGTTGCCGTGCTGATTGTCGTTTGTAAAGGCCTTGAAGAATGTAACAATTTTAATTTTCAGCTATTACTTCCTAAATTCACTTGAAATTGTTTGTGCTGTAAACACCTTGGTAGCGAAAAATTATAATTTTGTTTACACCAAATATTCAACACGATGAATTGAAAATTAAATTGTTTATCGATAGTAACATGTCATTGTAAAGGTATTGAGTAATTCACCCATTTTAGTTATACAGGCGAGGTTACTTTTGAATTACTTTTGTCCACATTTCGGTTTATTTTTTGAAATACGGTCTAGGTTTGAGCATTTTTGTTTTAGTTTTTCGAACATTTTTGACATTTATTTTAGTTTAATGCAATGGTTTTCGAGGCACGCTTCATGACTTTTATACTAGTGTCACCTTCATACAAGCTATCTTAAACAATCGTACTTTATTTTAGTTAGTCAATTTAGTCGATTCAGGCACACGGCACAAGAGCAACTACAACAAATTTTATTCACAATCAAAAATGTACCAACAACACTGCTTCACCCCAATTCCCATATATGGTCACGTCATATCAATTTTCCTATTCTCTTAGCCGTTTACTATCGTCAGCATGGGTCAGTTTACTTACGTAAATGCATGCGATAAGTCTCTCGGACTCATAAGTAATTAAAGGCCTACCTAGCTGATGAACCTGGCCAAAATGCACAAATTACGCTTTTTACGCTTTTAAAAAAATCGTCCAGCTATTTGATTTATCTAAATCTATCTGTGCCACTTAAAATTTCTAAAACTACTTGAATTGGACGTTGCGATGGCTATTGCAGTGTGTAGTAAACTGCACTTCTTCTCCGTGTCTTTGAAGGCGCGCTCCTCCAAAATAGGGAATTCCCGTAGTGGTTGTTGAACTGTCGGAAATCATCTAAATTTTCGTTCAATATTTGTCAAGTTTAGATGAAATTTAGTACTGGAAAGGACGTTTTTGGAGGAGGAAAAGAATATTTTCCAAAATTAGTACATCCGTACATCAACCATCCATAGATTTCGGTTTCATGAGATTTGTCCGTGAGATGGGATTTTGTACTAAACGAGATTTTTGCATTCTGGTTCAGTGGAATGAGAAAATAAAGGCCGCGTGTAATTTTCTTGTTATGAATTTTAAAATTGAATAAAATTATTTATGCTATGCATAAACCGTGTACTTTTTGGCATGTATCGAGAAAATCGACTGTTCATCCATGAAGCATTTTTTTGGAAGCAAAAAATTTGCTAAATTTTTCGTCGAGCGTAGTAAAAGCATCGCTACAATCCTTTAGTCGTCTTAGTTGTCTAATACTAAACTAAACTAGACACAAACTAGATAATCGCAAATTCGAGATTTAGTAGTTATTTTGTTAGTCTGACATAAATCGAGCTTTTACTGCTTTTAAGATTACCACACTTCATAATTTTACTATCGTAATCTAGTTGTATAAACGTGAATTCAAAAAACAGATAGAATTGATTAGAGTAGTATTTGTTACAAAATATTAGGCCAATCATTATTTAAAATATTTCACAAATAAAGTGATGCGAGAAATCGAATTTCGAGATAACCAAAAACCTTATTCCATTTTATTTCATCTCACTAGGCCGAAATCTACAGACTGTAAGAAAATTGCTTAACTACTTCTGGCTGATCAGTCTCCTGAATCATCAACCTACTGTACAACCTCTCGGATTTTTTAAAACAAATTCGGTTTATGGAACCGTGTAATAATCTCGCTCTAAAAACACCCAGCACTGCTCTGATGGTTTAAGATATGACTTTATTTAAAAAGAAAATGATGATCGCTCAATTCAAGTCGAAAACAGATTGAAGATGTTTTCAATGAATCAATGCAATATGGTAATGCATACTAAGAACTACTGAACAAATTTCGCTTATTACACCGAATTCGTTACAATCGGATGAAGAAAATGTGGAAAACGGTAACGGACATGTACATACATTGTAAATTCCTCTCATCTAATATTTGAATGTATCATTTAATTTATGATTCCATTGCAAAAAAAAAAAAAAAAAAAAAAAAAAAAAAAAACCAGGAAAGTATATCATTCAATAGAATACAATAAATGATATAATGATTGTACCGTTCTTTGCTATATTTATCTGGAAAAGCAATTTTATAAGATCTTGCAACTTTCACACAATTTCAATTAAGTACAATACATAGTTAGCGTTAAGTTTCTCCCATTGAATTGTAACATAATACAATAAAATTATAACTAACTTTTTTTTTTTTTTTTTTTTTTGTAACGGACTAGGAGTAGGTAGCCTCGTTTAAAACTGAATAAAGTAAATATAAATTGTCTCCTAACCGCGTTAACCTAGTTTCCTTGTGCTGCTGTGCTGCCTCAAACAACGAGAATACAAAAAAAATTTAACCATAAGAATATCCGCAGTTCAAAGCATAATTCTCTTTCTTAATTTTTTTTTTCATCGTTTAGATGCGGTTGATACATGATGACAAATTTTACACGCTCTATTTAATATAAAGAGCAAGAACATTATCAAATTCATTAATATTCCGATTTAATTTTTCCGTTTTTTTTATCTTATTCTGGTTTTCTTACAATTTTGCCCAACTTTACAGTTTTCCGTTATTTTATTTCGACCTTAATAGCAACGTCAAGCACTAATACATTTTAAAAATATTGTATACATGTATGTGAATGTAAACAAATACAATTTCTATGGACTGACTGGGTGAACTCATTTTCCACATTTCACGATAAATGTGGCTCGTTTTTATGTTATATGTACATATAGCATTTTGGTAGTTAGCTGGGGAATGGAATGTTTGTTAAATGAAAAATAGTTTTTGTTGTGTGTTTATATTGTACGAATATTTTAACTATGTTCATTAACAGTGATGAAATGTTTACATTGGATTTGGGTATTACATTCTATACAAGACGAGTATATTGTTCATTTTGATGTCATGTGAAAAATGAATCTATTTTGTTGTCGTTGTTGTTATTGTTGTTGTATAGTTGTATTTTAATTTCATGTAGCGTTATGTTTTGTTGGTTCTGTAATTTATGAAATTAATTTTTTTCAATGACGTTTAATGTTTATATGGGGCATTAGACAATTTTTTAATTAATTTTTTGTCATTTTTCCAGTATACTGTTGATGTAGGTTTAATGTCATAAGTAATTTATAATTAATTATGATAATACACAGTTTAAATTCCTAATTACATTTCGTATAGAGCCCCATAATTAAAATATGTTTACTCTGGATTGTGGAATAACTATCCATTTTTCCAAATTACCTATTTTTTGATTGAAATTTTGTGAATTTTAATTCTAGATTTCATTAAATCAGAACTCAGGTGTCTGCGAAAATGTTAAGTAATTCCAAGAGAAGAAAGCCAGTTGTTATTGAGAAAGTCCCAATAGTCGCATAATAACAGTGTTCACAAATTTAAAATAGAATAAAACTCGACCTCTAAATTTAGCATGCACCATAAAGTTAACTTACAAATCTAGAATTTAACAAAAAAACTTTTAGAATTTAAAATATTAACTTTATAGTTTCTCTATAGATTCTGGGAAACAAGACAAAGAATGGTATAGAGACTTTCGTCGGCATGGCTTCAACTTCAGCATCAAAGGCTTATATTACCAAATAATTATGCTCTCCATCTCAAGATATGTATTCCCAAGTTGCTCAATTCTGAGTTGAAATCTAAAATTTTTGGTGGGAGGCGCTAGGATTTCTTTTTTTAGTTTTAATCGAACTTTTGGTCGATCATATAGGATATTCATTCATTAAATTCGTAACAGTATAACGTTATAACGTAGAGATAGGGATCATTTATTATCTATTAAATATCTTCCAAATCCACATTTAAATTTAGCTGATTTACTGCCTGATTTACCGATTTAAGCCATTCATATAGTTATTTGACGAATATTCGGCATTGTACTTATTGAATTAAGTTCAAGATTTTATGATTAAGTGAGCTGCAATCACTGGCTCAATTTAACAAATTAGGTGTGTGTGCTTGTGCTTACGCTACAAACAAACCTCTAACGATTAACTACCAAATTCTTAAAACAGTGAAATCTCGTTATAACGAAGCCAAAGGGACCGAAAAAATTAATTTATTTATTTTATTTAGTTATGTATGTATTTTAAAAAAATTTACATTTGAGCGAATAACAATCCGTTGTGAAATTTCAATTTCGTTAAATCGGTATTCGTTATAAGGAGATTTCACTGTATAGTAAAATGTCGATGTAACGTAACCAAAGCACCGAAGAAAGCACAATACAAAAATTCTGTTGTAATTATTCTATTAAAATGTAAAATTTTCTTATTTTACTTCCTTAAAACTCATTTAGTTAGCGGGTAGTGCATTTCCATCTAACAAAATTAATAATTTAGCAAATGAAAATTTGTGGCAGAAGGATCTTCGTTTACTGAAAATTTTATTAAACTGGCATTCGTTACCAAGAGAGTTCACTGTATTATGAAATTTATTTAAATTCCATTAATCCTTGAAATACTTTAAGATCTATAAATTCTTTAAATTTTTAAAAATTTTTAAAACTATAAATTTCATAACTTCCTTAAATTCTCCAAACCTTTAAAATTTTTAAATTTTCTAAATTATTTAAAATATTTTTAATAGAGAAAATATTTTAATTTTTTGAATTTTTGAATTTTTGGATTAGTTAAAATTGTTTAAATTTTCAAAATTGTTAAATTCCTTAAATTGTTCAAATTTTTTAAATTTGGTTAAACTCTTTAAATTATCCGATTTCTTTAAAATTTTAAATAATTTATATTTTCTACATTGTGAAAATAGTTAAAAATTGTAAATTATTCAAATTTTTGAATTATTTAAATATTTTATTTTATTTAAATACTTGTACGTATATAAATTATTTTCTTAAAGAGTTTAAATAATTAAAATCCTTCAAATTCTTTAAAACATTTAAATTTTTAGCTTTTTTTTTAATCTTTAAATTCTTTAAAATACTTAAATCTTTTAAATGCATTGTATTGTTTAAATTATAAAAAAAAATTTAAATTCTTTTGAATTCTTGATAATGAAAATTCTTCAAATTTTTCAAACAATTTAAATTCTTTAAATGGTCGAAATATGTAAAATGTTTATTATATTAAAATATTTTCATTTATTTAAATCTTAGATTCATTTGAAATCTCAAAATTCTTGGAATCGTTAAAATCCTTTAAAATATTGATTATTTTAAATTTTTCAAATTTTTAAATTCCTGAAAAATTTTAATTATATTAATTTTTAAGTTTTATAAGTTATTCAAATTCTCAAAATTATTTAAATTCCTCAAACTATTTAAATCCTTTAAAGTTTCAAATTTTTCAAATTCTTTAGATCTTTCTTAATTCTATTGAATTCTCTGGATTGTTAAAAATTTTAAAATTTGTAAAAATAAACCATTTAAGAAATTCTTTAATATATTTAAATATTTTAATTTATTTTAGCTTTAAACGCTTTAAATATTTTAAAATCTTTACAATTTTAAATTCTTTTCGTGATTGTACGCGTTTATATACAGTAAAAAATTGAAATTGTTAAAAGTTATTAAGGGGAATTGTAAAATTTGGTAATGCTATAAATAACTGGTTTATTAAAATATATAGGCAAAATCCGGGTAATAAGCTGGCAGTTCAGTCGCTATAGTCTGATGAGAACATTGAAAAATGATTTATTTCTCACCATGCTTTTTCTCCTCATAAAATATTTATATCTGGAATATACCAGAATAATTTGATGTTTAAATTAATTCTTTAATGAGATAACATTTCAATGACAATACGACGACTTTTGACGATAATACTGTGATTACCTACCTAAATTCGTCTTATGACGAGCTTTTTGATGACATGCAAAATGTTTTAATAAATGTGTGCATTCATTGGCGTTACGTAATAAAATTGTGTTATGCCCCTCAATATTTATAAGGATCATGCTGGATTTAACTTGATTTTGAATAATTTGATATCTCACCCTAAACGTTCTGATACAAGTAAATGTGGTAATGTAAACGTTTCTATTAGAAGAGTAAATGAATATAAATACCTAGGCTGATAGTGTACTTATAGTATTTGCGATTTTACTTTACCCCTTAAAAACTGTAACAATTTCAATTGTATTGTATTTAAAACCTGCGGGTACTAGATGAAACATAAAGTTATTCTGATATATTCCAGCTATATAAATATTTTATGAAGAAGAGAATAAAATTGAAATTGTTAAAAGTTTTTAAGGGGGTAAAGTAAAATTCGCTAATACAATAAGAACACGGTTGATTCCTATATATAGGAAAAAATCAGAATAATAAGTTATTAGTTCAGTCGCTCTATCCTAATGAGATGATTGAAAAATTATTTATTTATCGAAACTGAATTTCAGACTCCTAACCATTTCTCCTCTCGCAAAATATTTATATAACCGGAATATACCAGAATACAATAAGATTTTTTAATTATTAGGCTCCTTTTCTTTCTAATGAAATATCCTCATCAATATAAGTATCATCGACATTTTAAGTTTCTGATGTTGAAATTTGGTTTTAATTATAATGGTAGCGAAAACATAAAAATTAACCTCTTAAATCGTAAATTAATTAAAATTATTTTTAATTCGTTTAATTCTTTATCTCGTTTAAATTCTACAAATTGACAAAATTATTTAAATTTTTCAAATTAATAAAATTATTCAAATTATTCTTTCTTTAAATTCTGTAACTTGAAATACTTTCAATTCGTTAATTTTTTTAACTTCTTCATTGAAACTCATCAAATTCTCTAATTTTTTTAATATTTTTAGTTCTTTAAATTTTATAATTTGTGTGAATTCTAGAATTAATTTAAAAATTTTAAAATCTATATTTTTTTTTTTAATAATACTTTCGATTTTTTAAATTGCTTGCTCCTAACTATTTAAATTCTCTAAATAAATCACTTTAAATTCGTAAAATACTTAATTATCTTTCATGAATTGTTTAAATTCTTTAGTTTATTAAAATTCTTAAAGAACCTCAAATTCTAAAACTTGTTCAAATAGTTAAAATTCTTTAAATTCTTCAACATAATTTATTTTATTTTATTTTACTTAAATTTTTAAATTGTTTAGATTCTTTTAAAATTTTTAAATTCTATGAACCATTAAAATAATTAAATTTCAAACTATGCAAATTCTTCAAATAAAGTAATTTTTTTTAAATTAAATTTTTAAATTTTTATTTTAAATTCTCAAATTCTTCAAAATCTTTAGATTGTTTCCATTTGAATCCATTTGATTCTTTAAATTATTTAATTAAATACTCCAAATTTTTTAAGTAACCTAAATACTTTAAATTTTTAAATTCTTCACATTCTTCGTAGACTAGAGAGAGAGCGATTTACCTAGATTATCTTAACTATTTTAAAGTATTTTTGAATTCTTCAAACTTTTAAATTCTCGGAAATTTTTCAATTCTTTTCAATTTTATAAATTCTTTAGATTGTTAAATTAGTTGACATTGTTTAAATCTGAAATTCGATAAACATCTTTTTAGTTTTTAAAAATGTTAAAATTTTTAAACCGTTTAAATCTTTAAAATTTTAAATTCTTTCTATTCTACAAATAGACAAAATCCTTTAAATACTTTAAATTATTAAAATTATTCAAATTATTTAAATTCTTTAGAGTTTTCTAAAATATTTAAATTCATTAAAACCTTGGAATTCTTTAAATTCTGTAACTTCAAATTATTTCAATTTTTTAATTTGTTTTAAATATTCAAATTGTATTTAAATAAAAACCTTTTAAAGCAACGTTTTTTTTTTTAGATTTTTAAAATTTTCAATTTTTTATTTTGTTAAAATAGTTAAAATTCTTAAATTCGGTATATTTTTTAAAATATTCAAATTCTTTATATTTTTATTTTTTTTTAAATTCTCATTTTCAAATTTTTGGATTGTTAAATTAGTTAAAATTATTTAAATATAAAATACATTCAATTTTTAAAAAATTTCCAATGTTTCTAAATTGTTTATGTGTTTAAAAATTTTAATTCTTTAAATTCTATAAATTAACATTATTATTTTAATTCTTTTAAGATGTTAAATATTTAAATTCATACACATTACAAATACTTTAAATTCTTCATAATACAGGAACTCTTTAAATTGTTTTAATATTTTTAATTCTTTAAATCTTTTTATAAATTCTTTAAATTCTACAAATTATTAAAAATATTTAAAATTTTTTATTTTATTTTTTTTATTTTTTTTATTTCAATGTATTAAAATATTCCTGTTAACTATATAAATTCTTTAAATAAATTACTTTAAATTCATAAAATTCTGTGTATCGCATAAAATGTTAAAATTCTTTAATTTACTAAAATTCTTAAAATTCCTCAAATTCTTTAAATACACAAAACAAATAAAAATATTTAAAGCAACATTTTTTTTTTTTGATTTTAAAAACTTTTTAAATTTTATAAATTGTTCAAATAGTTAAAATTCTTTAATAATTTAAATATTGTATTTTGAATTATTTTAATTTTTTAAATTATTTAGATTCATTAAATTCTTTGAATTATTCAAATTCTTTAAATTGTTTTCATTTTATTTGCAGATTATTTTAAAAACGATTAAATTCTTCAAATTATTTTCATTATGTTATGTTAAGTTTTCTTCAAATTTTTTAAACTCATTATTTAAATTCTTTAGTTTGATAAATTAGTTAAAAATGTTTAAATTTAAAATTCGTTAGAATTTTTTAAATTTAAAAAAAATTAAAAATTTAAATTAAATCATTTAAAATTGTAAATTCTTTAAATCCATATAAATTGTTCAAATTCTTAAAATTTTCAAAATTCTTTACCCAATCTTTAAATTTCTCATATTCATTTAAAATCTTTAAACTTTTAAAACAATTTTAGTTGTCAAAATATTAAATTCTTTAATTTTTTTTAAGTTTTTTTTAATTAATTAGATACTTTTTAATTCTTTAAATTCTTCAAAATGTTTAATCCGATAAATTTGCTAAATTCTTTAAATTGTTTTGATTGTTAAAATTAAACCATTTATTTATTCTTTAGATTTAAATTTGAAAATTCTTGAAGCTCTCTTTAATTTAAAATACTTTAAATATTTTCAATTTTTAAAATAAATGAAACTATTTAAAATATTTTTCAATAATTTATTTAAATTTTTTATATTCTTTAATTCTTTTCAAATTCTTTAAACCATTTCATTCTTAAACAGAAAAATTGTAAAATTTATTAAAATTCTTTAACGTCGTTAAACTGTTGAATTTCTGTAGAATTTTATTTTGAAACTTTACAAATTCTTATATTTTGTGAAATTAGTCTTAAATATCAATGTATTTATTTTCAATAAAGTTTTGGATAATGCAAGCTTTTTGAAATAATTAAATATTAAATATTTTAAATATTTTGAAAATCCTAAAATTCCGAAATTTTAAACATCTTAAAATTTAAAAAAATTATATTAATTCATCAAATTTATGGGAAGCAAAAAAAAGAGACCCCAAGGCCATTAAAAAAGTATTTAATAATTTCAATACATTTTCAATAGGGACTTCTTCACTTATTCGAAAATTTTCGAAGTTTGTCTGTGTGACATCCATTTGGTATCAAAATAAAATTAAATAAAATTTAAAAAGGTTTAGTTGCTGTTAATTTTAATCTCTATTTGTTCAAGAATATTTGAAGCTCCATTCCCGCTTAATACTGGTAGTGTTAACAATGTTAAAACGCTCTTCCTTAGTCCATCAAACTAAATGCAATATAGCGTTCAACGCTAGTTTGAAATAAAATATGGGCATGAATGTTGCACAAAGTAATTCCTTCAAATCCCCAAGGGTCAATCATTGATTCAGTCTAATCAATAAGCATAATAAAACCAGAGGTTGTTTTGAATCTAGAAATTGTGTCAGATTTTGTGAAACCAATTTAATCAAACTCAAAGATACAATTGTTTGAAAAACAAATTTACCAAAAGAAATTAAAAACTATAAACAAACGGCCATAAAATCCTTTGGAATTATAAAAAGCACTGAATAAAGCAACAGATCAGAAGTTTTAATCAAATTTCTAAATATTCAGTGACTTTAAAGTCATACACACACTTAAAATTATATTGTTTAACAAAATTATGATGTAGCGGTTACAACAATTACAAAAAAAAATATGAAATATTTAAACGCAACCACTGTAAAACCAAATTAAATAAATTTCACTCGCAAACGCGGTAGCATGGTATTAATTGGTAGCCAAAAGTTTCCCAAATATAAAAATAACCCATTTTAATCCCAACTCATACGTTTACACATATTTAGTATATAAACAGAATGAAATGTTAAAACACAAAATCACACCCACTTATTTAAATATCCAAATCATTTTGTGCGTTGATGTTGATCCACCCTTAAAACCAGTTGAACAAAAAAAAAACATAAACAACACAAAATATCGTGCTAATGGTCTACCCTAATTTAAATATTTCCACCGAAATGACCAAACAAAATTTTAATGAAATTTTAATGAAAGATAACACTTACAGAATTACATAACAACAGTACATTTAAAAAATCAAAACGAATGCGACACAAATTGTTATTTGTATTTCCCTGGCGAGGTTCGTTTCTTTTTTTTTTTTTTTTTACTTTTTGTTTGGGTTTGTCATTTTTTGTTCAGTTTGCGCGCGAAGACGACAAATTGAAGCAAAATCTTAATTCCATTAAAAATCTCTAAATACTTCAATATGTATACGTGTACGTAAGCAATATAATTCTCGGTCGCTATGTCACAAGGAATCTTATGCGACAAAACGTTTTTTGTACACAAGTAATCCGTTTCGTTTGATGGAGTGCCTTTATCTTCGCCATTTCTATCTTTATATAAAGTTGCACTCGTTCACAATATAAAATGTTAAGAAATTCTTACCTCGGGTCACCAAAAAAAAAAAAAAAACTTAGACATTTTAATTATACTCGTATAAGTATTATGTGCTTGAATTTAGGCAGCACAAAAAAAAAGATTTCACAAAATTGAAATGGGTACACACACACAATATAGACGTAAGGAAAATGATGAATAACAATCAGAAAAGCTTTCTAAAAGAAAGTTTTTCCTTTTTATGCTTAATACTATATATGTCATAATGTACCAAGTATACGTAGTAATTGCTCCTGATTTTTTCATTTATTATGTTACGTTGTGTTAACACAATATGTCATAAAATAGATTTGATAATTTTTTCAAACTAATTTCAAATCCTTTATACATTGAGTTCAAACAGACCGGTCATTAGACGTTTTCCCTTTTTATTATATAAAATTCTATGTATATATGGAAATATGCCATATGTATATAAACAACTGATTTAAATATATTAAAATAAAATTGTGTCTCATGTATCATGTATGTCAATCACGAATATTTCAAATTTTCCATTTTCGTTTTGGAATGTAAAATTTTGTTTTATTATTATTTTTTTAGGGGTCAACAAGGGTAAATCATGGAAATAAATCAAATTTTAATCTTATTTCTGTATTTTTGTGTGTACATTTGAGTAGGAAGTTTAAAAAAATATATATTTGGCTTTGTTATACAAACATAATAAAAATATGTGGACGAGAAATATAGAAGTGTCAACATGTGACATGGATACTCGTGTATATTCTTTTTGGGCCAATTTAAATGATTTACATTTTGTTGCCCTACTAGCTAGTAGCGATGATATTTTATTCTGGGTAAATATTAGTTTTTCAAATTAGCTTGAAATATTCTTTTAGTATGTAGTGTCGATAAATTCGAAACACTTAATTTATTTTTAAATAAAATAAATGTGCCATCATATTGGTTTTTTGACATAAATTGGGATATAAGAGTCGACATAAATTTAAAATTTAGAAATTTTAATTTCAGGATATAATAATTTTTGAATATTTAACGAAATGTATCTTCAGTTAAAATGTTTTTAATGTGAAACTTTAGACATGGGCCATTATGTATAAGGTCTTTAATGTTGTAATAAGTTTGAAAGTTATCGTTTCAAAATATAAAATTAACAATTTCAAAGAGGTCCGAGACAAAAGTTTTAACTTTAATAGACTTTTAAATTTAGAATTCTAAAATCGAGAGGCCAAAGAAATTTAAACCGAGAAAAATCTTATTTTTAAAAGCTAGGCTTTCATATTGGAGGCTGTTTTGATATGTATCGTACTTTAAAGGAATATAAAATAATTATTTTAATTGGTATTAAGATTTAATTGTAATTCTATTTTAACAATAAAATTTGTATTAAAAGGTAAACTCCAAAAACTTTTCGCCCGCAGATGGTTAATTCACAAAAAAAAATTTAATGCGGATTCAAATATTTTTGGTATGAGCAATTTTCTATTTGGGCAAGTTTCTGAGGATGGTTGACCTGTATCGCTCATAATTCAATCTCAGACGGAAATTAACGAACAATCTGTTCAGCAGTAACTTTATCGTTTTTGAGATTATTCGCCTGGTTTTCATAATATAAAGAACTTATTAGAAACTTTAAAAGATTTAGCAATGCTAAAATGTCAAAAATTTCTAATTAATAAAGCATTTTGGACAAGCCGCTACAGCAACTCTAAATATTCCAAGAGTTCAAGTCATTTCAAAAATATCAGCTTCGGCGAGTTTAAATTTTCTAAAATTTGTTGAAATATTAAACATTTTTAATAATTATGGAAATTCTAAAATAATAATTCTTCTACTAGAAGAATCATGTTGTGAAATTTTCAGAAAATTAAGATTCAAAAAATGTAAAATGCAAAGTAGTAAAAATCCCCTAAACTAATAGCTAATCAACAGACCCATTGGCGGATTAACACATTTATGTTTTAGGAATAAAGTCTCCCTTAACCTTTTGCCCATTATAATCATTGAATTTACTTTTTATACAAAGTAATCAAGAACATTTTACAACTCGATATTTTAACGTTAAATATAGAGGAGTCCAAATTGGCCATTTCTGGAAAATATCTGTATGTATGTATGAATGTGTGTGGGATGCCTCCCTTCGCTAGCTCAAAAACGAACACCTTTTTGGAGAAGTATGAATGGAGAAATGTGAAGATTTATACTTCGTATTTTGGTTTGCGATTGGGCAAGGAGTCTTGGGGCTCATATACTAAAATTTTTAAAACGGGCGTGAAAATTTTATTTTCTCGCGTACGATATAAGAAAGTCGAATTTTCTAGATTACTTTACTAATTTGCTATATTATTAGGTGCCAAGTTCAAGAAAAGAAAAATTTAAAAGAAAAGAAAATTTAAATAATTTTAAAAATTTCAAAAGTTTCAACAGAAAATTCGAAAAATCAAAAATTTAAATAATTTTAAAAATTTTAAAAATATCGACAGAAAATTCGAAAAATTTAAATTAAGAATATAAATAATTTTAAGAATTTCAAAAGTTTCGACAGAAAATTTCAAGAATTTTGAAATTTCGATAATTTCAAAAGTTTCGACAGAAATTCGAAGAATTTTAAAATTAAGACATTACATATGGTAATTAAGAGTTAATTATAATTTAAGAATTTAAATAATCTTAAAATTTCAAAAGTTTCGACAGAAAATTCGAAGGATTAAAAATCAAGAATTTAAATAATTTTAAGAATTTTAAAAATATCAACAGCAAATTCGAAGAATTAAAAATTTTAATAATTTCAAGAATTTCAAAAGTTTCGACAAAAATTCGAAGAAATGAAAATTTAGAGCTTACTTAATTCAAAATTAATTATAATTTAAGAATTTAAATAATTTTAGGAATTTCAAAAATATCGATAGAACATTTAAAGAATTAAAAATTTGATGATTTAAATTAAGAATTTCAAAAGTTTCAACAGAAAATTGGAAGGATTAAAAATAAAGAATTTAAATAATTTTAAGAATTTTAAAAATATCGACAGAAAATTCGAAGAATTAAAAATTAAAAATTTCGAAGAATTAGGAATCAAGAAAATTCAAAGAATTAATAAACAAAAATTTAAATAATTTCGATAATTTCAAAAGTTTCGACAGAAATTCTAAGAATTTTAAAATTAAGGCCTTACATAATTAAGAATTAATTATATAATAAGAATTTAAATAATTTTAAAATTTTCAAAAATATCGACAAAAAATTCAAGGAATTAAAAATTGATGATTTAAATTAAGAATTTCAAAAGTTTCGACAGAAAATTCGAAGCATTAATAATTAAGAATTTAAATAATTTTAAGAATTTTAAAAATATCGACAGAAAATTCGAAGAATTCAAAATTAAAAATTTAAATAATTTTTAGTATTTCAAAACTTTCGACAGAAAATTTGAAGAATTAATAATCAAGAATTTAAATAATTTCGAGAATTTCAAAAGTTTCGACAGTAATTCGAAGAATTAAAAATTTAGAGATTACTTAATTAAGAATTAATTATAATTTAAGAATTTAAATAATTTTAAGAATTTCAAAAATATTGACAGAAAATTCAAAGAATTAAAAATTTGATGATTTAAATTAAGACCAAAAAAAATTTCGACAGAAAATTCGCAGGATTAAAAACCAAGAATTTAAATAATTTTTAGAATTTCAAAAGTTTCGACAGAAAATTCGAAGAATTAAAAATTATTAATTTAAATGATTTCAAGAATTTCAACAGATTTGACTGAAAATTTAAAGAATTAAAAATTTATGATTTAAATAATTTTAAGAATTTCGAAAGTGTCGAAGAAAAATCGAAAGATTAAAAATCAAAAATTTTAATAATTTGAAGAATTCTAAGAATATCGACAGAAAATTCGAAGAATTAAAAACTTAGAATTTAAATAATTTTAAGAATTTCAGAAGTTTCGACAGAAAATTCGAAGAATTAATAATTAAGTATTTAAATAATTTCCTGAATTTCAAAAGTTTCGAAAGAAATTTCAGATAATCAAAAATCAAAAATTTAAATAGATGATTCAAATATTTTTAAGAATTTCAAAAGTTTTGACAGAAAATTTAAATAATTTTAAGAATTTCAAAAGTTTTGACAGAAAATTCAAAGAATTAAAAATTTAAGATTTAAATAATTTAAAGAATTTCAAAAGTTTCAACAGAAAATTCGAAGGATTAAAAATCAAGACTTTAAACAAATTTAAGAATTTTAAAAATAACGACAGAAAATTCGAAGAATTAAAAATTAAGAATTTAAATAATTTTAAAAATTTCAAAAGTTTCGACAGAAAATTCAAAGAATTAATAATTAATAATTTAAATAATTTCGAGAATTTCCAAAGTTTCGACATAAAATTCAAAAAATTAAAAATTGATGACTTAAATAATTTCAAGAATTTCAAAAGTTTTGACTGAAAATTTAAAGAATTAAAAATTGATGATTTAAATAACTTATGAATTTCAAAATTTCGACAGAAAATTCAAAGTATTAAAAATTAAAAATTTTAGATAATTTTAAGAATTTCAAATTTTTCGACATGCCATTCGAAGAATTAATAATTAAGAATTTATTTATTATTTATTAAATTTGTTTCGACAGAAAATTCAAAGAATTAAACATTAAGAGCTTACATAATTTCAAGAATTTCAAAATTTTCGACTGAAAATTCGAAGAATTAAAAATTTAGAGCTTTACTAACTTCATGAAGTTCAAAAGTTTCGACAGAAAATTCAAAGGATTTAAAATTTAAACTTAAAGTAATTTTAAAAATTTCAAAAATATCGACAGAAAATTCAAAGAATTAAAAATTGATGATTTAAATAATTTTAAGAATTTCAAAAGTTTTGACAGAAAATTTAAATAATTTTAAGAATTTCAAAAGTTTTGACAGAAATTTCAAAGAATTAAAAATTGGTGACTTAAATAATTTTAAGAATTTCAAAAGTTTCACAGAAAATTCGAAGGAATAAGAATCAAGACTTTAAACAAATTTAAGAATTTTAAAAATATCGACAGAAAATTCGAAGAATTAAAAATTAAGAATTTAAATAATTTTAAAAATTTCGACAGAAAATTCGAAGAAATAATAATTTATAATTTAAATAATTTCGAGAATTTCCAAAGTTTCGACATAAAATTCAAAGAATTAAAAATTGATGACTTAAATAATTTCAAGAATTTCAAAAGTTTTGACTGAAAATTTAAAGAATTAAAAATTGATGATTTAAATAACTTATGAATTTCAAAATTTCGACAGTAAATTCGAATGATTTAAAATCAAAAATTTGAATAATTTTAAGTATTTCTAAAGTTTCGACAGAAAATTCGAGGAATTAATAATTAATAATTTAAATAATTTCGAGAATTTCAAAAGTTTTGACAGAAAATTCAAAGAATTAAACATTAAGAACTTACATAATTTCAAGAATTTCAAAATTTTCGACTGAAAATTCGAATAACTACAAATTAAGGGCTTTAATAACTTCAAGAATTTCAAAAGTTTTGACAGAAAATTTAAATAATTTTAAGAATTTCAAAAGTTTTGACAAAAAATTCAAAGAATTAAAAATTGATAACTTAAATAATTTAAGAATTTCAAAAGTTTCAACAGAAAATTCGAAATTTAAGAATTTTAAAAATATCGATAGAAAATTCGAAGAATTAATAATTAATAATTTTAAAAATTTCAAAAGTTTCGACAGAAAATTCGTAGAATTAATAATTCAATTTATCCAAAGAATTAAAAATTGATGACTTAAATAATTCAATAATTCAAAGAATTAAAAATTGATGACTTAAATAATTTTAAGAATTTCAAAAGTTTCGACAGAAAATTCGAATGATTAAAAATTTAGAGTTTAAATAATTTTAAGAATTTCAAAAGTTTCGACAGAAAATTCAAAGAATTAATAACTAAGAGTTTAAATAATTTCGAGAACTTCCAAAGTTTAGACAGAAAATTCAAAAAATTAAAAATTAATCGACAGAAAATTCAAAGAATTAAAAATTGATGATTTAAATAATTTAAAGAATTTCAAAAGTTTTGACAGAAAATTTGAATAATTAAAAATTGATGACTTAAATAATTTTAAAAATTTCAAAAGTTTCGAGAGAAAATTCAAAGGATTCAAAATTGATGGCCGATGTTTCGACCGAAAATTCGAAGAATCAAAAATTAAGAATTTAAATAACTTTAATTTCTTCTTGGTTACCAAAAACTTTAAAATTTAATAAATTTAGAAATTTAAAAAGAAACGATTGACAAAAATGAAAATGTTTTAAAAATAAAACAGTTTATAGAATATATACTCGTAATAATTCAAATTCTAGTTTCTCAGAAATCGCTAATTTCGAAATACTTATTTAATAAATTTTAAGAATTTTCATTTTTCTTTTGAAATGTTTCAAGAATTTGAAATACATATATAAAATTTTAAATTATTCGAATAATTTGAAAAAATTAAAGATACAAATTTACAAAATAACAAGAAAATCAGAATATAATGAAATTGGCAAATTTAAATAATTACAAACAGTTTTATAAATTTGTAAAATTTAAATGAATAGAAAAAAAAAATTAAATTTGCTGTCATTTGGCAATATAGAACTTGGTTGTTCTTTAGTAGAATTTAAAACTCAATTGGCCTCTAAGATCATGGCGATATAACATCGTTAGACTTTTTTATGGCGTAATGTGTTTTTCATGTCATTGTGCTTGACTTTGAACGTGTTCGCACTGAGCTACAGCCTGATAGGGTCATCGAAAACCATGCTATGGAACGAACCGTGATGTGGCAGTTATTTGAATAATGTTATATTTCATACTTAATTCTATTAAATAGACATTACATTGATTTGAAAAAAACTCAGTGAAATTGTGTTTAGTGATTTTATTTCAGATGGGTTTTAGTTATTCGTGGGGAATTTGGTAATATTTGGATACAGTACATATATAGTCGTTGTAATTGTGTTGCTTAATAATAATTTATCACCCATCAGATTGAGGTCCCCGCACACAAGAGCCTAAATAAAGAAATTTTAGATTTTAAATTTTTTGGACATAGTTTTTTCACGTTTCTTAAATCTTGTAAATTCTAACAATAAATTCTTTGAAATCTCACATTTTTCTTGTGTTTTATCGACACTTGTAGCAATCAGCGTTTGTTTTGATTTATAAACATGTAACAAAATGTGATAGTACCCGTAAATAACTTGTAAGGCACGAAAGGAAGTATTACACTCGTAAATAACTTGTAAGGCACTTCTAATCCAGTAAGTAATTTAAAAATAATCAGCAACATAAAATTAACTTTGCTAATTGGTTGTTAACACTACATTTTTTTTTTTTTTTGCTAAACTAATCACCGAAAGAACTGTAAAAGGTACTTTATGGATGCACAAAAACACAATACAAACAAACAAATACCGAAACTGAAAAATGGTCACGCTAATTCTCAAACTATAAATTTACATTTCGAAACTGATATTTCATTGCGATATAATGAATAAAAGTGCGTGACCTAAGCAATAAATTTCGTCATTTGCGCGCGCCCCCATGTCATTGATATAAGGGTGCCATCGACTCTAGGCTTATTCGTATATGTATATACATTGTATGTGTATATGTAACTTGCTAGTAAATCGACAAATATGAAATTTTTACATTTAAATTTTTTATGTGCCTTTAACATAAAAAATTTAATGTGATTGTTGTAAAATTTATTGATTTAAAAAAAAAAAAAAAAAATTTAAACTTTTATGGGTGTTTCTCGTTTACATTTTGCCACCATTATTTTCCAAACGATTACCTACATGATTGCAGAATGAAAATATTAGAAAATTATTTAGTTTTGTAATCGTGAATAAATAAAAACTGTAGTGTAGAGTAGATTTTTATAATATTTTATAATATTATTTGTATTTTATGCACATAATAATTAATGAATAAATAAATAGTTAGTTTTATTTTTCATTTCGATTTAATTAAAAAAAAAAAAAAAAAAGTCGGAGTCTAATTATTTAGTAAAATTAATGAAAACTAATTTTTTTTTTTTAGCATTGTAACCGCTTTCCTGCCTACAACATAATAATATACAACCGATGTACTACATATGCTACATCACTATGATTGTGTGCTTTTATTGAAACACACACACACATAACGAATGAATATTTAATGTTAGTTTTAATTAAGTTAATTTTCATTTCGTATATCGTTCATGCGATTGGAAATAAAATGATGCCTTTGTGCTGTGTCGTTGTGTACCAGTATATGTGTCTAGTGGCAACGATTAATTACAAAAGTTAGATGGTTGTTATGTTGTTGTATATTTTATTAGTTTTAATGGTTAATACAACAACGACAAGAATATAAAGGCAATAACATTAAATTTCTAAAAGTTATCCCATTAATAGTTATTTATTTCGACTATGGGATATTAATGTTCTATCATTAATATTTGGTACTTTTTAACACTGAGAACTGATGAGGATTCCTCTTTGTGTTGTTCTTATGATTGATTGAGTTTTGAACAACAACCTTTTGTTCAAGGTAAATTCATAGTTAGTTAGAAAATTTATAACAATATTTGCTTAATTAACATAAATTTGCTGTACTGTTTTTGGTATTTTAGCTGTCAAATTAATGAATAAAAAGGAATGCTATTTGGGAAATGATTTCAAATTAAATTATATATTAATTTTGTATTGCCCCATGGGCACTACATCAATTATATTATGTAGCATGGATTAGATTTTAAATAATAATTGAGAAATAGCATATCGTTTTTGAGTTTTATACAAATATTAAATCGAAATAAATTTAAAAATTCACACAGGTGATTCACACGGTATGACCACAGTTGGGGATACTCGTGTGAAATACCATTTTTTACATTTTACACCTAAAAAATGTAAAAAACTTCATAAATTACATTAAAAAGTAAATTATTGGTACAAAAGCATCACATTTTAAAAATAATAAGTAATTAAGTGCAGTTTAAAACACAAAATTCATAAAAATTTAAAACTTTATTAAAGCGTAAATTGAGGATTAGCTTTAGTTTTCAACAAATTAATTTTCTTTTTACGTAATATAACCAAATTCTACTAATCGATAAAACTAGCCAACACCATCTAGCGACATTCTTGGTAAATCTTTAAATAATTTAAAAATGGTAGACAATTTACGATCGAAAAATAGAAAATGATTTACCTAACGATACGCCGATAAAATGTGGAAAACAAACAAAACAAAAAATTTTACATTTACCCTTTTCACATCACTTCAGGGTGGTGATTTTCAGAAATACAAATAATTTAATGGTTTTTGTAAATAGATTATTGAGATATAACTCAAAGCACGTCGAAAATAAATCAGCCAAAACCACGCTTTTTTTTAGACCTCACCAGCTATTTACCAGAAGCATTCATATTCATAATTCTGAATCAATATTCCTTCGTCTTTCGAAAGGTTCATCATTCCTTTAACCTTTTAATTTCCAAGCAATACTAAATTACGAAATATTAATTTGATTTTCTAATTTTAGTTTTCGGCGTCCAATGAAAAATCTTCATTTAGCGGAGACACATTTAAAAAACTACATGCGATCAGAAATGTCACGGTGACACCTAGTGTGTAATAGAATAAGTTAAAACTAATAGCTCAATGTTTAACTGTTCTAAAATGGAATTTTCCATGATAAGATTGTTCTAAATGTTCCTACACTATTCTTACTGGGAAGGTCATGAACTTTCTAGAAATTAGTGTGAAGATTAAAAAGGAATTAAAAAGTGATTTAAAAAGTGTTTTAGCGCAAGATAAAAAGTAAAAGTGATCAGTAAAATTGTGCGAATAATTTATATAAAGTGATTTTGTGAATTAACATTAATAAATTGTGTTGTAATAATTTTTGTGTGAAATAAATAAATTCGATGGTGATAAATTGAATTGATTTTTTTTATTCACAATCCTGAGCATACAATTATTTATATTTACAAATTGGTGATGTTAAATTTGCAGCAGTATTGCGAGAACTTGAAATTAAATTTAAAAAATCGAATATCTTTGGGATCTTGGGGTGAATTTAGTGCACGGGAATTAATTCTGCCGACAAAAACGAATTTGTTTAAAATGGTTCAAGTTTTAAAATTTGGAATTTATTCCTCGAGACTAATAAGAAACATTTATTAAACTGCGCCGATAAATATGAATTTATTCCGCGCGAATTTAATTCATTGTCAATATGAATAAAATCCGCGAAAATCCATATTGAAAATGAATTAAATTCGTTCAAAGTTTTTAAATGTTATTTTCAAGTTGCAACAAAAAACATACTACAGGCAGAAAACGAGCAAAAAAATGACATTTTTTTCGGTTTCGACCATTTTTGTTATTTGCATGAGTGTTTGAATATTGCGGGTAAATCTTAAATTTATGTGGTGAAAGGGATTTACATGTAAACCCTTCTAATACTGATTTGATTGTATTTACTGGGCACAGAGACATTGGTGGTCTAACTGTGCTCTCCTTTTTTGCGAAGATATATTTCACAATGACGCCAATTATTTAGAAGCCTTCTTGGATCACCAACTCTCCTGGAAATTTTACCTCGAATATAAAATTCGAAAATCCACTGCCATCTTTTAGCAGAGTAGGCGAGCCTTTGGCAAAACCTAGAGTTTAACTTCCAAAATGCTATCTTTGATCTATAAATGAATTGTTGGTCTTACTGATGTTATCGTATGCTTCCTAGGTATGGAGGCCAGTGGCCAAATAAAGGTTACAAATATTAAACCCAATGGTTTACAAATAACCGCATTTTGCCATGGAATCAATTCTATTCCAGTCCTTACAACATATTATGTTGCGTTTCATGGTTACATATCATTAGTACCACAAATTGATATGGTTAATAATAAACTGTTGTCTCAATTCAATTTCACTAAATTGTATTCGATGACGCGCCCTTCGAGAGATCAGTGGAGATTACTTGATTTTTTTGGGAACTCGTATGAGTCGATAGCCTTCTTTTCTGACGGCTCTCGCTCCGACAATAGGTCAGGTTACAGAATGTACTACCCTACGTTTGATCTGCATTTATTAGGCTGCCTGGGTTAAGTAATGCATTGCGAATTAAAACATACTAGACATGAATTAATCTCTCATCGAGCCCTTAAACGTAATTGATTTTCTTTACAATGAATGTAAGTAACAATTTTTGACATAAATACACAAGGTACAACAACGACCGATAAGAAAACCGACCGATAAACTAACCAAAATAAATAAAACAATTTACCATTTTGTTTAAATATTCAACAGAAGCACCAAAAATTTCAACAGATTTAATATTTGTTGATGCTTACCGTCACAAGTAAAAAGAAAATAAAGCAGCTTACATTTTAAGAGGGGAATCAAAAGTTCAGAAATTTTAATTGATAGTAGTTGCGAATATGCATGTGGGTGTGGGTTTGATTGTAGGTGTAAGTATGGGTGAAGGCGTGGAAATGAGTTTGGGTGTTGGTATGGGTTTGGGTTTGGGTGAGGTATGTGTATATGTGAAGGTGCTCGTGGGTATATTTCTGGGTGTGGGGGATGGTGTATGGTTATTAAAGGGGTCGGCTTAATTTGACACTGGAGAATATTCGGGACGTTTCGGGAGTTCCAGCCCTATATCCACCCCACATCGACACCCACACCCACACCTACACCCTCACCCAGACCTACACATATACCCGGGCAGAGAGACCTTCTCTGAAGGGGAGCACACCCCAACCGGGCGCCTCCCAGGTGGCGGATAGGGTAAGCTCGCCAGAAATGGAGGGTACCGGGGAAATAAAATACTCGGGGCGGACCAAAGCCAAGGGAAGGTACCCTTGTAAAACTAAACCATCTATACCAGGACGAGCGATATCGAAAAACAAGTATTACCCCAGGTGAGTTCCAATCTCACCATCCGTTCCGATCGAGTGGAAGCCTCGGTGGCGGATGCATGCCCCAAGGATTCTGGGGGGGGGAGCGGAGATGGATGGAAAAGTAGTGAAGGAGGCGCCAGTGGCGCCCGTGTTTGGTTTCGCTCTAGCGGGACTGAAGGTAACGACCGCCAGTTACCTGCAGAAGTGCAGCAGTGAAGGAAACATCAGGAGTATGGGAACCAGACTGCACTCACATGAATACAAGAAGATGGGTACCTTAATACGGAAACTGACGGACTTCGTTGCACCAAAAATGAACGTCCACAAGGAGATCAAAAAGATGGCAGCAGAGATGCAGTGTATCTACGATAGACTTGGTGTTGAAATGGAGCTAGTCTCAAACGAAACGCAGACCACCCCAACTATACAGCAATATCGGCAACCGCCCTTGCAGCGAACCCCATCGCCTGCCGGAGCGGGATCGAATGGACCCAAAACGAAGAAGAGGAAGGTTCCATCCCCACCTCAACTATGCCGACAACAGCAGAACATCAAAGGGTCGGCCACAGGGGAGATCCGGGAATAGTCATACAACCGGCGAAGATCCCAGAGACGGCCAACAGCATGGAGATAGATGAGCGGAAGGGAGCCTCACCTCCTGCTTCACCTGAGAAAACGCCTCGTAAACCAGGAAAAAACGGGGACTGGGTCAAGATCGACAAACGTAGCAGGAAGAAGACCAGCAAGAAGAAGGTAGCAAGACTTAAGAAGAGGCCATTGCCGCCAAACGCACTAGTGCTTCACAAGGTGCATGATACGCTGAGCTATGCAGACATCGTCGAGAAAGTGAAAACAGACCCGAACCTCAAACAAGTTGGGGAAAAAGTAGAAAAGATTAGGCGTACAACAGCTGGCAATCTGCTGATCTTGTTCGGTAAAACGAATGGGACTGATATGGAAAGCTACCGCGCCAGCATTTAGGCCTCACTCAAGGACGATGCGGCGGTAGCGGCGAGAATCCCAGAATCCGAAATAGAAATTAAGGACCTGGATGAATGGGCGACTAAGAAGGACGTGGTTAACCTCCTCAACACTCACGTCCCGGACCTGAAAGATCTTACCATAGATGCGGTAAAATCTCTTAGGAAAAGCTGGGCTTCGACGCAGATCGCCGTGGTCTGCCTGCCGGCGGT
Source organism: Tipula vernalis (assembly GCA_958295665.1). Taxonomy (NCBI): domain Eukaryota; kingdom Metazoa; phylum Arthropoda; class Insecta; order Diptera; family Tipulidae; genus Tipula; species Tipula vernalis. The sequence goes on along the minus strand of OY282559.1, from coordinate 52,964,855 downwards.
CCACGCTCGGAAAGCGGCGACGCTTAGTAAAATCAAAGTAGGCTGGGGCACAGTCCGCATCCGGGAAAAAGTAGCCCCAAGCAGATGCTTCAAGTGCTGGCATTTTGGCCACAAAGCTCTTGATTGCAGGAAGAGAGTAGACCGCAGCAAGACCTGCTTCAGATGCGGACAATAAGGGCACAATGCAATAACGTGCAAGGAGCCTGCCAACTGCATTTTTTGCCGGGAGAAAGATCCAAAGAGCGACTGTAACCATACAGCCGGGGGATGGAAATGTCCCATCTACCAGAATGCCGGAAGAGCTGTCCTGAGTGCGGAAAATGAGAGTACTCCAATTTAATATCAACCACTGCAGGGCAGCCCAGGACTTGCTGACACAGCGAGTAAGAGAACTGGGCGTCGACGTGGCTATGCTGTGCGAGCAGTACGGCGACCTTGAAACCCAACCATGGGTCTCAGACAGCAACCAAAAAGGCAGCAAAATATGTGCATGTGGTAGACTGCCCTTCGAACAGCTACCGACTAACCCCACCCCTTAGTTCGTAAGGGCCAAGATAGGAGGGGTACACCTATATAGCTGCTACGCTCCACCGAGTGCTCCGATTGAAGCGTTCGAGAATTTCTTGGATACTCTTGCCGAGGACGTGAGAAGACACGACCCGGTCGTAATCGCCGGAGACTTTAACGCCTGGCCCATCGAATGGGGCAGCCGTGAGACGGACAGAAGAGGCGAAGCCGTGCAAGAGGCTTTCTCATCATTAAACCTCATACTCATGAACGAGGGAACTGCGAGTACCTATCGCAAGGGCGCCGCGAACTCCATTATCGACCTGACGTTCATTAGCAGCGCTCTCGCAAAAGGGGGCTGCGAATGGAAGGTAAATGAGGAGTTCACAAATAGCGACCATCAAGCTATAATCTGGGAAATCAACACCAATCCCAGTAGCGGGCGGCGTCAGAAAACCATAAGGAGGCAGCCACCGGGCTGGAATAGCAAATTCTCCGATGCGGAAACCTTCAGGGTGATGACGAGGGGAGCTCCAGCGCCTCAGACAACAACTGCTGAAGGCATCACAGAAGAGGTAGAAGCGACACTGGAGGCAGCCAGCGACGCGTCGATGCCAAGGAGTCGCTTGAACAACGGCCGAGCACCAGTTCACTGGTGGAACCCGACCATCGATCAACATCGGCGAGCATGCCTTAAGGAAAGAGACAGGGCTTCGACAGAGGAACTAAGACGCGATTATGAAGAGAAAAGGAGTCGTCTCAGAAATGCCATCAACCTGAGTAAAAGAGAATGCTGGAAGAAACTCTGCGCGGAAGTGGACCGGGACCCGTGGGGCAGCCCGTATAAAACTGTCATGCATAGGATTAAAAGCCTACCCGCAACAACACCAACTTGTCCCGATATGCTGTACAGAATAGTAGTACACCTGTTCCCGGAGAAACCAGAACTCCCCGACTACCACCCAGAGGATGGAGAAGTGGAAATCCCCGGAGTAACCATGGAAGAGCTCACGAAGGCGTGCACTAGATTGCAGAACGGCAAGGCACCTGGACCAACCGGCACACCCAACATCGTACTCAAGAGTGTAATTGCCGCGAGACCAGACATGTTTATAATCATGTACGATGCATGCCTACGACAAGGAGTATTTCCGACTCGATGGAAGCAGCAAAGGTTGGTTCTTCTCCCAAAAGGGAAGAAACCACCGGACGACCCAGCATCTTTCCTTCCACTTTGCATGCTGGATTCGGAGGGAAAGAACCTGGAGCGGATAGTGGCCGACAGATTGGAGCAATACATTGATCCTCAACTCTCTGAATTCCAATTCGGATTCAGGAAGGGGAGATCGACGATCGACGCACTAGAACTCGTCACGAACATCGCAAAGGAAGGCATCTCAGGAAAGAGGTGGAACGGCGGTTCCAAAAAGTATTGCCTCATCGTTACTCTGGACATCAAGAACGCGTTCAACTCGGCCCGTTGGGATCGAGTCTTGGAGGCACTTGAGAACATGGGTGTGCCCTATTACCCACGAAGGATGGTCAGATCATACTTCAGCGATCGACTTTTGCACTATGATACGGAGCAGGGACCAGCGGTGCATAGGGTCACGGGAGGGGTACCTCAGGGCTCTGTCCTAACGTTATGTACGACGGTCTACTCCACCTTGAATTACCGGCGAACACAACACTCGTGGCTTTCGCGGACGACGTGGCGGTTGTCCTTGTGGCGAAACACCTGGAGAAGCTGGAAGCCGCATTCTCCACCACCATCAGGAGGATGAGACAGTGGATGCGAACGGCAGACCTGTCTTTGGCGGAACATAAAACTGAAGCACTCCTTGTGAGTAGCCGGAAGAAAATGGAGACCATCACCATCAGGGTAGGCGACCACGACATTCAGTCGAAACCCCACATCCGGTATCTAGGAGTGGTCTTGGATGCGAGGCTCAACTACAAGGAGCATATCTCCAGCGTGAGCAGGAAGGCAGCAGCAGTTCAGGGCGCTATTACGGAGTACGCGGAATCCATCATCAAGGATCTTCGCACCACGTACGAGGATTAGTTATAACAACATCAGCAACATCGGACAGAAGTAACATCAAATAAGAACGCCCCGGCGAAGTAGTATTTACAAAGAGTGCCGCCGGGGAACCACCGTTCCAGGAGCAGGGTTAGAGGTGCAGGTTAGGGTTTAGTGCGGTAAAAATCCCACATAACTCGTCTAGCAGGTAGAAGGTTTTCCCAGGCGAGTACCTTTTGAAGGTTCCCCCCTGTACCTCGTTAATCTAAACAAAAAAAACAAAAAAAAAAAAAAAAAAAACACCTACACATATACATACACCTATACCCACACCCAGACCTACACAAACACCACAACCCACACCTACACCTCTATCCATACCTATTCCCACATCCACATCCACATCTCCATCCCACACACCAACGCCCACATACACACACTCACAACCACATCTCAATAAAACAATTAACGAATAGGAATAAAGCAGGAACGACTAATTAAATTTATTTTCATTGGAAAAACAAAAAAAATAAGTATTCTATACGGTTTGACCAAAGCAATATACCTGTTACCAACACAAACGCTACAATTTCCTACCTCTCTTAGTTAACGAGATGCAAGCAATCACGCGTTGTAAACGAATCGCCTTGCTCAGAGCTTAGTAATTACAGCTGGGTTTTTGTTTTTCATACGAATGATCCGCGGCATACAAACAGTTAGTGATCTTGTCAAAATGAAATCAATTTTCAACCAGAAAAATGTTTCGGTTTAAACCAATTTTAATCCACTAATCTGACAATAAAAGCACCACACACATACATACTTTGGTATACAGTAAAACATTTTTTTTTTTTTTTTAAATTATCGAGCGAACAAAAATCATGACCGCCATCACCAACTATACCTTCACCCCGGTTGATGCTCGTAAACCCGTATTATATTGACTAATGAAATCTAGGTGACAAAAATATCGATTGGGTAGATTGCATTCAAACGTAAACTAAATGGTAATTTTCCGAACTTCGACAAAATATCTGAAATATTTGCCAGTAATTCTCGATCAAATGGTGCTAATTTCTTTTTGGTACCCGAGAGTTGTTTATATAATTAATAGTTGTATATTACATAAAATATAACTTTACAGTGTTAAATAAAAATCTTCCCGCATATAATTAATGTTTTAAAATTAAACAAATGTTACCCTTCTGTTTTTCTGTGTACTGTGGTGTTCGGGAAAAACAATGTTTTCGCTACATTCATATGTCTGCACCCATTTAATTTATTATAGCAATAAATTTTCCCGTTGCGTATTTATTTGCGTAACATTTTAATATGTGTGTGCAGAGTTTAGTAAATAGACATATCTGTAAATATAACAACGATTTTCAACCTTATACAATTGAATTTACAATTATCAAAAATATTTTGCTATACAAAGCTCAAAAAAGAAATACTGTCTTATATGGAATTTCTTCGAGGAAGAAGAAGAAGAAGAAGTTTGCAGTGATATAAATAAAATTAATGTTTGTCTTCGTTTTTCATTTTATGGTTTTTGTACGTAATGCCTATCAAACTTAAGTCAATCACTCTAGGTATTTATAAAGCAGCACAATAATAATTTTATTACCTACTTAAAATTGTTTCCTTTAATGTCAATCAAGTGTTTATGTGTTTACAGTAGAACATGATTGAATTTAAATTTGATATAGAATTCTTCGTACGAATATTGAAGATTTGAGATTAAATGGAGAATGCGAAATATTTTAGAAGGAAGGGAATTACATTTTTAATATCGTTTTGAATTATTTTAAATTAAATAACCATGGGGTAAAAGGCAAAGGTGGATGGGTAAAATAGGTAATCTTCAATGCGGTAGCTAATAAGCTTAGTTTAATATGACAATCTTGATTCAACGTATGTAGCTATAAATCGATAATTTTGTTAGTAGTAAAATGAAACGATGAGTTCAATTTAGATAAAGAAGTTCATCGATTTACAATCTCAAAGCTAAAGTGAAGTTAATAAAGGCAAGGAATGTTGAATTTTTAACACTTATGATTTTATCACACACCGATAAATTTACAAATTTCAATTATTGTAGATTTTTTCTTTGCCAGCAACGCATGAATATATAAATAACTGTTTGATGGAGGTATCGGTCCAAATAGATCTGTGTGATTATTCTCAAATCGGCCAAAAGAAAAATTGAACCGACCAGAAACTGTACCATTATGTAGATTAACCTTAGCCTTTTGACATGGAATACAAGTTTTACACCAAATTCCCGTAACGATATTAATATTAGGCCAGAAGTAATTCGTTGTTAAGCATCTTTGTGCCTCTCTAGGTGCTGGACAGACTATTAACTACAAAATGTTCCAAATAAATAAAAACAAAAATGAAAAAAAAAATTAAAATATAAAAAATTAAGAAAATTGAAATGAAAAATTATTAAATTTTTAAGAAATTTGCTTCCCTCCACAGGGCGAATCGTGGAAGTAACGAGTCCAGCTACATATTTAGTTAATGTTGGAACAAGTTTGCTTATGTCTTTCAGATTTCAATGTAAATAAAAATCCAGATAAGTGTGTCTATTTTAGAAAATCTGTGTTATATTTGGGTCATGCTCTAGAACCACAAAATATAACACAACTAAAATCTTATCTTAGTCTTTTAAGTTTTTATTCACGTTTTATTCCTAATATGTCATCAGAATTCAAAATCTTTTATGATTTAACGAAAAAGGAAAATAGATTTTTTTGGACTGATGAATGTTCTAAAATTTTTGAAAAGAGTTAAAGTGCTTGTAACATCAAATCAAGTGTTAAATTTTTATGATCCTTCTAAACCAATAATCTTGACGTGTGATGCAAGCTCTTATGGCGTAGGTGCCGTTCTTTCGCATCGCATTGAAAATTCGGAAATGCATGTGTTTTTTGCATCTTCCACACTAAGTTCAGCAGAACAAAAATACGTGCAAATCCAAAGAGAAGCATTGGCAATAGTATTTGCTGTGAAGCGGTTTCATAAATACTTATATGGACAAAAATTTACGTTGGTCACAGATCAATAACCGCTAAGAGAAATTTTTAATCCGTCTAAGGGATTACCTGTTCTTGCTTGTCATAGGCTGCAAAGATGGGCAATTATTTTATCCGCTTATCAGTATGATATTGTATACAGAAAAGGATCTCAAATAGGAAATGCTGATGCATTGTCCCGTTTACCATTAAATGAAAAATCGGAAATTGATGATAGTTTTTGCAATTCGCTAAACCGTATCACATTGATTACGAAACCCTTGAAATTTCAAGACATTGCGATAGAAACGGAAAAAGATCCGATTTTGTCGAAAGTTGTACAATATTGTGTGTCTGGCTGGTCTAATAATGTCTCAGAAATAGATGTAAAACCGTATTTTTTAATCAGATCCGAATTGGTTATTAAAAATAATTGTATCATACGAAATAATCGAATAATTATTCCAAGGTCATTAAAAAAATATGTATTTAACCTGTTACACGAAAATCATGTGGGTATCGTGAGAATGAAAATGCTAGCCAGAAGTTATTACTGGTGGCCTAATATAGATTCTGATATAGAAAAGATCGCAAATTCTTGTGAAGCTTGTGTAATGACGTCAAATGCACAGAAAGCCCATGTAATACCTTGGTTTAAAGCAAATTACCCATTCGAGAGAATACATGTTGACTTTTTCTACTTCAATAGTGAAAAATTCTTAATTTTGGTCGACAGTTTTTCCAAATATATTCAAGTTTGGTATGTACGAGATACATCTGCACAAACAGTTAATAGTTGTCTATGATCATTTTTCACAATATTTAGGTTTCCCCATAGGCTAGTCTCGGATAATGGACCACTTATGATTCAAAAGAATTTTTAAGTTTTTTGGAAAAAAATGGTGTTATGGTTAGTAAAAGTCCCCCGTATCATCCAAACTCTAATGGTCTTGCCGAAAAGGGGTACAAATTCTTTGACTTTTATATCAGTAACAAAATCTTTAATACAACTTGTTCCATCTATTTCGAAAATGTTCTGGAATTTCGATTTTAACATATCGACAAAAGCATTGACGTTGGACCTGTTTGACTGATTAGACTGACTTGAAGCACCACTAGCACTAGACATTGAAATAGGTTGACTTGACTGACTTAATAAATTACTAACTGACACAATTTAAATACACCTAAATCGTTTTCATGATTCTTTACCAAAACTTGATTTGCCCCACCAGAATGTGAACACGACGGGAAACGAGAAAAATTTAGAAAAAACTTACGCCAATTTGGAGTGATGATATCCAACCAGTTGCGACCAATAAGTGGAATAAACGGCCTGCTTGTATTAATTATTAGCACATCCAGAACCGCATCACTGGTTCCGCATTTTACTTGTACTCCTACTTTTCTGAGACTATTACTTGTTGATATGCCCCACTGAGATTTAACGCATAAAAAATTTTCGATCCTGCCATTTTTGCAAAAATATTCTCCATTTTTGGTAATGGATATTGATCTGTTTTGAGAACTTTATTAACAGACACTCTAAAATCACAACAAATACGGACCTCTCCATCCTTTTTTGGAACACAAATCGATTCGACACACTAATCGATTAATTTCTTTATGAACTTTATCCTTTATAGCAAAAGGAACTTCGTAATACTTACAAAAAATAGGAGTACAATTCTCTTTCATTTTCATTAACTTGAACAACGGGTATATTTGCTTCGGATGTCGAAATTGAAGTACTTTCAAACGCTGGTCTCAGTGCAGTACCTGGATGTAATGAATCTGTAAGATGACTTAACTTTAAATGGTCTTCATGAGCAAAACGAATTTGATTCCCCACATTAACTCCGATTTTTAAGTTTTTTTGGAAAAGAATGGTGTTATGGTTAGTAAAAATCCCCCGTATCATCCAAACTCTAATAGTCTTGCCGAAAGGGGGGTACAAACTGTTAAGGATTATCTAAAAAAACTACTTTTATTAAAAAGTTCCTTAACTATTGAAGAAAAGTTAGATAGTTTTTTATTTACGTATCGAAATACACCAAATTCAACAACTGGAGTGTCACCAAATGAGATAATTTTTAAATACAAACCAAAAACTAAACTTGATTTGTTAAAACCAACGAATGTTGAAGTCATGGTTAGAGAGCAGAATGAGAAAAGACATAAACCAAAATTTGGGAATGGTGATAAGATTTTGTTTAAAAACTTTAATTCAAAATCGGTTATAAAATGGCTACCAGGGACTAACGTCCTCCGACCGTTTAAGATTCCACAGGCCAAATACATACATATCAATAAGGTTCTCAGAATTCCTCGTTCGTAACAGAAAGGCCCAAAAGTACCTTATATTGGTCTCTAGGCTAAAACACGGCCCTAAAGGAATAAATCTTAAGTAAATCGCTGAACTGGGCTAAGGAATTACAATTACCGTGCCGATAATCGATCAGACTTGAAGCCCAGTTTAAAAATTAACTCAGCCGCCAGCAGTGGATCTGAATACCTGGTGCCCTAGGAATTAAGTAGCTTTGTCTGCGTTCGGCGGATCTCTGCACATATGGACATATCAACTCCGCGAATTTACGTGAGACATAATATGGAAACAATTGAACAAAATCTAGAACAAAAAGAGTCCGTCTCTATTAAAATTCGGGAAGTGTAGACAAGTTGACTGGTATCTTTAGGCCTGCTTTCATGTTTACAAACCAATGGTTCCTCCATTCGGGTCATCAGCAACGGAACCAAGACTCAGGTATCTCAAGACCATCTCAAAACAATTTCCGGAGGAATTTGTAATCGAACCTCCTCACGTCGAAAGTAGTCCACACCTGTCTCTCATCACTTATAGCTAAATAATTCCAAATAAACAATTTTATACCGCTTTGGCGCCAAGCAAAATTTATTTCAACCGAAATCTCCAGCTTTAATATTATTTGATATACAAAAAGCTTTGACAAAGTATGACACGAAGGTCTCATTTACAAAATGATTGAACTTAACTTCCCCGTTCGTATTTGTATGTTGACGTCAATGGAACACTATTCAGGCTCATACCAATTTATTGCTGAATACATTAGGGCGTTACATTTTATTCACAACTGATATAAAATATTTGTACAACAGTGGAGAAACATAGATTTTGCCTCAATTCGCAGACGACAGTGCAATTTATGGATCAGTTACTAAAGTAAACAAAATTACTACTGCTGTTCAAGAGACAATCAACAAAGCTTTAAGTTACTATTTTTGAGAGAAATAGGGGAAGAGAAATAAGGGGTATAGGAGGACTAAGGGGTATAAGAGAAATAAAGGATTTAATAGGAATAAGTAGGGTATCCAAATTACACGAGTTTCAAAGTACCCGGGTAGTCGAGTACTTTTCATGTTAATACCCTGTATATCCGAATATACGGATATTAAGAAAACTACATAAATATGTTGAAAACCATCTAAAAAAAAATCTTAGGTCAAACTCAATCCCGACAGATGAAATTTAAAATCAAATTGACGGTTGCGATATTTTATAAGTATGGGGCATAAAACAATAATGATTCGTTGTTGGTAATGGACGTTGAACGTATTTTAGAATATTGGTATTCCTATTAGTAGTCCAAAAATTTGAGAAACGCCTTATTATTATGTTACAATGTTGTAACTTTAAATTTATTTCAAATTTGTGTAGTCCATTAAGATTTTTAGTACTTTCTCGTGAAGGTGATATTTCAGTTCAAGTTCATTTTAAGGTGTTACATTCTTTCTCTTTCGATGACAATAGTTGTATTTCAACCATCAAATTTTAGCGGAGTTAAATTCATTTGGAAATGAATTAAATCCGCTACATTTAATTTTTTTAAACTGATCTACTATACCTACTGAACTAAATCCGCACGAAACTATTGCATTTAAAAAAAATTGAATGTCGCGGATTTAATCCATATTGCAAATAGAATTAATTTCGCCGTAAAAATATTTTCTGTAGGTAGATTCGTGGAATTATTTTGAGGAATGGGATATTGTTCTAATTGAAAAGGGCTATAAGAGAAATAAGGGATACAGGAAAATAAGCGGTATAAGAATAATGAGGCGTATAAGAGTGAGAAAAAAGGGCTAAAAAAATATAGGGTTTAGTTAGAATAGAGACTACAAGAGAAGTAGTGATAAAAAAATGTCCCTAGCTTGCAACTAGGATAAACAGAATGTTGCTGTTTTGTATGTGAAAGAAATAGCAGAGCATGATTTGCTCACTAGATATAAAAAAAATATGCAAAATAATCCTTTGCTAATCCGATAAATGTTCTATTGTTACCTCGTGAATCGTAAGAGACAGGCGTATAGCTACTTCAAAAAAAGCGTATTAAATTGATTCCCTAATTAGCCAAAGCTACTCTGAGAATTGAAAATGGAGGAAGCAGTTGCTTAAAAATATTTCATTATACCTGAAAAAATGTTTCCTTACAGTAACAATAATTTTTAATAATACTTGAAACGGCCGATTTCCGATAGCTCCTTGCCTGTTTTTTTTTACCAACTATTACTATTGAAAAAATGTATTAAAACAGAACCGACGAAGGGACTATCTGAAATCGATCCTCTAAAAACCTTTGTTACTATAAGGGAAAATGTTTTTTCAATTAAATTATATTTCAAGATTAACTAAGTTCCCAAGTATAACAAATCTTAACTCAGTCATGAGTTCCATCATTTTTGATAAGTTATACTGGAACTTGGTGGTTGGTAGGGGAAAGTAGTAAAAGTTGATTGGTAAAAAATTGATGTTTTCATTTTTTGTCCGCCATTTGTAAAAAGAAATTAGCATTCAGCGTTCGTATACATACATAACACTACTTAGTTTTCAATTTCTCTGATATTTTTAATTTTTGTGATTTTAATAATAATAATAAGTTGTGATTCAGTGATATTAAAGAGTGTACAATTATTAAGTATAGAATATTTGGACAAAATTGCCAAAAAGTTTGGACATTAATTGCCAACATAAAATTTCGGTGAAAATATTTCAAGTGTAAGAAATAGTTTGGACAATAATTGCCAAAATAAAAATAGTTTGTGAACTTGTAGTTTAATTATACATATAAATATAGATATTATTATTAAAAAAGTGTGAACATTAATTTTCAAAATAAAACCAATGGTGAATATTTTTAGATAAGTGAAAATACATAGTTGGTAACATTTTTATAAATTTTACAAATAATTATATTTGTTATATTATATACCGTTTGTTATATACCTTAAGAGGATACTATATTTCAAAGACTTGGGCTTTATTTAAGTAATAGTGTTAAAGAATGTCGCTGCGTACCAAGCAACGCAGGATTAGGGAAGAAATGGAACGAAAACTTCCTGAACACTATAATAGACCATCTTCTTCGTCCCAAACGGTCTCATTAATCATAGAAACTCAAACGTCTCAAGTTTTGGATGCTCCTGAGATATTTACAAATGTCAAAAATGACGCTAATCTCGACCAATTTCTTGACGACAATCCCATGAATAGTTCGATCTCCGGATCTGATTTTTCAACCAACAACAACATATATAAATTAAAGGAAGATTTACAACGAATTGCAGTAGATACCACAATATGCGGTACTACAATGACTAAAATTTTAATGGCCCTCCATGAATATTTTCCATGGTTACCAAATAACGTTAGGTCTTTAAGAAATACACCACGTACTGCTGATGTTACGGATTTAGGAATAGGGGTTTCATACTTTTATTTAGGTGTGTCAAGGGCGCTTAATTATTTTTTAAAAAAATATAGAGATAAGAACTTAGATAAAATTAATATTGATTTTGGTATTGATGGACTACCTATTTCAAAAAGTTCAAATAGTCAAATTTGACCCATCATGTTAAATGTAGTTGGCTTTCATGATGTGTTTGTAGTTGCAGCATGTCATGGAAGAAGTAAAAACATAGATTTTGAAACCTTTTTAAAAGATTTAGTGGAAGAAATGGAAATTATCGAAGCTCTTGGGTTTCAATACAATAATAAGATATGTATTAAAGTAAATATTAGGTCGATATGTGATTCCGATGCACGGTGTAAAGTCCTTGGAGTTAAATCCCATTCAGGTTATTTTTCATGTACAAAATGTACAATAAAAGGCGAAAAATTAAAAGCTGGACATATAGTTTTTCCATATACCCAAATTGTTCAATCAACTCCCAGAAATGATGAATCTTTTAAAAATAGAATGGATAAATGTCACCATAAAATTACAAAACCAATTATATTGGAAAAATTGAATTTTGGTTGTGTTAGCCAAGTGCCAATAGATTACATGCATTGTGTACTTCTTGGTGTAACCAAACAATTAATGAATTTATGGATAAATAAAAGAAAATTTCAGTATTCTTTGTCCCAAAGTTCAATGCGTAGAATTTCTGAAATGTTATTAAATATTAAACTGCCTACAGAATTTAATAGACAGCCACGGAGCCTTCTAGAATTTGAACTATGGAAAGCAACGGAATTTAGTCATTTTCTTTTGTATACCGGCCCTGTAATTTTAAAGAGTAAATTAGCACCAATATATTATGAACACTTCCTGCTTTTATCATGTGCTATATCTATTTTATTAAATCAAAATTACTGTATTACTCTTAATTTGTTCGCTTCCACTATTTTAGAAAAATTTGCTAGTGATATGGAGAAACTATTTATGGTAAATATAGTTGTACTTTTAATGTACATAGCTTAACGCATTTAGCTAATGACTCTTACATTAATACCACAAATTTAGAAGATTTAAGTGCCTTTAAATTTGAAAATTATTTGTCTTCAATTAAATTAAAAATAAAATCGGGATACCTTCCCTTGCAACAATTGTATAATCGTTTAGTAGAAAATTATGAATTAGAGCCGAATGATTGTCAAAGTAGTTACCCAATTCTCAAAGGTCATCTCTTTAATAATTATTACAAAGCAGTTATTTTAGAAAAATTTCAATTATCTCTAAGTTTCCCGAACAATTATTGTTTGATCCATAACCGGATTTTTAAATTAATCGCTATATTTGAAAAACGTGGTGTAATTCTTTTAGATACTTGCAAAATATTAAATTTAGTCGATTTCTACCAAAGTCCGCTACAATCCTCGCAATTAAGCATATTTTCGACAGACGAAGAAATAATTTCTTCAGAAAAATATACATACCGGCTGTCGGAAATTACAGCAAAAATTATTAAAATAAATGCCGGCTCTGTAATTGTATATTTTCCTGAAATTCATACATTATCTCAGGTTTCAGAAAATCATGAATTTTGAAAATACAATGGATGAATTTGAGATAAATTCTCAGGAGTTTATTGATAGTAAGTACATAGTTGCTATAATAATTAATATCTCATTATTTCTGCATTGTTGGGTAAGGTTTAATATTTGGAACTATGCATAGTATTTTATGAAATTCAGCTATAATAAAATCTAAATTTATTTGTGTATATCCCACATTTAGATTTAACGATTTTTACTCTAAATATTATTTTGCCTAATTGGTATTACTTAGAATTGGGGATGTTCACAGTTTTTATTATAAACGTACGACATACCTATGCCGTCACAAGGTTCCAAATCTGAACTGCGCCTAAATGTAACCTGCATGATCGAAAAAAACGGCTCTTTTGACAAAGATGGCTGCATTATCTAAAAATCTTTATTTAAGTTTCAAGCATCGTAGGTTCTATCCTGGAATTGTAGGTTTGTAGTAGCGATTAATTAATTTGATAAATATTTTTGGTTTTTTTAATAATTCAAGAATTGTAACTTTTTACACGAAATTAACAAGCAAATTGATTTACATAATTACCGGTTTTCTTTACAGCAAACTATGATTCAGAGGAAGAAATAAGCTACGAAGATTTTTGTAGAGTTAATTATGGTAAGCAAAAAATGTTTACGAAATATGTACATTTAAAAAAAACACTAAGGTGAGCGGGTACCTTTAGTATCTACACAACACAACAAGCTGCCTGCAAAAACAAAGCAAGATCCCACAATCTCTACCCAAATTAATACGACTCGACGTATGTATGGAAATTATTGTATTATATTCATTTTTCTGTGACCACACAAAAAATACAACTTACTGTTTAAGTTTACTTTAATTTAAAATATAAAAATATTTATATTTGCCTTGCTACAATAATGTTTTGTCTGTCTGTTGAATTAATCACTTTTGAATTACTATTTATTAAATTTGGTTATTGGTGGTTGCAGAAAAAAAGTATACGCTTAACTCTGGAAATGTCTTTACTGGAATCGCTGGTTTTGGATGCTCGGTAGCACTCACAATGCCACACTTCCAATAATATTTCACTTTCAGATGATGTTCTTTTAAAGGCATTGCCCCATGCATAAACGCCAAAGCGGCATTTCAAACCGTCAAATCCAATTATTGACAAACTTGTTTGATTTTTAATATCAAAATTATTAAAAAATAGTTCGAATTTATAAGTTCCACCTTATTCGTAGAAAATTTTATTAAAATTGATTTAATTTCATTCAAAAAACCCTAATTTTATGTTTCGACGGACGGATTTTTGCTTGACTGCCGGCAAAACATAAAATTGGGGTTTTTTGAGTGAAATTAAATTCATTTTAAAAAAAATTTCTTAGAACAAGGTGGAACTTATAGATTTGAAGTATTTGTTAATAATTTTCATATTGCAGAATGAAGTAACTTAGCCAAAAATTGGATTTGACGGTTTTAAATGCCGGTTTTCCATTTTGTTTGGGCCAATGCCTTTATTATTAATTATTGAATTATATTATTTCCCTACTAGATCTAAACCAAAGTACACCCAGAACATCAGTACAACTAAATCGAGCATCACAGATAAATAAGCCGAATGTACATGAACAATTTAGTGACGAGGATAATGAAATCCGAACCTCTACTTCTTGTGAATATGTCACCCTCAAAAAAAACGAATTTCAACAGATGATGGATGGAATTGCAGATTTAATTAATAATATAGACCAAATAAAAAATGAAATGAAGGTCATCCAGAACGGTCAAAAAACAATTTTCCGAGAATTGATTAATTTAAGAGAAACTAAATTTAAAATTAGGTATTCTTGCGACTCGGGAAATTCAACGTTTACTTTGCCCTTCAGCGAATTGGAAACGTTCAACAATTTTGACGCAAAATTAGCACAAGACAGAGAATCTCTTAAACAATTAGTAATTATAATCAAAAGATTATTTGAATTATGTAAGATTAACTACGTTCTTTTATTTTACAGAAATCAATATTCATGAAAGAGGTAGCGGTAGAAATAAATAAATTCGTGCGCAATAATTTAAAATTAATTTTTACGGTTGATTTGGCAAAAAAATTTACCTACAGGGGCCGCCAAGGAAATTTGAGTGCAAAAAAATTTCAAATTATTAAGATTTTAAAAGGTAAAATTTAAATTCGCATAAATAAATTCGCACTTTAATAATATATTAAAACAATTTTGTTTTTACTTTTAGACTGTGCTTTGGAGAAATTTCCGGATGCCACCACCACTCGTTTTGATAGTCTGGCTACAAAATTTTTTTATTTAGTTAAGGATAAAGCGTCTAAAGCCAAACGCAAGGAAAATTTAGAAAATAGTCCCTTTTAATTTAAAAATTAAATAATATTTTTATTAATAGAATTAAGCTGAATTTTTACTTTTGGTTATTATTTACTTGAATATAAGATATAGGCTTTTCAGATTAAATGAAACCATTTCCCAATTGAACGAAACTTTTTACAAATTAACAGAAACCTTTTTCAAATAAAACGAAACCATTTCCAAATTGAATGAAACCTTTTTCAAATAAAACGAAACCATTTCCAAATTGAATGAAACCTTTTTCAACTGAAATGAAACTTTTCCATTTGGAATGAAACTATTTACAAATGGAATGAAATCTTTTATATTAATTTGATTAATATAAAAGGTTTCATTCCATTTGTAAATAGTTTCATTCCAAATGGAAAAAGTTTCATTTCAATTGAAAAAGGTTTCATTTAATTTGGAAATGGTTTCGTTTTACTTGAAAAAGGTTTCTGTTAATTTGTAAAAAGTTTCGTTCAATTGGGAAATGGTTTCATTTAATCTGAAAAACCTTTACTTGAATTATTATTTTTTACTAACTTAAAAGAAAAGAAAATTATTAATATCACATAATTTTTGGTTTGTGATAAAATCAAACAAACAAATAATTAATTAAGTAAATAATTAAAAACCAATTAATTTATAAGCAAAAGAATGAATTTATAAAAAGGATTAACCATATGTCATATTTTTATTTTATATTTATTTATATATATTTATATATCTACATAATTTAAAAAAAACTAAAAACAAGTTCCATTTTATTCTAAGAAAATTTTATTAAAATTGATTTAATTTCATTCAAAAACCCCCAATTTTATATTTTGACGGACGGATTTTGCGTGACGTCCGGCTAAACATAAAATTGGGGGTTTTTGAATGAAATTAAATCAATTTTAATAACATTGTCTTAGAATAAGGGCGGAACTTATAGATTTGAACTATTTGCTAATAAATTTAATAATCAATTAAAAAATAATTTATAAAAAAAATCAAAATAATAAACGTATTTTCATTTAAAAAGCCCGCCACATTGTTTCCAATGAGGCAGCAGGAGATTTTGACATTTACCCAACAAGCACACAATTACTTTTGCCCCACAAAGCATAGCCCAACAAGCACACCATCAATTTATTTCCACCCAGTTCCAGTTTTTCGCGACAAGTTTCATAGACTTTCTTTTAATAAAAGAGAACTCGGGAGGAGTTCAATCTAAACTAAGCTTAGATTGAGTACTAGAAATTCGAGGTAAAAGATTGAGGTAAAAATACTTGGGTTGTTCTTGTTATTCTACAATAATCTTTAGATCAACAGTAAACCTACCAGCAAACTCTCTAAGTACTGTTTCGAGCAATAAAACTAAAATTCTCTCTAGACTAAAGCCCTAACTTTAAAATTGAAGTATTTGAATTTCAAATCTTATAAATTTACCAATTTGGTTCGACAGTTAAATTTCTATTTATCTTTCAACCCTTATACATACATATATCAAAAATTAAATTTAAATTTTTGTGAAATCGTCTCAATCTAATCGTACAAAGGATGATTAATACTTGTGTATGTACAGTACTTACATTAGAATTTTAAATTAGAAACACGATATAAAATAAAAAAAATTTCCAATACATTTTCCACGTATGTTGCAATTGTACACCTATATATGTACCTAACCAACCAACATGTTAATACAATCGATATCGTGTTGTATATTATGGTACATGAATTATTTAAAATGCATATTTTATGTAAATTATTCATATGACAATGGGAAAACATTTCACCGACTAACGAAAACAACATTTTTCTTTTGTGTATTCCGCAACTGCTTTTAATATTTTTTTTTATTTTTTTTTTTTCGTCTGACGTAACAACATCTTCAATCTTATTATGCTGTTTTTTTTTTTATTTGTTGTATTTGATACGCGGCATAATCGAAGTGTTTTTTTTTTTGTATATGTAGTACATATACTCGTCATGAATTTTCCATAAATACAACAAAGGAGGAAAACAAATATACTTAAGAAGGAAATTTCGCGGAAAATTCGTTCTAAATATAAATAAATAAAGTGAAGCATATATAGGATACGAATGTAATATGGTTTTGATGTTTGTATGAAATTAAATGTTGTAAAAAAAAATAATTTTGACATAACGACATGTTTTCGCACTGTGCATGTCTACCTATGGCTAATGTTCCATAAGCATGTGTGTGTGTGTGTTTAACATTTTTAGTGTTTTGAATGCAGGATCGATTAATCGGGGAGAAATAAACTTTTCACGCTATGATTATGTTATTGTTGTTTCATTTTATATTTAAAAATAATCACTTTGCTTTATATGGGGTTTAAATATTTTAAAAAACCTTGTAGTTTATGTACATGTTGGTATGTATTCTGGCACACAAAATTCGCGTGTTTACGAAATGAATAAATAAATGCTACAGTTATGTACGATTTTTTTTTTTTTTTTTGTAATTGTCGCACGCGATAATCTTTTATGTACTTTTTTCAAGTACAACGGTATGTATTATGTTTTTGAAGGAAGTTAACAAGTTTTATTTCTTAGTACATGTGAATTTAAATCAGAATTATTGTGTATGTAGTTAACTTAACAGCTTGAGACGATATCAACCATAATAATTAGTGAAGCACAATTTTGTAACACTGCATTTATAATTCTGTGAAAGATGTAGTGTAAACATGAAGTTTTTCGAATTAATATGATACTTGAGTGTTTTAACGACTTAATGCTGAGACTGTCATGTACGTTACGGAGAATCTAAAGCGTATATTTGGATGGTTTACTTCAATTGTTTCAACATTCCATTTGGGAACTTCGATGATTTTACAACGGTTATAAACACGACCTCTTTTTAATATTAAGGACATCATCTTACATGGAACGAATAAATGTATCACACGAATAAAAATATTTTACAAAATTCATAAGGAGTCACCAAAGCTGCCAAAACAAAAATTTCTTACGAAGAATATAAGACGATATATATGTAACACAGAGCCAGTGAACATCGCTTTGGCGGTGGACCCATACCTACCAATAAACACCTTTACATCGAACTAGCACATTCCGAGGTGTTGTAGGAAAATTTTTTAGTTAGTCAAGTCCTGATGGTTCATTTGGGTACCATAACCAACTGAGACAAGAATGTGAACTTAAGCCTCCATCAATTCCGAATTATGGTACCCAATTGCCAATAATTTAAAAAAAAATGAATGAAACGAATTGCCTTCAATAATTAAAGGACTTACAGAAATTCATTCTAATAATTGAGATGTATAAAAAGTTAGCCCAGGATTTTCATCCCCGGAAAAGGAAATTGTTAACACTTAAACTATCGCGATACTATCCCAGGAAATCACTCTCCTTCTATTATTTTGTACCATCCCAAGAAATCATTGAAATGCTAGTATGTATTTTTAGTCATCCCAGGATATAAACATATATACATATATCGTTATATGTATATATCGCAATTAAATATAAGTTAACTTGTACATAATTTTTAAAGCAGTAATTAAAATAAAATATACCATATGTAATCATTCTAATTATGGATCCACGTAACAATAAAAATTGGGTATATTCACAATTAATTTCAGATAAATTAATATATTGAATTAAGCTCAATTTAAAAATATGTTCTAAAAATTAATAAACAGGGAAAAATTCATCTGGCTCTTGTTACAATTTTTCAAAACGTACCAAATTTTTTAATATCTGTATGGAGGTGCTACTACACTAAGCCAAATAACCCGAATCTCACAGATGTTCTTAGGTAGTGACTAGAATACCTAATTTAAAGGATCAAAAATTTCCAAAATTGTCAAAAATCGTATGTGGAAGCGCTTTGATACAAAGACGAATTTCACAAACCTCAGAGATTTCCTCATGTAGTGACTATATACAATAGAAAGTGGTTTGATTAGGCTTCGCAAATATGTTTGTCCCATTCGGTAAAAAAGAGTTGGGCTCGGTTGATGATTTTTCAAAAATTTCCAAAATTGTCAAAAATCGTATGTGGAAGCGCTTTGATACAAAGACGAATTTCACAAACCTCAGAGATTTCCTCATGTAGTGACTATATACAATAGAAAGTGGTTTGATTAGGCTTCGCAAATATGTTTGTTCCATTCGATAAAAAAGAGTTGGGCTCGGTTGATGATTTTTCAAAAATTTCCAAAATTGTCAAAAATCGTATGTGGAAGCGCTTTGATACAAAGACGAATTTCACGAATCTCAGAGATTTCCTAATGTAGTGACTATATACAATAGAAAGTGGTTTGGTTAGGCTTCGTAAATATGTTTGTCCCATTCGATAAAAAAGAGTTGGGCTCGGTTGATGATTTTTCAAAATTTTCCAAAATTGTCAAAAATCGTATGTGGAAGCGCTTTGATACAAAGACGAATTTCACGAATCTCAGAGATTTCCTCATGTAGTGACTATATACAATAGAAAGTAGTTTGATTAGGCTTCGCAAATATGTTTGTCCCATTCGATAAAAAAGAGTTGGGCTCGGTTAATGATTTTTCAAAAATTTCCAAAATTGTCAAAAATCGTATGTGGAAGCGCTTTGATACAAAGACGAATTTCACAAACCTCAGAGATTTCCTCATGTAGTGACTATATACAATAGAAAGTGGTTTGATTAGGCTTCGCAAATATGTTTGTCCCATTCGGTAAAAAAGAGTTGGGCTCGGTTGATGATTTTTCAAAAATTTCCAAAATTGTCAAAAATCGTATGTGGAAGCGCTTTGATACAAAGACGAATTTCACGAATCTCAGAAATTTCCTCATGTAGTGACTATATACAATAGAAAGTGGTTTGGTTAGGCTTCGTAAATATGTTTGTCCCATTCGATAAAAAAGAGTTGGGCTCGGTTGATGATTTTTCAAAAATTTAATCGTCATCGATTGGTTATGTACGTATAACCTTTCTGCAATAATTGAATTTATCAAAAACGGATAAACTCAAAGAGAATTTGATAATTAGATTTTAAGACTTGCGCCCTTTTTGATTTGTGAGTACAGATATATTTTTTTTTAATTCAAAATAGTTAATATGTAGATTTTTAGCTTACTCTGCTTTCTCATATACAATTAAATGAGGAAGAACTCTATGCGATAATGTAATTCTCTGAGAAACTAGTTCCTTTATGTCATCGTAAATCTCCCAGCGATCTTCCCGACGACAGTATGATACGTAATGTGGAACAAGGACAGTAGAACTAGTTGGTATATAATTCACAAATGAACTACATAATTTTGAACTTTTCAGTAAAAATGGTTATTTCAAGGGGTACGTCAAAAATTTAAATTGCGCACGGATTTATTAATGGTTCTACATAAATAAAAGCTATTTCACTTGTAAAAAATTGTCTGTTGTATTCATTATGACAAATAGGACATACCAACAAATTAGTATCTTCCAAACATTTGACCAAATTTTGTAGCCCTAGTATATCCAATTTAAAAAGGTTTATGGGAATATAATTTAACCAATCTATTACTGTCTCATCGCAAATTAAGCATTTTAAAATCGATTGAGCACTGTAATAATTTAATAGTTTGAGCACAAATGTTGACACTTTTGTTATATTGCTAGTACAATCTCTTGCAATGCCAAATATTTGTGCCAAAACTGAGAATCGATGTTGCTCTGCCCTGGGTATATTATCTTCTCTCAATTTTCCTATTAAATTTATAAAATCATTTTCAGAAGTGAAATGGGTTAATGTCTTCAAATTCAGAATGCAGGTGGTTAACGAATCAAAAGCACACGTGTTAAAATAATTCTCTCCGGTAATTGAACCATTTCTTAAATATGAAAGATACGGACTTTGGATGTTTAGTTTTTTACTGTTATATTTCTCTGTTCTAATTGATTCCTCGTTAAACTTTTTATTAACAGTTAATGTTTGAATAAGTGAACTTTTTCGTTCTTGTTCTGTCATAGAGTTTAAAGAGACTAATATGGGCCGATCAAAATGTGTGGTAGATTTTTCGAAGTGCTATTTCGTTTTCTCCAATTTTCTTCCAAATTTAAAATTGAAACTTAAGGGTTTTCTTCTTTATTGGTACTAACATTTTCTTTCTTAATTCCATTTACTCTAGATTTCGCATGTCGTTTTGGAATTTTTAATTTAAATCGTTTTAAGACAAATTCATTTCGAATATTAATTTCTTTTAAAAATCTTAAAGTTTTGGTTGGTAATTTCCCCAATGCAGCATTCCGATTAACTCGTCTTTTGATCGTACCAAAATAATTTTCAATGTGGCTGTTACTAAGCCTTCGGGAATGAAAAATACCCGACCAGAAAGGGAGAAAAGTAAGGTACTTTTTGAGGATCGTCTCAAGTAACGGAGGATTAAAATATACATTTAGAGGTTCTTTGTTTGCTGAAAAAAACATGATTCCGATTCAATATTTTCAGAAATCGATTTGAATATTTCGTAGAAAGGACTTTGAGAGTAAAGCGTCTTGTTAAACTTCCTAACATCCTCGGGATTTTCTTCATCTATCCAACTCATTTCATTTGTGTTGTTAGGAACTTCCAAGTATAAATTAATATCGTTATTACTAAGCTTCGTAATTTCATCTAGTGAATTCAATACTGCTGATATTAAATATTTAGATTTTAATAACTGAGAAAAAAATTTCCAAAGTAATTTTATTTTTTCAAAATCATTTAATAAAAATAATGAAGCCAATATTTCTTTTATTATTTTTGTGTCCTTAGTTTTTTTTGTGAAAGCTTTGTTTATATCTGCTGTCATATTGTGTATCAAATGCGAGACACATAAGTGTAGTTTTACTACGCCAACAATGGCAGAGTTCTTAAGTAAACTTGAATAAGCTAATTTTAAATATTGTATAATATCAATTTTATTAAATGAATCCATAATTGCATTTATTTCAGCGAAGCTACAGTCAGTAACAACTGATTCAAAAATTGGCAAAATCCTTTGTTTATGTTCCAATTCTATTCGGTACGCTCTTAACCACGCCCCTATTGTATCTATATTATGGCTAGAACTAACCATATCTGTTAAAGGGAATGGATCTGATGGATCTGAGTCAATAACTTTTAGCGGTATAACTAATGCATAGTATAGTACACTAGATATATTGTTCTGCGGCGGCTTTATTAACCCACCTGTCGCATCTAAGTAATCAATTAGATTTTCTTTTGGCTTTTCTTTATATAACAATTTAAGCATTGCTATTTGCGTATCATTATAATAAATGACAAAAAACGGTTTTATAGAAAATTTTTGAAAAAGTGTAGGATTTACTATCATTTCCTTTTGTAAATCTAGAAAATTGTCAGAATCATTGTCCTGCTGTTTCAATGCATCCGAACGAACTTGTCTCAAAACATTCATAGATTTTACTTTAGAAGTATTAAATTTGGTTAAAAATACCGGATCTTCATTTCGAACCATAGTTTCGTAAACCTCTTCAGCCGTTTTTATTGAAATTTCTTTTTTTACATTTTCCCTTTCAGATCCTCTTAACTGACGAGTTTTCATAATTTTGTGGCATTGCTTTTCTGTTGTACTATATATCATTAAAGTTCCACAGTTTAAATTATTATTTATCAATTTATATTTTCTACAATCTTGATGACCACAGTAAGCTCGAATGCTAAGAGATGATTTTAAGTAATCAGCAGATTTAATATTTATTAAGCATCCAGTTTGGTTACTTAATAAATTGGATATAATACTGGGATATTTTAATGAATTTAGTTTTTTCGTCTGTTTAGAGTATAATTCAGACCAACTGTTTAAATCCACATCTAATTCACCAATGTATACATTATAATCAGAATGTTTTACTAATTTAGGGACTTTTAAGGGCCGTATCTTTTTTTGGGTTCAAATAGTTCATCTGAATTGTTTGTATCCTGAGTTTCAAAATCCAAATGAAAATAATTTTTATCAGCATTAACAATTTCATGAATATTGTCGTTAAGAGAGTTTTGGTGACTATCAAGATCGTCAGTATTCAAATGCTGTGGTTTGTTGAGACGATCAAATAATAAAAGTTTATTTTTATTTAAAAAATAAACAACTCTATAGCGATTATTTTTATTATTATTTATGTTTAACTCTCGACAAAGATCAACAATTAATTGGCAGTTTGAACCTTTTCCAAAATCAAAATCATTCAAATTGAATACATTCAATCTGGTTAAGGCCGCAACTACATTTGTTTTATTCATTGGGTTTCGTTGTGACTTATAATTATATTTCAACGACATGATTAAAAGTAAAATGAAACTGAAAAATAAAGAAAAACAAACCGAAACGTCCACAAAAACTATTAACTAAGGACGTGTTCGAAGTTTGTAATAATTTTGTTTTTGTAATAATTTTGACAGGAGTGAAATAATTTTCTCTTCCATATTTTGTAATAAGTTTTATTTGTACTATTTTTTTTAGAAATAAAATAACGTAATACGGCTTAATTATTGTTATTGCGCGCTTTTGTTTATGAATATTATTACAAAAGTGTCAAATTTACAACAGGTAGTGGCGGTAATAATTTGGTTGCATACAAAATAATGTCATAATTATTACGGCTGGAATAATTATCACAAACTTCGAACACGTCCTAAAAATGACACTATAGAATATCCAGGTAAAAACTGAGGTCAATTAAAAAACAAATCAATCAAACAATCAAAAACGGTTTTAAAGGAAGTTCAAAGAATAATGCGAGAGTCAGTAGTTTTAAAAAAAACTTTTTATAATTTAAAAAAAAATAACAACGGAAAACACAAAAATATGACACACGAAGCGAACACAACGAAATCTGAAAAATTTGTGAAACAAGTAAACGAAAAAAATTTCTTTATACATATAATAAAACAAACAAATTTTTTTTCTCTTTCTTTTACTTTTTATAAAAATAAAAATTATCCTTTCCGTGACGGTTGTGTTAATTTGAAAAAAAATGTCAACCGAGCCCAACTCTTTTTTAACGAATGGGACAAACAAATTTACGAAACATAATCAAACCACTTTCTATTGTATATAGTCACTACATGAGGAAATCTCTGAGATTCGTGAGCCTTTGTATCAAAGCGCTTCCACATACGATTTTTGACAATTTTGGAAATTTTTGAAAAATCATCAACCGAGCACAACTCTTTTTTATCGAATGGGACAAACATATTTACGAGGCCTAATCAAACCACTTTCTATTGTATATAGTCACTACTTGAGGAAATCTCTGAGATTCGTGAAATTCGTCTTTGTATCAAAGTGCTTCCTCATATGATTTTTGACAATTTTGGAAATTTTTGAAAATCATCAACCGAGCCCAACAATTGTATATAGCCACTAAAGCTATAATTCCACCAAGAGGTTTAACTTTTTATCATAACAAGTCCATATAATTTTCGGTTCGTGCTATTTTAATAAATGTTAAAAGGATTTATTAAATTTTTTTTAAATATTTTCAAATATTATTAATGTAAGTTTTACATTCATAAGATATATTATAAATGTGTAATTTTAATAAATTACAATAGATACAAAAATCGCAAGGCATTTTTATTTTCGTTCGATGTTGTAATTATTCTTCCTGGGATGGTGGAAAATACCTACTATCGTGATAGTTATTTTTAGAGCTGATAATATTTAAATGTTCTGGGATGATATTGATTTCCTGGGATGACAGTTTGTGTCGCGATAGTTGTGGTGTAACCATTTCTTTTTTCTGGGATGAATCCTGGGCTAACTTTATTTACATATAATTGAGAGAGTTCGCTAATAATTTGACTCCAATACTAATTAAAAAAATCCACTAAAAAGTGCCGGAGTTCCTTAGTTGATGGAGCCTTTTAATTCCGATGTAAACACAATATTTGAATGGGGTCAGTGAAACGTAGTAAAATGTGTCGGTAAAAAGACTAAAGGCTGTAGATTTCGAAATTTTTGAGGATTGCAACTCAAATCGCATGCTTGCTATACAAATCAGAAGCAACTTAAAATGATTATTAGAAAGATGGAAAATTTCCATTTTTAATAGATTTTTTAAACTGTGGCTTATATCACTGATTTTATTATATGAAAACACATACATAAATGAATTTTACATAAACATTAATTAATTAAAATAATTAAAAACTTTCTTTTTGTGATATCCAATTTTTTATTATTTTTAAAAATTAAGACCGGTTTCGGACCTTCGTCCGAAAGAAGGACCAAGGTCCGAAACCAGTCTTACTTTTTAAAAATAATAAAAAATTGGATATCACAAAAAGAAAGTTTTTAATTATTTTAATTAATTAATGTTTATGTAAAATTCATTTATGTATGTGTTTTCATATAAAACTTAAAATGAAATGAATACATGAATGCACCAGCAAAATCAAGATCTAAAATATGCTGGACCCTGAACTGATCAAGTTCTGTAAATCTAAAAGGTTTTCGTTCGACTCTGTATACAGTATGGCCATCACTTTCCTATTACTTTCCTACTATTAAACAGGGTTTAAAGTCACGCTGTCAGAATAATACTCCATTCCAGACTTCCCCTACGCCTTTACAGCCTAGGAGGATTAAAGCGACTACCAGGACACAAAGAATGCGTGGAGTTACCAAAGCCTCGAAGTGGCTTTCACTAAAAATATTTCAATAAATAATGCAAAATAAAATAAATACATGTAATGCAGTGATCACTTGACAATTAATATAGTCGAAATATTTCTAGAACGACGGGCCCTATTCTCGAATTCCACATGCATTTTCCCCATGTGGACATCTGTCAAAATTCAAATATCGCACTCCCGCTTCAACAGTGACACAACTCAAAAAACGTGACTTCTCGTTTTATCATTGTATTTCATGCTATAATAACATTACTATAGAATTACATAAAAGACACAACTAGTATTTTGCTATAATCCGCTGTAGAGCACTAGTGTCGCTTTTGTTTTTTACAAAATAACGGTACCCGCATTAATATCAAAACTGACACATTTTCAGTTGTGAATTTTTAGTTGAGGAAGGCGGACATAAACAGCATACAAAGTGGCATATTTCGAGTTGTGTCGTTTTATGCGAAGGATTTTGTTTATTTTTCATTAAGGTAATTCATTTTAAATATTTATTTTGAGTTAAGGCAGGTGACTGTTTCAGAAAATATTTAGTAACGGTTTTAATATATATTTAGATTTAATACAGTTTTGGTTGAAGAACAATTTGAGGTTTATTTTATTAACTGAGGTTGTTTGTTTTAGTAACATGATGGCTCACAAGACAATAACTCTCAGTCGAGGTAAGTTGATGGTACAACTTACCATCGCAAAACAAAAGGAGAAAACTGACCAAGAGTCTGATATTTTCCTTTCCAAAGGTGGTAAGTTTAAAAAGAACACCAATAGAACTGATCTAATATTGACTAAAATATTTATTTTTGTTTTAACAATATTAATCTTGTAGATAACAGACGCGCCTCTCCAACTTTCCTAGTGCAAGTTGAACATGATTCCGCAGAGAATATAGATGAATGTGATTTTAATTTAGAAGCAGAAAATCAACATATCCATCCGGAAACTGAAACCAATAAATCTAGTATTGTAGATAATACCGGAGCTGAAACCGGAACTAATTTTTCAAATAATACGGTTCCTTATGAATTTTTTTTAAAAGATCAAAGCAAGAAAGTTATGGAAAGATTCTGTCAATCTACTTCTTTAGATGGTAATAAAATCATATTGTGAAGATGTTTAATAAAATTATATTTATAAAATATTGAATTTTCAA
The DNA here is from genome assembly GCA_958295665.1 of Tipula vernalis. NCBI lineage: Eukaryota > Metazoa > Arthropoda > Insecta > Diptera > Tipulidae > Tipula > Tipula vernalis. Next base: position 52,937,874 of record OY282559.1, on the reverse strand, counting down.
CAGATGAAGATCCACAATCTTCTTACAATGCCGACGCTAAAATGGATGGAAGATATTCAGTTAACACACTACAAACATCACCAAGTACACCTGATGACAGTCAATCCAAAAAATCCTATCAAAGTCACTATTCTTCGATCATCTATCTCTCCTAAGGATAGCAGCGAATCAGATTACTATGATTCCGATTTAGACCCGGAATTAATTATACTTTGGCTAAGAAGAGTACAACTTCCTCTTCCAACGAGTCTCACGGAGAATAAACTTCTTCCAGCGAATTTTGTAGCGGAACTCCGTCTTCCAGCGGGCCAAATAATGAGGATGAAATTATAACTAATAGCGAAATTGAAAAGAGGGTTGGAAAAAAGAGGAAAGCTAAACCTAATGAATGGAATGTAAAGAAATCAAAGTCATAGAGAAACTTAGGATTGAAATATACTTCTGCAAATACTGGAAAATCATTCAACGCCAGGAAAATGTGCCCTCCGTGTAAATTTAACTGTAAAACTAAATTAAACGAAATTCAACGGCAACAAATACTTGAAAACTATTAGCGTCGGGTGATTTGCATAAGCAACGCAGTTACATTGCAGCTTCTACGACAACAATAAAACCTAAATACCGCTATTCAAGCATAGAGAATTATCAAAAATTAAACAATGCATTTCATTTTGGAATGAATAATGTGCGAGCTCGAGTTTATAAAGAGTTTTACAAGGCAACGTTGGAAATTAATGACCGCCCGACTAGAACTGTTTTAGAAAAAAAAAGTAATAATGGTATCATTGCGGAGGATTTTCGTGGAAAACATTGCAATCACCCAACGGTTGGCACAGAAATAAAAGATGGAGCTCGGAGAGATTATCAACGTAACTGTATTGATGCTGACCAACCGTGCGTGAATCTGGTTATGTATTCAACATAGGTTTTTTTGTGCCAAAAAACGACCAGTGCGAATTATGCGTAGCCTATCAGAACGTCGAGGGAGAAGACAAATACAACCTAAAGCACAAAATCGAGGTACACCAACGGGAAAAAGAGCTTTCGAGACAAGAAAAAAATGAAGATAAAACTAAATAAAATCAACAATACGTAGTGGCAGTTTACGCCAAGAGGCGACATGTCATTATTTTATTATAAGTTAAATACTTATAACTTAACCATTTCAGAATTGAAAACTGGCAGAACTGAGTATTATTTATGGCATGAGGATGAAGGAAATCGAGGGGTGCAGGAAATCGCAAGTCGTGTCTGGAAATTTATAGAAAAAATTGTCAATAATTTAGGCGATGTGGGAAGTGTAGACTTAGTTTTCTAATCGGATAACTGCAGCGGACAACAAAAAACTAAATTTATGGTCGCCACGTATACTTATGCAGTTATGAAGTTTCCACAAATTAACTCTATAACCCATAAGTATTTAATAACAGGTCATACACAAAACGGAGGCGACAGTGTGCACTGCACAGTCGAACGACAAATTAAAAGGTCATTAAAATCAGGGCCTACAAATTTATGTTCCTTCGCAATACGCGCAGATAATACGAATTGCAAAGAAACGCGGTGAACCGTATCACGTTAATGAGTTAACTCACAATGATTTCGACGCGATTAAAGACTTAACGGATCTGTTGAAGCTTGCTTTTGCTAAAATCAAAATAACATCTGTAAAAATTTTCAAAATTGAAAAAAATCGAATTGATAAGTTCTTATTTAAAACATCGTACTCCGAAAGCCAATTTCAAGAAATCGACATGTTGTCCAGAAAACGTAATGTTCCTATTAAGTTACCTGACCTGAAACCAGAATAAAAATCAAAGATAATAAAAAAAGTGATCACTTATCTTTAATACAATTAAACAACATTCCTCGCTTTTATTCAAACTTTTACAATAATTTATTGTAAATGCAACTTAAGAAGTTATAAATTTTACTATTGTGACGTATATTTTTGAATTAATTTTAAACATAATTAGATTATTTTTTAATTTATATTACATGCTCTAATAATTTTGAATTATTATAATATTTTATTATTTTTATAACATAGCTACTGCAATATTTTGAAATGTGGTACGAGTAGTGAGACTGAAATAGTTTTATAATTAATAAAGGTATTATTAAACTATATTAACGACTTGTTTAATTGTTTAAAACAAACCCAATTTTGCATCAAATCGAACTTTAATTCATAAGTTAATTATTTTATTTTGTTAGATTGGTCGAGTGCGAACATTCAAAGAGGATAGACGTGTTTTTTCTATCCTCTTCAAAAATTTAATTTAATTTAATTTTCTTTTCTTTTTATTTTTTGTTTCTTATGTACTGATATGTATATACTTTATATACATATGTATATACATTTTAATTTTAAATTTTAAATTTAATTCTAATTAAATTCTAGTTTAGTGTAATGTGTAGTGAAAATAATTAAACTAAAGTGTAATTTTGGAAAATGCAATCCACCGGGATGCATTTGTCAGGCAATGTTTTTTATTTTTTTATTTTTGTAGATAGAAAAATTAAAAGTGCATGCTTTTATATTTTGTGGATTGTAAATATGTACAATCAAATTTCAATTTTTAATTACTAAAGTTTAATATTTAGATAGTATTGAAATAAATTTTAAATTATGGTATATAAAATAAGTCGCAATAAATTTGGTATTAGATTTTATTTTTAAGACACTAATACATACTTATAATTTAGTATATAAAAGGTCCATAAATATGTTTTTGTACTATGTAGGATGTAGCTGTGTCGTTTTCTCTTTGCACGATTTCTGTGAAGGAAGTGTGCGTGGTTTTGTTGGTTTTGTATTATAAAGTACAAACAACAACGAGAAAGAGAATCTTTACGTTGGTTTTGATACAGCAAACAGCAGTCACAAGTAATTTACTGTTGTGTGAAATGGGCACTAATACATCCATACAACTTGATTCATATATGGTAGGATCAACAATATGGTTGTACAGCTGCTTGTTTGCTCTTTACACGGATTCTGTTAAGGAAATGTAATATATTTTGTTGGTTTGTCTATTATAACGCACAAACAACAACAAAAAGAGAATTTTTTGCGTTACATAGTTTAAGTGTGTTTATATATACTATAAGGCCTACTAATACGCACATGAAAGATGGTAGAAAATATTTATCGTCAATGTGTGTTGGTGGTTTTAGTATGTTTTTGGTTTTAGTATATAGGATTTTGTTACTTGAATGCAGGTGTATTAATCTTTTTGTGTTTTTGTGTACTCACGAAACAACTATGATATTAGCTGTATTTTGTTGAGAAATTTACAACAACAATTGCACGTGACAAGAATTAAATGATTCGAACAAAAAATTTGAATTATTTAATTCGAGCTCGAACAAATAAAATACGTAACTGCTTGAATAAAAACCGAAGAAATACCAACATAGAATATAAAAATTAAATCGAAAAAATATTTCGCGGCTTGTTCTGTTGAGAAAGAGATAACTCCAAAATAATTCGAATTAATTTTTTCTCAACAAAGTGCAGCTATTATTGAAATCATGTGTTGTGTAAGCGCAGTGGAATTTGTATATTCGACTCAAATAGGATTTTTATACTTTGTATAATCGAATTGGTTTGAGTCGAATTGGAATTGGGAGCTGTCTTATACAATTCATTTGAACGGTTTATTTAGATAGGATTAATAAAATTTTTTTTTTTACAGGGTATTCCATAATGAATCAAATTGTTTTCTAATTAATTTAATTATTATTATAAATTATAAATTGTCTAAATAAATAAATAAATAGATAAATGAATTGCGAATTTGGAATTGTTGGTTTAAATTAAGTTAAGATTTGATTTTTGAGTTTAATGGTTGTCTTAATGGATTTATTGAAATTTAGATGGTGGGATGTACACATAATCGTCATAATTACGTACATGACACATCGATACATTTTTAAGAAAGTAAGGGTTAATTTTCATTGCATTTATTTATTTATTTATTATTTATTGTTTTATTTACTTTGCATGCTTGATTTGGCAGGGAATGAGGTCCGTGAACTGAGTTAAAATTTTGGATAAACATATTTGTATTTATTTATTAATAAAGAGATAAATTTCTGAAATATTGATTAGGTTCAGGTTTTTGGTGGCGGTGATCTCTTCAATTGGTAAATGATGCTAATTGGATTTTTATTTAGGTAGTCTAATATTTTATAAGTTTTATTTTTGGGTTGCGAAAATGACTAAGTTGAAGCAAATCAATTGAATATGTACACTATCAGACATAAATATTTGGATGACATTCGGGATTAATCATTGGAGCTGATTTTGGGGTAGCTGATTTTGCTACTCGTGCAAATTACCGCTCAGTCGACTTAGTTAAAGTCGTGGGCGTTTACAACGTTGCTTATTTGTGTTGATTTGGTTTCAATAAATTTCTTTTTTTGAAACTGATGCTACCGTTTGATATTACATATTGTAGGGATTTATTTTGATAAGTTTCTTGTCGTTGCAATTATCAAGAATTATCTTCTGCTAAAATCAATCACTTTATTGGTATTTAATTGTAATTTATATTAATGTTGCTATTTCGATAAATATTTATGTATATAGATTGAAATATTATACTAATTAAATGAATAGCATCGTACGTTATCTAGAATAAGGGAAATTTCCTTTTATATGATATTGTAAACTGCATTGCAAAATTATTTGAGGTATTGATGAAAATATTTCAATACTTGTTGTCAGTTTAATTTAATTTAATTATATCAAAGTGTCATAGTTTGTTCGGGTATTTTTGTCTGATGGTCCAGTTGATATTAAGTATATATAATTATATATAATTGTTAGATCGTCTCCAAGCTACAGAAATATTGGTGAATTCTCGCTCAACATCCAGAAACTTCAAGCAGCAGTTATGTAGCGTAGAAAATGTATTGTTCTTGTGTTACCTATTTTATTTTATTTATCACTAACTAATTTATATAAGTTAATTTCTATTAATTATGTAGTAAAGCAATTTAATTTTCAGGGATACCTGGGAAACTCTAATTGTGTTTTATTAGTAAATATCATATATAGGTACATGTAGTACTTAACTAAATTATTGATATTCTAGACTTTTTGCGTAGTATTATGATCAATGTTTAAATTATATTATATACTTTTATAAATAAATAATTAATTTCTACATTATTAATTTCCTTTTTCTAGATTTGTAGGAAATTGCCGATTAATTTAAATTTAATAGTTTGGTTAAATATAAAATTTCAACTTTTATTTTTAAATCTAGTTGCAGTAGGTAAACAATTAATTAACTATTTACAGGTGAATGGTAACTAATGGAACAAGTGCTGTGAATTTAAATTATAACTTAACAATTTAAAATTTTTAAACATTCTTTTGGAATTTCAGCTTAGAAGTGGGAGAGTTTACATAGGCAATTTCATAAAATGTTAATTTTTGTAATTCTTCTATGTAATATATTGTGTTTTGCTCATTAATATATAATAATTAATTTAGATTAAAAATATTTAAAGGTTTCTCTTCCTTAATTTGCTAATAAATAATTCAATTTTCAGAATAGAACATAGTTCCAGAATCAATCTTTCATATGGAGATTAAATTAATCCTGAAATTCAGAATTAGCTTTAATATTATGGTGATTTATTAATTAAAATTAGTTTTCAGAATTACTTGGGAAATTATATATTGATTTTATTTGTTCATTCTTGATATACTACTTATAGTACTAACTGAATTATTGATGATTTTAGGCTGTTGTGGTGCTGTTACATTATCAGTTTTAAATTATTTATTATAAATTTTATAAAATAATTGAATTTTTAATTATTTATTCTCTTTTTCTTGGTCGGTAGGAAATTTCTGATTAGTTTTAAGTAAAATTTTATGTTTAAAATAGCTGTTAACGTTCATTTTAATTCATGTTGCAGTACGTAATAATTAATTAATTAGATATAGAAGGACCATGAAAAATGAAATAAGCGCGGTTTTTTTAATCAAGCTTAGTAATTTTAATTTTTCTTAAATATTTTTCTTAAATATTTTATAAGGTAAATTAATGAACGGCGGACAGGGGAAATTACAACATTAATAATTTTATGTCCCGATTTAAATTTAGGAAGCCTTGAGTATCCGGCCCTGGATTTCAGAGAAATGATAATCTAACAATATAGTTAGATTGTGCTGTCTTGTGCTAATCTATTTATTATATATTGTACTAATAATTTACTAACTATCGATCACTTTGGCCTCTGTAACCGGGTCGTGTCTGGCCCAACTAATAATCCTGTCCTATCCTTCGGTTTTGTTATATGTACATGGGTGTACTGTGTGTGCCCGGAAGTCCGGGAGATCCTGCTATAATGCTTGGCCGTACACTCTCAATTCATCAATCAATAAAATGTTAATTTTTTGTAATGTGTAATATATTCTGTTTTGTCCATTAATATAGTTTAATTAATTTAATTTTAAAATACTTAAAGGGATCTCTTTTTAATTTACTAATAAATAATCCAATTTTCAGAATAAACATAGTTCTAGAATTAATCATTATTATAGGGATCAAAATTAATCCCGAATTTCAAATTTAAATTTTAGTTTGAATCAACCCTCCAGGATTAATAAGTAGTGAATAAGTTGTAGTTTAGAAATTGTGTAGTCCTGTGCTAACTATTTTTACTATATAATTACTAACAATTTATTCTTATCCTTCGGCTGGGGATGGATAAATGGGTGTACGAGGTGTGCTCGGAAATACTGAAGATGCTGTTATAATAATTATTCATTTAAGTAATAACATTTGTTATTATGATGTTTATTAATTAAATTTAGTTTTCAGAGTTGTCTGGGAATTTGTATGTTAATTTTATTTGTTGATTCTTAATATACTTATAGTACCTAATTGATTTATTGAATTATTAATAAATCTATGTATTGTGGTGCTGTAATATTAACATTTAAATCATTTTATATAAATTTTATAAAATAATTGAATTCATAATTATATATTTTCTTTTCTTAATCGGTAGGAAATTGATGATTAGTTTTAAGTAAAATTTTATGTTTAAACGGTTTAATGTTTATGTTAATTCTTGTTGCAGTAAGTAATAATTTTTAATTGGATATAAAGGACCATTAATAAGGAAATAAGCGCTGTTATTTTAAAGTTTTATTAAATATTTTATCAGGTAAATTAATGAAAGACGGACCAGGATGAAATTACAACATTAATAATTAATACTTTTTAAGTCCTGTTTTAGATTTAGGATTTAGGGAGTCCTGAGTATCCCGCCCTGGATTCCAGAGAAATAATCATCTAATAATGTAGTTAGATTGTGTTGTCTTTTGTGCCGTCTATTTACTAACTATCGATCGCATTGGTGTCTGTAACCGGGTCGAGTCTGTCCCAACTAATAATCCTATCCTATCCTTCGGTTTTGTTATGTGTAAACGGGTGTACGGTGTGTGCCCGGGAGTCCGGGAGACTTGCTATAATGCTTGGCCGTACACTCACAATCAATCAATCAATCAATCATAAGTTAATTATTTTATTTTGTTATAGTTATTTTGCAATAACGTCACAAAGCAAAATTTGTTTACAAAAATAGGTAATTCAATAATGACACTTTTAAAATTGGGGGTGTTTAAGAGTTGCATTATCGGCATTAAAAAAATTAAAGCATTAAAAAAATTTAGAATGTCAGTAGTTAGTGTCCAGGTAACGATGCAACGGCTCTAGGAAAATTACTTATCATTTAAATCCGTTTTACTCAAAATGATATTTTTTTAGTTGTGTCACTGTTGAAGCGGGGGTGCGATATAGGAAAATGTCCATGCCCCATGTGTTTTATATACGAATTAAAATTTCCGAATGTTTTGATGAATTTTGACAGGTGTCCGCATGTGAAATTCGTCGAGAATAGGGCCCCAGTATTCCCATTGTACCTACAAATAATCCCTATGCTCGTAAACATTTATTCTCATAGAGAGGAAACAATACGAGAGTAAAGTGAAAGTCAACTACTTTTTAAAAGATGGCAGTCCGATGGAAAAAGTGATTGCATTTTACCGAACGAAAGCAAGTTTGATAATTTTTGCTACCATATGGAAAAAAACGAATTTCATGTGTTTTACGCGGGAAAACTATTATGTCAACCGTCGAAAAATTAAAAGCGACTCTATCCCTTCATGAGGTCTTTTATGAAAAAATTTTGAACAAAATGGATGATATCGTTCGAGTAAAGGTTAGAGCGATTGTTAAAATGATAAACATCTCCTTACGTAACACCCTACCGGCTCATACGTCTCTATAGTCACCACCCCCAAATTGGTTTGAATAACACTGTGAATTGCAAATAATATGTGGTCGATTTATGTGCATAGGCTATCAAAAAAAAAATCCACTTGATATTTGCTTTTGCACACAAAAAAACCTCACCGACATAAACGCGCACGAGCAAAAAGCACACATGGAAAATTGTCCGAACAGAAAAATTCTCACATCTGTTCAAATGGCACACACATAGGGCAAAAAAGCACCAGTTGCTCTAGCAAACCATTTTATATTTTATGCCATCAATTTTCCGATATTATGTTGAGATGCAATTAAAAGCAATTTATTGCCACTGACAAAGCTTTTAATTTTTACTAGACCCACTTCAAAGATACCATGGACGATTAAGCCATAGTTCCAAGAGGTATATTCTGAAATTAATAAGAGCAAATCGACTGGCCTTTATTTGTTAATAGTTTACCCATTTATATTCTAAATTATGTGGCTTAGTAACAATATTAAATATTTAAAATAATTTACAAAAACTTGTCATTTCAGTAGGGAAAAGGATGGTCCAGAACCAATGTTGAAACATTTACTTGGAGCTAGTTGGGGTTATTGATTGATTCTTTTATCTATTTTGTTGTTTAGTCGTTAAATTTCAGTTTATTTGAATCCATTTTGAAATCTAGTTTTAGCATTACTTATTTAATGTATCTAGGGGCCGGATTAAATGGCTGGCTGGATTGATAAGGGTAATTATTTATTGGAAACCATACAAGTCTCTTTGTATAACCTTTCCATGTATTACTTAAGCTGAAAGGACACCAGCAGGAGATGGCATCAATTTGGTTAGATAAGTTTAAGGTTATTTCGATTGCCCCTGTGATATGCAGAACCGAGTTCCATTATAAGCTTCTGTAGAGAAACACTATATCTGTAACTATAGAAGATGGGGAATTCATTATTTTGAGGTTATTCAGCTTAGGAACGAAGGAGAGGGTTATATTTGATCGCATTGTTTTAAATCGTAGTCGTTATCTAGGTCCTCCAGTTACATCAGTGATCCTTGAAGTGAAAATATAACATTGTCAAATATTTCATGTCTTCTAATAAATAAAAAGGAAACTGGAAGTACCTGTATTGATAATTGAATTTTGTGAAACTTGAAAGGTAAGAAGGTAAAATTATGAAATTATTGGGTTCGAGACGAAATATGTTTCTGGTTCCCTTTCTCTAAATATATGGGCTTGAAATTGATTTTTTTAGGAAATGTCTGTATATACAATATAATCCAGCAGTCCTTTGCTTTAGATGCATATTTAACTCGAACGAACTGAATCACCACGCTATCTAATAATAAATTGATTGCTAGCTCGCACAACAAGGTATGTATATTTTAATGATATATCTGATTATTGATTTGAAAATTTACAGCTTTGTATTTAAATATACCACTTCAACATCACGCCAACAATAATATACATTAGTAACATAAATAAACGAATTATTATTAAATGAATTTTTAAAGTTTCATCAATATTTAACAAAGTTTTATCATCAAGCAATCAACAATTTTTCAAAAGCCATTGACTTTGTGATTCAATTTATTACACAACAAAGATTCGCAGTGGTTTGTACATTTTCGGTGCTTACGAAAAGGTCCGATGATCAAAAAAAAAAAAATTAAAGTGATTCATAAATTTCGAAGCACACCTTCAAAGACCATTAGTTAAGCGTCTTGTTAATTATTTTATATTTTTGGAGGCGTAAAAGTTTTAAAAACGCAACCGGACAAGTTGTGACTGTAAATACTAAAAAAAAAATCGGTTTAAATAAAAATTTGAATTTCCAGATTCACCAGATGGCCAATTATTTTGAGCCAACTTTGTATTTTCAGCTCAAATTTATTGGATTTATTGGACAATTCAATGTTAGACTTAATGCTTGGTAATTATGATTTGCTTTTAATATCGGCTTCATATATTTTGCAAAATTAATCGCTATTTCCATAATAACTCCAGGTTACGATCAAATTTTTCTCATTAATCTACCATATATATTGGACCCTCAACGTATTTTCTCGAATTATTCGATTTGCATCTATAGTTGACCTTTTTAATGATGTTCCTCACAATTGGATTTCAATTGGCTTTGGGTTGCTATTTTTTAAAAAAGCTACTCTCCAGCCCCGCTTGATGGTATAATGTTTAATTCAATCATATCTAAACAGGCCGGCGAGGAATAATCTGGATTTATCTCACGAAAATTAATTTTCTTGTCATTAATATTTCATGGTGCTTTTGAATAGTTTGGAACAACTGTTCCATTCAGCAATTTAATTGAATTAGTCAATTCGAACGAATATTCAATTAGTGTGCTTCAATATTCTCTAGTCTGTAAAGATTTTAAGATGAACAATTATGAGGTGAATCCAAAATTAAATCGGGTAAATAACGAAAACTGTCCAAAACTTATTAAGTAAGTCCAAAACGCAAATTACTGGACCAATATATTGTCCAACTGGGAAGACAACATTTACCATAAATGCTATAAGATTTTTTCGTAAAGCCATAAAAATTGCAACTGGCATAGAAAACAGATAGAAGAAATTGCCAATTTTGACCAGTAAATGGAAAGTATTTTCCACACTATCTGTCAATACCAATCCATGCGAGTTTTCAATATAGTGAACACTTTAAAATTTGGTTGATGCGCTTCAAAAGTTCAGGAATTATATGGCTCTTAATTAATAATGCAGAACTATCAACTTCACTTTCATCTTTACGAAATGAGAATTTTTTAATGTGTTAACAAAAATATCGTTTAAGTTACAGAAAATTGGTCAGAATTTTAAGAGCTTTCAAATTTAGAAAAAGCTAAGTAACACTTTAAGTAATTCAGTTACATGTTCTAGAATTTTTTTAATAACGATAATTTATTGTATGATGTTACATCAAATTTTTAATGAAATCGGTGTGATTATTGTTGTTGTCAAATTCCTAAATGAAATATTGTTGTTGTCAAATTTATTAAAATTTCTAATACTTGTGATTTTAGAGGTTAAGCTTCTTTTTCGCGCCATATTTGGTGTTAACAAAAATATTATTTGTGTTACAGACGATTGTACAGAACTTTATGGGCTTAATGTTCAGAAAAAGCTAAAGCCAGGTAATTCAGTTATAAGTTTTTATTGCAAATTTTGAATGAAACCAATATTATACGATATTATTGTTGTTGTCAAAAGCCTAAATGAAATATTGTTGTTGTCAAATTTACAAAAAATGTGAAATTCTCGTGATTTTAGAGGTAGAGAATGATTTTCACGCCGTATTTGTTGTTAACAAAACTATCAGTTGCACAGAACTTTATGAGCTTTAAAGTTTAGGAAAAGCTAAAACCAAACAATGATTGAATTATCTTAATTAACGCAGTAAAAAATGCGCTTGTAGGTTCTAAAACAGTAACATCAAATTTTTAATGAAACCTGCATTATATTTTGTTGTTGTCAAAATCCTAAATTGTTGTTGTCAAATTTAATAAAATGTCAAATACTTGGGATTTAAGAGGTTGACATTAACTTTCGCCCCATTATTAGTGTTAACAACAATATTATTTACAGTTACAGAACTTTGTGAGCTTAGAAAAAGCTTAAACCAAACAAGCAGAAAAAAACTGTCTGCGCTTTCCTAAACCCCTGACTTTAAACAGCTTACACAGTAGTTTGTGTGTTGCTGCCAATTTCCCGTGTCATGTCTAAAATCTAGTTAGTTAGTCAAAATGGATCAACAAAATAGTTATATCGTTTAGTGCAAAAAAACTAAACTCGATTTAGTAGAAAATGATCGAATTTAGTTTTTTTTTTTTTTTTTTTAATTTTAATAATTTTTAAAATTTTGTAACTCGATATTTGTGGAACTTTGAAATTTTAGACTAGCATCATAAAACGTGATAAAAAGTTTTTAGAACCAATTTAAAGCTTTCGTTATTTCGGATCAGCTTCTTATAGTTTTGTATGGTATATCGAGTTATTATTGTATACAATAGAAACGTTCGACTTATTTTTTATCCATAATTAAATAACGCCAGTTTTACGAGTAGTTTGACGTAAAAAACTTGAATTGACGTTGTTTATTTTCGCTGTTAAGTTATTTTATAATTATTTAATTCGTTATTTCTTTATTTAATGGATTCACAATTAAACACAAATTAGTCATAGTGATGATACCAGCTGTTAATATTAATTGGAATGATGTGCACGCACTTGAATTTTATACGAATGTTGTTGTTCCGAAATCGTAAATTTGAATTTATTGAATTTATGTTAATATAATTGGGTGATGGATAGCCACCTTTATTTATGTGTGCATTTTGATATTTAAAAATCATTTTAAAAAAAATGGTGATGAAAAGCCTTTTGTACAAGGTACATATTTTCATAACATTGCATTGGAATAATTAAAACTAAAAATTAAAAAAATTTCGCCGGTTTTTTCATTATTTTGTTTAAATATTTTCATGCATCCCCCACACAAAATCACCCCATATCGATATGGGTGATATTATGAAATGCGGATTAATATCCATTAAAAATTTGTTTTAAACGATCAAAACGTGCAAATCTGATGCTATAATATTATGTGAATGCGGGTAAAGTCATAATTTGGAACATTAAATATCAAATTTAATTTCTTAAGTTTAGAGAAAAAGGTTATTTTAAAATTCTTGTGTGTGTTTGTATATGTGGCTTATGGATTAAATTCTTTACGCCTTGTACAAATGCGAATACTGCATATTATATGCAGTGCTGTATAATGAAATCATTTTGAAATATTTTTTGGTGTGGTTTGTAAAGGTTGTTTACAGTTTTGTGATTATGATGGTATAACATATTCTTGGTGTTTGGTAGATTTTAAAATTAAAATAAATTAAAAACAGACGAAATGAGTTTATGACATTGGTTTCAGCTAATTTTCTTTTTTTAAAGCAAAGACGCTTTTTCGTTTAATATGTAATTAATTATTCTGACCGTAAAGAAAATCAGACGTATCACTATATTGAGTTGGGCATTGGGCGGTCGAGTTGTTGGGGTTGATATTAATTAGGGGGCTTAGTCGAGGGTTGAGGTGAATACAGTTGAGCATATTCGTGTAAAATGCCATTTTTTACATTTTAAAGCAAAAAATGTAAAAAATTCGTAAATTACATTAAACTGTAACAAATAATAACAAGTAATTAACTGAAAATTTAAGACATAAAGTTAATAAAAATTATACGGATAGTTTTTAGTTTTCTATAATTCAAAATTATTTTTTTTTACTAACTATCGTAATGTAATGCCTTCTGTTTCATATATTAAAAAATTCTACTATTCGATAAAACTAACTAACGTCATCCAGCGACATTTTTGATAAATCTTCAAACAGTTTAAAAGTTAAGACCTTATGATCATTCATTTAACATTAAATAAACAAGAATAAATTATCACTGTTGAGACTTGTGCTCCCGCTGAGGCCATACCGTCGAAAAGAATCCGCTCGGTTGAGGGTACTCCATCGGCACAAAAAAGGCCAGGGGGGAAGAATCTGTCCCGGTGGTCTCGGGTTCTGCGGTCCGGTCTGGAGTTACTTTCTGGCAGGCCGTGGAGTCGGAGATCGTTGGGACCTTGCCCTCTGGTTTTTCAAAGGTTGTCCTCACTGGAGAGCAACTTAAGGCTTCCCAGGAGGGCATCCTAGATAAGGTGCTAGAGTAAAAGGCCAAGGAGCTGAAACCTAATTTCCTTGGCAGTAAGCTTCGGCCTGATTGGCTGGTAGTATCTTGCGCTGACCAGGAGACTGTCCATGGGAGGGTGCACGGCGAAAAACCTGCCTCGAGCCAGGATTGTGTTCGCCACCTTCCCAAATAGTGCTGAATTGCCCACGGAGAAGCTTTTTGGTTTTATCAAAAGCCAAAACGAGGGCATGCAGGTGATCAACTGGAGAGTGATCAGGAGAGAGGCAAAAGGCTCTTCAGCCTTTTGCACTTTCTCTACGGTCCACTCTTCAGTTGAGAAGCTCAAGCTGGTTGGCTTTAAAGTCACCTATAAGTTTGGGACTGTTAAACTTCATCCCAAGCTGGTCAAGCTTGTGGAGGCTACGGTGGCGGCACCTGTAGCCAAGACCGCTTGTAACACTCCTTTACAGGAGAAGAAATTTCAGTTAGGTCAATTGACGACAAAATCTGGAAAGAAATCGATTACCTAAATCTAATCATAAATCAGAGCAGAATATTCTATTGGAAAACCTTCAGTCAAGGCAACCACATTTAACTGTTTCCATAAATCGGACGGCAATTTTAAATATTGTTCGATTTTAAATATTGTTTTCACTCAATTAAGTGAAGGAAAATTTAATGAAAATTCGGCCCTTCGGCCCAATCGGCCTTTCCACACTTTCGGCCATTAGACCCATTCGGCCTTTCGTCATTCGGCCTTTCGACATTCAGCCTTCCGACCCATTCGGCCTTTCGGCGTTCGGCCTTTCGACATTTGGCCTTCCGACATTCGGCCTTTCTACCTCAAACGGCTAACTTCAGTAGCATCATATATGTATGTAAGGTTTTTCACACAGTTTTTTCTGACTTTATCGTTCAGTCTGTTGACGAACACCACGGCTTCGTATTATCAGCAGATGACGAGGTTCTGATTGGACCGTCTCCATTATCTATTTTTCAAACACGATACAGGTGATTTTTTGGAGGGTTGTCAATATGTACTCAGTTTTGTCAAAATCGATAAAATAATTTTGTTTGTTACCTCGACCTGGCCTTTTCCTCTTGGAACTCGGCTTATCACTATATGTTTGATTGACGTTTTGTTCGTCACAACAACTTTTGAACTCATTTGATATAAAACTTGATCCGGCGTCGATTATTATTCGTCTAGGGTTTCCGAATGTCATTTTTTGTACAGACAATCGGTCTTTGAGTTCTTTGGCGGAATTTGTAATTTTTATTATTAATTGTCGTCGGGCCAAGAAAATCAATATGGTGTCGAGTGGGACACTTTCTTTATAAATCGGTGTCAAATTATATTCTTTTAGGCTAGACTTCTTTTTTGCTAGGACACAAGGTACACAATTTCCAATGCATTCTTTTACTTTATCGCTCAGTTTTCCAGTACAAAAACTCTTGTTTGACAACATTTTGAGTAAACTATTCTTCAACTTGTACAAGATCTCATTTTGGACAAAGTAATCGTCATAATTCGGGTGATCATTTAAAATTGTTTGTATCATCTTTTAATTTAATTACGATTGTTTCGTATTTATTGGCTTAGTTTAGTGCGTATGCATATAACATCGTGTTACCGCTTTCGTATTCGATCTCGTAATTAAATTCTTCGAGATAAAGCGCCCAACATCCTATCTCTGTGACTAGATGTTGGTTACTAATTGTTAAATTAAAAGAATTACAATCCGTCACGGTTTTGAATTTTATTTAGCTTTTACCGCAAAACCTTATATGTACTTCCTCATGTAACCAATTAAACCAAGGACACTTGGCAATTTGTTTACATTTCTCGAAATCGGAAAATTTTTGACGGCTCGAATTTTCGCATCTTTTGGTTTGATCTTACCGTTGAAAACTATTTGTCTAAAGTATTCTATGGTTTTCTTCATAAATTGGCATTTACGTCAGCTTTCTTAATGAATACGTTGTTTATAAATCGTATAAACACGGCAGGGCTCTTGCAATACCCAAACGGCACTTTTATAAATTCGTACTGGTTTGAGTCTGTAATAAATGCTATATATTTTCGACTATCATGAGCTACATTCACATGAAAGAAACCATCTTTCAAGTCCAGTACGCTGTATACTATTGTTGTGGCTAATTTGCCCAATTCCATATACGCCATTGAGTACTTATCTTTCACAACTTGCGCGCTTAATTTTCTGTAATCGACTTGCAAATTCTGAATTGGATTCGCTATTATTCCATGTTGTAACCAATTCGTCACTTGTTCATCTACGATTTTTTTCAAGTGGTGTTTCATCTCTCAATATTAATTAGGCCACAATTTCAGTACCAACGTTCTTTTCGGGTTATAAAATTCTTGTAAATTGTGTACGAATTTGTATAGTATTGTGTATTCACATCCAATTTCAAATCTTCTTTGTCAATTTTCATTAACTGCAATGTTTCGCCAACATCAGGATTATTCTGCAAATCGAAGATTTCCGACCGTATTCTGTTAACCCTTTTTTTAGTACGTTTTGTCCCCGCCTGTTAACATTGCGGCAACTGTCAATCATCGATTTTGCGTTTCAAGTCAATAGCTTCTTGCTATAAATCAATTTATGTAAATCGGACCAACCAACTATCTCACATTCTTTTCAAAATTCTTCAAACTGTTTTGAACACTGATTGTTCCTTTTTCGCCAAATTTAAGCAATGGTCCTTCCAAATCGTTAAAAGAAAACTACTTGTTTAATAAATATTCCTCGGTTTCTTGATTCGTCTTTGACTTCTGAAGGTTACATTGGTCGTATAAACCTTCAATTGAACATGTATCGAGTATTCACTACGATTCGCGCCTTCTTTAACATCGTCTTTATTTTTGAATTAATCCGTATGGCCCGTTTTCATAATTTCATGGTTTTCTCTAAAATTTCGTCTTTCTGTCTCATGATCTTGTCTTGAAGTAGGACTTTTTCTTGAAAATCCTTGCTGATGGTATAGACTTATTTTCTATGTCAGGCATTGTCCGAAAAATAAACTAAATATTTTTTCTTATTCTGAAAGGTAATAGGGCTAGGACGTAACGTAGGGAATTTTTTTTTTTTTTTTTGTAGAAATGACAGCTGTTTCAAAAAAAACTCAAGCGATACAACGTCAATTATCTTTTCATTGCATCACATATCGCTTGCTCCCTCTTCATATCATCACCGCAGGTTACTGGATTGTGTCTCGTTTGTGTTGATTGTGTTGGAATGAAAACCTGAAGGAGTTGGATTCTCATATCCAACATGTACTCACAAAAAAATTAAGTTGTCAAATAACATTTCGAAAATTTGGATATTTTCTAACCGTCCAGTTATTTGTTTATTACAGTTTCGGCTAGGCGGTTAAAGGCAGCCTATCTATAAAATGCCTATCTATATCGATAGACCTAAGTCTTTCGAAAGCTGGACAACAGCATGCGATGTGAATACAATTGTCTTATGTAAGTAAGGATTTCAACCAGCATTATTTACTGGTCCGGTGACAAGGTGCTTTCTAAAAACGGGTGCAACTACTAGCAAGGAACAGCAAAGAAAATGCTGACTTTCTTAGAAACTTAAATTTCATTAGCATTTAATTTTCTATTTTTGTAACATATTCATATTCCAGCTAACCAAATCTTTTCGTAATCGATTAAAACAAATTAAGCAAATCAAACAATATTATACATAAAACAACCTTTCTTCCTTAGTGAACCACATTCGATAATAAATTACCCTCGTCTAAATCGTAATTAACACATCAAGTTCACATCTAATTACTCAGACCAAGACCCCCATATCTTTCCCATATATATCCATGTCATTTCAATTTGACACGCATTTTAATGATTTAGGAATGAGATAAAACCCGATATTGTCATTTTTATCAGCAGCATAATCTCCAAACAGATTAAAATTATATTCATTGTATCTTATCTAATTATTTATATAATCATAAGAAAATTTGTCATCTTCCAGTATAAATCTAACTACACATAAATTTTAGATAAAATTACAATTTTGGATTTTTTTCACATACACACACATGTATGGTATATAAGAAATGTTTAGTCAATCGTTCAAAATGGATTATTATGTTACATTTGATTTTATTATTTCAGCATCTCTCGGTGTGTACAAAAAAAAAAAACAAAAAAAAAAAAAAAAAACTTGGAAATAGTGAATGAAGGGTGGAAAATCTATATGCCAAGATGAATCATCATTATCATACGAGAGAATTTAGTTACACGCGCGCTTAAATAACAAACTCGAATTTAGTTTATTAAACTTAAGTTTCTTGCTCCCAATCAACTTTAAAGAAAAAGCCTTTGACAAATACATACATATTGATATGTATATGTGCGTGCTTGTGTTTATATTTTGCTTGGGGCTTAGTTTTATTTTTATTCGTGAAGAGTGATTGTAAATGCGATGTTATAGAATGAGTGTTTGATTCATATATCCTCAAGAAATTTGACCTTTTTGCTGGAATTTTTTGGAGTATAACCTTTGTTGAGTAATCTCATTGTTTTTTTTTTATTCTTTCAGTTTAAATTTTTCTTCTCTTCCCGATTATTACATAAATGAATTTGGTATAAGTATAAATCGCTAAGAACAACAACAAGGATTTTCTACATGAAATCAGTTTTTATTAAATTTATAGCCGTAATCTTTCATTTTGTAGGGCTATAAATAAACAATATTTGAAGATAAGATTATAAGATAATAAATCTTAATGTAGTTAACTTTTGGAATTTTAAAAAATTTGCCAAGATATTTCGGTAATAGTGCGACATTAATGACCTAAAATTATTTTTGTTTTATAGATTTTTGGCAGATATACTAAACCAACTTAATCAGCATTATGCTTGAGCAATTATGTACATATAATTATTATTAATGTTCATAGTTGGATTTGGTTTAATTAGTAAAAAAAAATTTTTTTTTTTTAGTCTTGTAACACGGTTTTTTGAAATATGTATCTGCATAAACGAGACGTTTGCCAAAATTAATTTTAAGTATAGTAAAAAACTTAATGTGTTGAAAATGAAATAAGGTCGGTCGCTAATTTTTTATTTATTTTAAGTACAATCAGTTATACCTATATTCTTAATGTTATTATAGTACTGGCTGTGCTTGAAGATTTTGTTTCTATAAATTTTAGGATTTTGAAAAAATTCAAAATGCTTTCTAAAGAGATTGGAATTGTTTACGACAAGTTAACTCAAATTTATTTAACAAAATCAAGATAAGATTTATGCAAGATGCTGCAGTTGGTGTGATACAGAATGGTCATCCAACTCTATTTATAATTACGATCTGCAATTCGCATAGTGGTCAGAAATCACTGACAACTTATTGTTTGGAGAAGTACCTCATGATCGACCTGAATTAGTAGCAAGGAGAGGATAGAGAGATATTTGAAAAATATAAGTCATGGAGATACGTCATTATTGATAGAATTTATGATAGTGAAGCAATTGACCAATTTATTTGGTCCACTCGTAACTAAATTTATGATGCATGGACCACGTGGTGAAGTAAATTCAAATTCTTCATGCATATCTAAAGGAAAATATAAACAAAAAATTTTCCCAAACAAAATAACAAATTTACTGAAGTAAGAATCAATGGCTGTCCAGCGTACAAACGGCCTAAAGGAAGATCGGTGCAACTTGGAAAGGAATTAGTTGACGATCAATGGGTAGTTCCATACAATGCCTATTTCTTTTGAAGAAATTCAATTGTCACATCAACGTTGAAGTTTGCTTGTTTCATTAAGAGTATTAATTACTGCTAAACAAATACATCCGCAAAGGAAGTGGTAATGCTTTAATAACCCTTAAGATGATAAACAGTCTATAAATGATGCAGCACAGACAGTTCATGAAGTTAGTAGAGTACCAGGAATCCCGAAATTAACAAGACTTATTGGATGCCAGGAAGTATTTGTATAAAAATATTCCATTCACTTTAAATTTGCAGATAAACAAACTCGATTTGTACTGAATCAGCGCAAACTATTTGATTTCATACTCGCATTATGTCATCCTATAATGATCCAAATACATTGTGGGAAAATCACCGAGAAAAATTTGATTGAGAATTTGGTTCATAGATTTGGTGAAGAAGTTTGCATCGCAAGAATCGTTTTGGTACCATCTGATTGACGACTTACCTTCACATTAATAGGACGTCCATTTCCAGTAAGACCAGCTTTTAGAATTGACTAATTACCATCAATAAATCTCAAGGACAAACATTAAAAAAAAATTGGTATTCTTTTGCCGCAACCTGCCTTTGGGGCGTGGTCAACTTTATGTTGCAGTCTCCAGAGCAAAATCAATGGATGGAATTAAATTTGTGATCAAGGATACAATGAATCAAGGAAAGCTAATCGGAAGTTCCACCTAAGTTTCCATATTGAATGTGCTTTTCAAAGAAATATTATTGAATTTCAGTTATAGCCAAGATAATATCGAATTCTACAATGAACCAATACCAAGAAAACTACCAGATACTGACCCAAAGTAATTGCAAGAATGTAATTCGAACTATTGAAATTATAAATTCGAACTAAGATGAGAAAAGACTGTACGAATTTAACCAATGCACTTTAAAATAAATCCTAATCTTCAAAACTAATGAATTTTGTGTAGCCTGATAAGTCAAGTCACCATTTAAAAAAACGTACACTCAGGCCTTATTCTAACATGCTGTCAGACCCAAATTGTGCCAGTGAGTCTAAATGAAAAGCAGGAAGATTTTAAAATTATTTTCAACCAATCAATCCGATACTACCCGATTTTTACTGAATATAAAATTTATAATGAACAACTCAACATTTTGGCGACATTTTTTAATTGGTGCACCAGAGCGTTTCAATAATAAAGGAGATATCGAAAGCTATATTGAGAGGTTTGATTTTTGACCGGTTTCGATTCAATAAATGAGACCAACAATTAAATGAATCGATAGCGGAATATACAGTGGAATTGCAAAGATTATCACGAACCTGTGATTTTAGTATTTTTAGACGGTGCTTTACTGGATCTCTTGATTTTCAGTCTAAAAAGTGAAGCTAAACAAAAAAAATTGCTTTCCGAAAGCAGTAAACAAAATTTTAGGACATTTACAGGAACTTGCGTTTTTGGAGTCGAAAACAATAATTGATAGAGGTGATGCAGTTAAGAAAGTCAAGTGAAGTGCTAAAAAATTTAGTACGCACAGTGATATGATAAAACAGATCCTACATAAACAGGCGATTGTCCAACGAAAACTGGAAATGTTTTTTTTTTGTTAAGCACATGGTTATGGGAAAAAATGTTTCCAAAAATATTGTAAGGTGAACTCAGTCGAAGACGAAAGCTTAGTCGAAGACGAAAGCTGGTGCGGCGATTACAGTGATTAGCTTTTAGTCCAAAATTTGCAAAGTTTTGCTTGACTAGAGTTTCAACGAAATATATGGTAGCAAACGGTGAAACATTGGGCGTTGTGGAAAAGGCAGTTGTTTGTGTTAAGAGTAGAGTAACGGAATAACAATTGAAATGTTTGTTTTCAATGAAAATATTCGCGAGTTTTCTATGGGTGGTAACGGAGTACAAACCCCGTGTTGGGTCTAAAAAGGAAATATCCCTCTGTGTTTTCAAATGAGCCTTCTTCCATAAAGGATTTTAAAGCAACCATTGTTTTGGAGGAAGACACAAAGCCGATATTCTGTAAACCGTATACTACTTGTTGTAATAGCTGAAAACTCTTCAGAACTTTTCTTTTAGATAAGGGCGGCTAGCTATTGACATATTCTGATAGCTGGTGCAGATCAAAAAGAACGTCAGCGCAATGTGGAATCATTGTTTCAACAACTTGCTAAGTATAACGTTCACGGGCCACATTATTCATGGTTGTAGAAAAAGACCGAGCCCAAGTAAGATTGCGGGTTTGTAAAATGTTCCACTAACTCAAAATGTCACACAGCTCAAGGCTTTTTTGTCGATGATGGCGTCGGAACTGACTTTATCTGGACCAGAAGATGCAACGATACATTTGGAAGATGAAAAAAGGAGCTGAATGCGAGCAACCTCTTCAGCCGTTATGACCCAAGCAAGGAGCTGTACCTCAAGGAACTGAGAAAGGCGATCGACTATTGATGTTTGCTTCTGCGAGTTTATCAATAATTTTCGGAGTGAATAAATTCCATAAGAATTTGTTTGTTCTTTTGTCCTAGTGACCAGCTTTAAGTGTAGCTGTTTGATAGTAAAAGAGGCCTTCCAACTGTTGCTGCTAATAGACCGCAGCGATTTGGTGTTATATAGTCTGGATATCATTACACAACTAAGTATCGGAAGGGACAAGACCTTGTGGTGCCAGATGCCTTAGCGCAATTACCTCAAAAAGGCTAATTTAGGGGAGATGTGATTCATCCTAGTTTTATTACTGATCCGGGATGAAACCATATTTCGTCCGCAAGAACGAGCTAACTGTTGAGGATGGATGCTTCGTGCGGGGTATTCGTTTTGTTATATCATTGTCGTCACAAAAGCAGGTTCTTCAATTACTACATAAAGAGCATCCGGGAGTCGTAATAATGACAATGCTAGCAACATGAATACAGAAGAAATCCAGAAGGTTGTCAACACGCGTAAAGTTTGCCAAAGATATCAAAACGTAAGCACAGCTGATTTCAAAGACTCAAAGTGACCAAGGAATGTATCGACTTCAAGCAAACTTTTTTTGAGGATTGAAGTTCAAATAATATATGGAGCAACTGCTGCTGATCTAATCATTAATCTCCAGCAAATATTTTCAAAGTTTGGGTATTCGATATAGAGCTAGTAACAGAAAACGGTCCACCATTTAGTTCATCGGAGTTCATAAAGTGTTGCTAATGTAATGGCATATCACCGTTAAGGAGTCCGGCATATGTGTTAATTGACTTAGTAATTCAGGATAGTGCTTTTGATAAAGCAAACGAACGAAAGATTCTAGAATAAATTTTAGTAGAGTCTAATTTCGATGATTCGAACGAAGACCCCGATTACACATCATCTACCAACATCGTTTCAATGGTTAGTGAATCACAGGTTATTGAAGAAATAAATTTAACTGAAACTGGGATAAAAACTAAAACTCAAAATATCAAAACAATTGAATATAACAGCGTTGAAGCTGCCAAACAGGTTGTTGGAGTGGAGTACAAACCGTTACAGGAGCCAAAGAAACCTCTAAACCGAGGTGTCACACGAAGCGTCGGTAATTTTTTTAATTTTTCTCTGTAATTTTAGTAAATTTCATAATGAACAAAGTCAAACCGAACACAATACACGTAATATATGGCTAAATTTTAAACGGCAATTAAAAAACAAAAAAAGCTGAAATTTATGCAAAATACATTAAAAGCAAGTGGGGATCGATGAATGGTTTCATTTTCACATGAAATCCCAACATAAAATAAATATTTTGAAGAGCCCAAGTAACAATTTGGAGTTGTCAAAACGTTGTGCCATCTAAAATTCACAGCAATTTAGTTATAATAACATCATAAAAAATAACCCAAAAAGTTAGTTTGTTGGTTTGTTTGTTATAACAGCAAACACATTTTATATGTAATTTCGCTGGTTTAAAAGCAATATAGTTAGTTAAAGGAATCGGTTTCAAAATAGCAAAACAATCAGAAATAACTAAGTAGTAACAATTTGTTGAATATTTTATGAAATATTGAAAGGGAAAATATGACTTTGCTTGTGATTTTTAATCGTAAAAATACACGGGAAACAAATTTCATCGACCACTTTGAAAAAATAGGTCAGAAAAGGAAAATGCGACATAAAAATATTTGATATTAATAATAAAATTAAAATCAAAAATTTTTTCCAAAAAATTTATTTTTGCTAAAAAATAAATCCAAATTTATTAAAACGCTGCTGGTAATCAACCAAAAGCTGAAGATTGGCGTTTTTTTTAAATTTGCGAAGTTTTTTAACCAGATAAATGATGCAGCCATTTTTATGAGAAGAACAACTAAATTAAAAGATGACTTTAATATATGTAACAGCTAAATAGCATAATAGATAACCATTTTAACTATTTGTTCTATATTAATTATTATTACAGCTAAAGTGTCTTACGAACTTACGAAAAAGTAACCAAAATGTATTAAATGTTTAAGTAACTAATTAGCTTTTGAATGAGAAAATCACTGATCATAAAACATTATTGTTTTGTGTTAAGCGTTTTAGCTGTTGGACTTTGTATAGAATATTATTTACTTTAACCCTCTAGCTAGCAATTCTTTCTGACTGGGAAAATTATGGTATGGTAACTTTAATGTGAAAAAATCGAAAATTAGGTCTAAAATGTTCTCAGGTTAAAATTACTAACATATTACTACATTAACAAACATTTTATAATACAAAAACATCACTAATTGAAAATCTAATTCCCAGTTAAAATGTAAAAGCACCAACCGCCAGTCAAATAATATTTGGTCTAACGAATGCATACTAATATTTCAGAAAAATAAGGGTCCGTTGCGCCTTTCGGCAAAGCTAAGCTATTCGATGTGAGATAATTTTGTTTATAAATATCTCTCAATTGCAAACGAAGCCTTTTACAACTTATTAGCACACTTGCATTAAATCAAGCAAGATTCGTTTTCCTGTTTTGATAGCAATGCAAAATATTTTGCTAATTCCTCGCTATGTCAGCTAACATCGCTCACACGACGTATCGATGTTTCCTACATTTTACATTATTAGCTCTTTTCACTCGAAGTACTCCTCCCAAGTACTGTCAATATTTGGCGTTGTACTCGAAGGGTGCTTCTCAAGCACACTCTCTGATTTCTACGATAAGAAAAACAAGACACTAATAATATTTCTTGTACACTTGGACATTGTGACTTGGACTTGTTCAAAAAAATATTTAACGAAGGTGTTTGAATTACACAAATAATAACCGTTAACGCACATACATAATATTATAAACAACTTATAAAAACGAACCTTCTAGAGGGTTCACAACATTGATTTAGTTATAAAATTACATATAGTACACATAAAGATTCTGCGGTGTGTTAAGCAGTTTTGCTGAGTGTTAAACAATTTTACTTTGAGTTAAGCAGTTTTCCTTTTTTTTCCACGTTTAGTTTACTCATATAAATTTTGCTTTAAGTTAAGCAGTTTTTCCTTTTCCACAGAAATTACTGAAACAGTACATTTTATCTTTAATAATGGTAAGTGTTTGCTATGAAATCATTTTTTCTAGAGATTTTAAGTTTATTTAATATTATAAGTGTACTATTTAATAGGTTTGTTGTGATTATTAGGTTTTCTGTGTTTTCGAAACTGTAAGCAAGAAGGAATTGTTTGTGTGTTCGGCGTGCTGGACAAAAAACAATTCCTCAAATATCAAGGGTTACAGAGCAAAAAGCCGATAATTTATAGTGCTCAGAACCGGCAAGCTTGCTCGCCAAATATTCGGAGTATAAGCTGGCGGTACAGCGTAGGCAAAGGTTAGAAGAAGAACCCACTTCCTAAGAGGGCCGCTGGGATGAAATGGAATTCAGAAAAATAAATACATTAAGTAGTAAGTTTAAAGTATTTTGTTAATTGTTTAATGATTTTTTTTAATTAAGATATATCAAATATTCCTTTGGCGCAAGATGTAATCGATAGTCGCAAAAAAACAATGGAAAAACCACTAAACCTTACTGTTACGTTACACCCATCCGCATCAACTGGTACTAGTCAATTGCAAGATGGATCTTGAAACATATCATTTGTCAGGACTCATTTGCAAGGTACCACAAAACTATTTACAATTTTATAAATAATAAATAAATCAATATATAAAAATATAAAATAATAAATAAAAAAAATTATAAATAATTATATAAATCTTTGTTCGCCATTATATTCGACAGTATATTGGATTTTTGTATCCGTAAATAATTATAACCGAAAAACCCTTTTCCACCTCCAAAATGGCTTATAAATTTCTTTTAGACTTGTTTTCTAACTATTTTGTTATTTTAACAGTAATTTTGATTAAATGCAAATATGATTGAAAATTACACAAAAAATAAATAAAGTATTATAGCTGTCATACTTGTTTAGTTGACTACCACAGCAAAATTGCTTTTCTCCCGACTGTTTTGCTTTATGGCGTATAACAAAATCCCTGCTGGAATGCCTTATATCCCAACATAAGCTAATTAGCTTTTTTTTTCACTGTCACAACGTTTTAAAAACTTATTGAATATGTATTTAACATTTATAACTAATTTGCGTAATTTTTAAGATTTCACGACGTTGTAACAGCTTTGTTTTTGCTGTCTAGGACAATTTACCTATCAAATTGTTACTTGGGGGGACAAAGCTAACGAAATTTAATTGTCATCCGATCAAATTCAAAACGTAATACGAAACAGACCAAAAAATTCTGGTGTAAGGAGTTCTGATAGTTTGGTTTCCAATTCCATCACGAATTATTTCAAAACAAACATCGATAATACAGCCCTTAAACTAACCCAAATTGTATATTTAATAATGTTTTGTTTTCTGTCAGTAGCAATCGAAAATAACAACCTTAACTTAAAGACCAATATATCAGAATATGTGTAAAATGGAGAGTATCAGAAGGATAAATAATGGTTGCAATTTATAGATGTTGCTGATATATATTTCCAGATTTACAATTTTTGCTGATATTTAAAGGTCTTCATTACTTATAACAACAAACATGCTGCATTAATAGAAAGTCGTATAAAAAAGTTTAGAAAGCTTAAATGCGGGATTCGGTTAATGCATTCTTCTTAGAAGTGAATAACGTAACCAACCTAAAATATGCTCTAAAAAAACAAAAAAGATAATTGCAACGAGCATGGAATTAATGTTCAGATTATATTGGAACAACAGGAAAACAAATTTGCGGTGTGTTACGACCAAATCTTCTACTGTTTTAAAAATATTTTTGGAAAGCATTTCAAGAGCATTCAAATTATATTTTGCACTGAATTTGAATTACTCAGGTGAATGCTATAAGGTGTGGCCATTTTTACAATACTTTTTTTTTATTTACAAACTTCAAGTGATAAGTCAGATGTTGAAGTTTCTTACTTTTAATTACTAGTTTAAATTTTTAACATTTTAATGTAAATTTTATAATTATTAACTGAAATGAACTGCAAAATTTGTAACTTTATGTAAAATAGAGTTAATTCTTATATTTTACATTTAAAAATAGTGCATCGATTCAAATCGTTCGAAAATAATTTCAAATGTCCAAATGGAACTTATCAATATCTTCTAATGGTTGATGTCACCTCAGAGTTTCAACTAAAAATATATCGTTTTGCACTGAAGTTTGTTTGTAAATTTAATGGTATTCAATACTATTATAGAAGATGTTTCCAATATTGTAATTCTTAATATTATAAATGAGTTGAAAACTCAAATTGTGCCTTGAATTATTGAAGAAACGAAATTTTTCACAAAACTAATTAAAAGACTTGTACAAACCATCAGACAAATTTACTATTTTTACCGAAGTAACTGAAGTTATGAGAAAAGAAGTTTATCATCTGGATAAACAGGCTTCTGGTGATGTTTTAATGCATATTCATTTCTAAATTGAAACCGAAATAACGCAATTAGTAAGTCATATATCAAGCTTACCAACAATTTTCCCAGTAATGTTTGTGAAAACTGATATTGTCAAAAAAATACGGATACAACAAAAGGGTTGATAAATTGATCCAAGTATTACAAAATCTAAAAGAATCCGGCATTATTTTAAATATTTATGGTATTTCAAGGTTTCGTTGTGCTGGGAAGTATAGTTGGGGATAACCTAGATTTAAATTATTTATTAGGCTTTAGACCTTCATTTAATTATAAGTATTTCTGTCAATTTTACGAAGTTATGAGAGACGAAATCGATAAAAAAAATATATAAAGCTCGCTCTAAGCTTAGATCCAAAATTATAAAGATGATCTGAATGAAAACGATTATAAGCTATCGGGAAAAAAGTTTGATTCATATTTCAATAAGTTGCAAGGTTTTCATGTGACCCAAAATTTCTGTATCGGTATTATGAATAATTGTTTTGAGTTTATCGAATGCTCTTAATAATCTTTTTTAGAGAAAAATAATATTGAGTATGGGGAATTACAGTGTACGAACCGAATACCATGGATAAAATATAAAAGACGATCATTTCATCCCATATATTGTTGGTGTTTGAGTTTTTAATCTAAACATCGAGAAATGAAATGTTACACTAATTGCACTTCCTCACGAATAAATTTACCAATTTCACTATAGCTAAGAAGTGTTTATCAAATTTTGCATTTACGATTTTAAAGAATGTTGGATTTAAAGATCATACAGTAATAAATAAATTAGAAAACGGGTGTTCTATATCATTTAAACCATACTTTACTTTTCTTAATGATATACTTAACAACGAATTATTTTCAGTTAGTAAAATCAGTAACGTTTATGCAAAACCAATTTCATTCTCTAAAGATTGATAAAGAAGAAAAAAAAATTTAATTAAACAAAATGAAGTTTAGCTCATAACCCAACGACAAATTATAGAAAAGTTAGGCATTTAAGAACAAGACAAGTTTGGCCAAAGCTGGACTTGGGGCGCACTAGATTATTAATATCCCTACGCAGACGTGAATTAAGAACGGTCGTAGGAATTCTCACGGGACACTGCCTTTTTGGAGAACATGCAAGAAGGCTGGGTCTGGAGGCTAATGACTTCTATAGAAGCTGCTTGGACGAAGAGGAGGAAGAGACGTTGGTCCACTTCCTTTGCTCGTGTCCAGCATTGCCTCTCAGAAGGCACAAACACTTAGGTAAGTTCAGGATGGACTGCCTCTCGGATCTCGAAAACAGTAAAGTTCGGGACGTCTTACGCTACATAAGTAGCGCGAAATGGTTCCAATAAGGGTAAGAAAGGGTATATTCTGTGGTATCACAATGGACCGTCACCGGTCTAAGTGTGTATAAGCAGCCATTCCAACCTAACCTAACCTAACCTAGGTCTAAGCCATGGAACAAAATCAAACCGATCACAATAAAAATAAATATGGATAAATTTTAAACGGTAATGAAAAGACAAAACAAGCTGAAATTTATGCAAAATACATTAAAAGCAAGTGGGGATCGCTTGAATTTTCACATGAAATCCCAACATAAAATAAATATTTTGAAAAGAGACAAAGCTAATGAAATTTAATCGTCGTCCGATCAAATTCAAAACGCAACTGTAAGGAGTTCTGGATCTTTGGAAAAGGACTAAGACGAATTCATCAAAATCAATGGGTATTTTATCAAATTTGAGTAATGCTTATGTCGTTTTATAATGTTTTGTTTTCTATCAGTAGCAATCGATAATACCAACCATAACTTAAAGGCCAGCTTTTCAAAATTGGTGGAAAATGGAGAGTAACAGAAGGACAAAGAATGGTTGCAGTTTATGGATATTCCATTGAGTATAGTGGAAATTAAATTCCAAAATACACCAAAGGTCACCAACATGGACTTTTAAGCCAGAAAGTCGAATAAAAAAGTTTAGAAAGTTTAAATTCGGGATTCGATTAATGCATTAAGTGAATAACGTAACCAACCTAAAGACGGCACTAAAAAAGAAGAAAGATATTTGTAACGAATACGGAATTAATAATCAACCCTTCATAATTATATTGGAAAAATAGGAATAAAATTTGCGGTGTGTTAGGACGAAATCTTCTAGTTATAAAAATATTTTGGAAAGCGTTTCAAGAGCATTCAAAATATATTTTACACTAAATCTGGATTACTTAAGTGAGTGCTTTATTTTTATTCTTTTATTTTTATTTATTTACCAACTTTTAAAAAAAAATCTGGTTACAATTTTAAAATATTCTACATTACATTACCAACAAACAAAAAAAAAAAACTTTACCAAAAATTAGAAAGAAAATCTGACATCAAAACCTTAATTGCATCTCTTGACAAATTAATATCAAAAATCGACCGTACTTTATTAAAAGCAACCGAGACATTATAAACAGGTGCATTCATAGCTAAATTACTCCTCCGTATTGGTAATTTAAGAACAAACTCCCCACTCGATCGTAACACACGTGTTGGAACGTTAATAGAAAATAAATCGAGAATCTCATTACAATCAATTCTACAAACGAGGAGATCACGGACAAAAGTGGCGCACGTCGCAGTTCTACGAATTGAGAGAGAGTCCAATTTTAATAGTTTACATCGTCCCCTATAAGGAGAAAGAATATAATTGGGAAGATTATTGTCCCTAGGTAATCTACGCAAGGCATATTTTAAGAACTGTCTTTGAACCCTTTCTATAAAATCAGAAGAATCCTGATAAAATGACGTAATATACAAGATTCTAATCGCATAAGGATGCCAGAAGTCTTTGGAGAATCTTTTAATAAACCCTAACATGGAAAACGGCTTAGAAACAATGCCCTGTATATGAATTTGGAAGGATAAATTAGAAGCGAATGTGATAGCCAAATCTTTGAAAGTGTTCACCATCTCAATTCTATGGTCTTTGAGAAAAAAATCGTAGTTGGAGTTCAAAACAATCCTTTAAGGTGTGGCTATTTTTACATAAGTTAGATTTTGAAGTTTCATCTTTAATTACCAGTTTAAATTTTTAACATTTTAATGTAAATTACCTTTTGGTATTTTTATAATTATTAACTGAAATGAATTACGAAATTTGTATTCTTATATTTTACATTTGAAAATAATCCATAAATTCAAATCGTCCGAAAATAACTACAAATGTCCAAATGCTAACTGCTTCTCAATGTTTTCTAATTCAAATAAATAAAACGTCATCATAATAATTGTATAAAATTTATTACTATTGATTCTGCAATTTCTAGCAAGCCTCAAATTCAAACCAATTAAACTGTTCTACAAAAGATCTGAAAATAAATTAGATTAGCAGGTTGATGCCACCTCAGAGTTTCAACTAAAATATATCGTTTTGCACTGAAGTTTGTTTGTAAATTTAATGGTATATGAATAATATTACGACTTCCCTATTCAAAACTATTATAGAAGATGTTCCTAATACTGTAATTCTTAATATTACAAAAGAGTTGAAAAATCAAATTGTGCCTTGAAGAAATAAAATTTTCATGTGAACTTCTTTTTAAAATTTATAGAAAACCTTTTATTGAAATTAACAGCGAATATTTATTATTAAAACTAATTAAAAAGTTTAGACTTGTACAAACCATCAGAAAAATTTACTATTCATACAGAAGTAACTGAAGTTATGAGAAACGAAGTTTCCGGTGATGTTTTAATGCATATTAATTTCCAAATTGTAATCGAAGTAACGCAATTAGGAAGTCATATATCAAGCTTACCAACAATTTTCGCAGTAATATTTGTTATAAATGATATTGTCAAAAAAATACGGATCCAACAAAAGGGTTGATAAATTGATCCAAGTATTACAAAATCTAGAAGAGTGCTGGGAAGTATAGTTGGGGATAACCTAGATATAAATTATTTATTAGGCTTAGACCTTCATTTAATTATAAGTATTTCTGTCGATTTTACGAAGTTATGAGGGACGAAATCGATAAAAAAAAATATACATATAAAGCTCGCTCTAAGCTTAGATCCAAAATTATAAAGATGATCTGAATGAAAACGATTATAAGCTATCGGGAAAAAAGTTTGATTCATATTTCAATAAGTTGCAAGGTTTTCATGTGACCCAAAATTTTGTGTATCG
Source organism: Tipula vernalis (assembly GCA_958295665.1). NCBI lineage: Eukaryota > Metazoa > Arthropoda > Insecta > Diptera > Tipulidae > Tipula > Tipula vernalis. Next base: position 52,906,066 of record OY282559.1, on the reverse strand, counting down.
GTATTATGAATGATTGTTTTGAAGGAATAATCAAATTCGGTTTATCGAATGCTCTTAATAATTTTTTTAGAGAACAACAATATCGATCTAAACATCTAGAAATGAAATGGTACACTAATTGCATTTCCCCATGAAAAAATTTACCAGTTTCACTAGCTAAGAAGTGTTTATCAAATTTTGCATTTACGATTTTAAAGAATGTTGGATTTAAAGATCAGTCAGTAATAAATAAATTAGAAAACGGGTGTTCTATATCATTTAAACCATACTTTACTTTTCTTAATTATATACTTAACAACGAATTATTTTCAGTTAGTAAAATCAGTAACGTTTCATAACACTTTAGGCAAAACCTTCTTTCTCTAAATATTGATAAAGAAGAAAAAAAAAATGTTGATTAAACAGAAGGAAGTTTATCTCATAACCAAACGACAAATTATAGAAAAGTTAGGCATTTAAGAGCATTTATAGTTCGGCTACTTGAATAAAATTAAAATTATTAAACTTAAAATTGGGTGGAGCCCATTTAAAACAATTTCTTTTATTTACATACACTGAACCATCATTACTTTAAATTAAATAAACTATTTAAGAAATATTTAATTAAATTGTTTTATGTTATTGTTATTTCTACTGAATAAATGAATTTAAAAATAAAAACTGAATTAATAAATTTGTATACCACTATCCAAATTAAATAGAATTTTTAATAGTTTTAGGAATAATAAATTTAATTATAAAAAATTATTCCTCCTATGAAGTTAATTATTTTACTGTATTAAAAGGGAGCAATAGCTAGCTATTCAATGAAAAATTGAACAACAATACGCCGTAAAGTTTTATTAAAATGTAGTAAATTTAATGAAATTGTTCATATGGTTTATGTATAGTCTTCCAAAATCGTAGGATTTTTGACATCAAACTATAAATTTGATAACCTTAAAATTAGTCTTTATTACATTCAAAGCGGCTTTCCTTAATAGAAGCTTATGACTAGAAGGGTTCAGATCAAGTCTGAAATTCAGGATCTTATTATTTTGTTAAGTTGTAAATAAATTGAAACAAAAATTATCTTATGTCATTGTAAAAAAAATGCACACTTTCATCAACTTAAGTCCATATAGAAGAAAATTTGTGACGCTTTTATGAATAAGTAAAATTATCTTAAGTGACTAAAGTATCCATTTATAACCAATTCATACATAACCTCTTATGTTACAAATACTCCTTTAAATCAAAAACGCTTTGTGTTGGGTAAAGGTTAATTAAACTAGCAGTGGTGCCCAAACTGCGGCCAGTTTTATGATTTGGTGAGGCCAGTAAAAAAATTATAAAAATAGCAAATAATACCATAATAATAATAATTTCCGTTTTAAAAAGTACAATATTTTGGTTATACGTACTAAATTCAAACTCAAATATATTTGTACATTGGGTTTGCTTAGTTCTTAGTAATTGTGTTTTGGTCATTGATTTGATTCAGCGGATATTCAGCGGTTTTAGGTTCATTGTGTTCATAGCATAAAAAATGAAACACAAATATTTGACAGGTTATGAAATGGAAGTAATAAGGAAAACGGAATTTGAAAATAACGAAGATATTTTGTGAATCACATTTGGCGACATTTGGAATATTATTTTCATTAAATTTGATAACGGTAAGAATATTAAATTAAAATTAAATACAAAGAATGATTGTTTATCCCTTCTTTAGGCAAAAAATGGCGTACAACCATGAAAAAAAAAACCTAGATTGAAAGATGAAAATGTCTCGTTCAAGGAATCCTGGACTAATGACTTTTTTGTTGAACCAAAGGGGGTCGGTGTTACATGTTTGATATGTGATGTAGCTATCATCCTTAAAGTCCACAATATTAAGGAGCAATATTTGAATAGGCACAATCAAAGGTATGACCAGTTGTCAATTCAACAACGGCATCATGAGGTCAATAAATTACGAAAAGAAAAACTAAATCAACAAAGTTTTTTAAACGTGAAAATGACGAATGTGAAAATACAAAATTAGCCAGCATTTTGGTTTCCCAATAAATTGCCAAAAATAAACTATAAATTGCAGTTGCGGATGGATTAGTGCCAGACATAGTGAAACTTTTTAAACAACTCAACTTATCGAGAAATACAGTTTTATCGTAGAGTTGAAGATATTTCTTCTAAAATCGAAGACAATTTGAGAAATAAAATTGCGCGATTTAAATATTTGTTTTGATGAAACAACCGATATTTCGGCCACTGCACAGTAAGCCATATTCATCCGAGGCGTAGATGACAATTTCATCGTTACCGAAGAACTTACTAAATTTGGTTGAAAGATTCAACTACTGGGGAAAATATTTTTGAATTCGGAATAACCACGGATAGTGCACCATCTATGCGCGGTACAAAATCCGGTGCTGTAAATCGGCTTCTTTCAAAAATTCGTGAACTAAACCCAAATTTTCAAGTAATTAAGTGGAAATTTATGTGGGAACACTCTTAATATGGAACCGATCGTTAATTTTGTAATAAAATCTGTCAATTATATTCGGAAGAGTGCACTTCGTCATAGAAACTTCAAAGAATTTTTAACTACGATTGAAGAAGCTGAAGGATCCGATGTAATTTACTACACCAATGTGAGATGGCTTAGCCGAGGGAATTGCTTGAAGAGATTTTTTGACCTTCGACATGAAATTAAAACATTTATGGAATCCGAAGGAATGGAAACACATCAACTTTCTGATAACAAATTTATTCTTAATTTGGCATTTTTCGTTGACATCACAAAATACCTAAATGAGGTCAATACTAAACTCCAAGGGAAGGATGCAACCATAACTCATATGTACAAGTACATTACATCACTTTTCGATATGTTGAATTTGTTCAAGGATCATCTGCTTAAAAACCAGTGGGCCCATTTCAAAGCAATCCAATCCGTATCTATGAATGAGAAAGACACAAAAAGATTTGCTTCCGATATTGAGAAATTGATAGTACAATTTAACGATAGGTTTTCGAAACTTTGCCTGACAACGAAACAATTCAATTCAATTTAATTGTATACATAATTAGTTTCGTACAAAACTGTATTGATGATATTAAAATGTATATTGATTGACTACTATGACCGATATATAAAATTTAATGTTAATTAAAAGAATTTTACCGGCCCAAAATCACACGATAACTATCGGTAAAGCAATAGGTTTAGCTATATCTATGCCAAAAATTAGGAAGTTCTATTGGATTTTGCTACCCTTAGTATTAAAAACTAAAAACCTCAATTTACTATAAGGGCCGAAATATAAAATTAAATGTTTAATTAAAAAAAATTTTACTGGCCCAAAATCACACGATAACTATCGGCTAAGCAATAGGTTCAGCTATATCTATGCCGAAAATTGGGAAGTTCTATTGGACTTTGCTACCCTTAGTATTAAAAACAAAAATCTCAATTTACTACTAAGGCCGAAATTTAAAATTAAATGTTTAATTAAAAAAATTTTACTGGCCCAAAATCACACGATAACTATCAGATAAGCAATACTCGTAGGTTCAGCTATATCTATGCCAAAAATTAGGAAGTTCTATTGGACTTTTCTACCCTTAGTATTAAAAACTAAAAACCTCAATTTACTATAAGGGCCGAAATATAAAATTAAATATTTAATTAAAAAATATAACTGGCCCAAAATCACACGATAACTATCGGTTAAGCAATAGGTTCAGCTATATCTCTGCCAAAAATTAGGAAGTTCTATTGAACTTTGCTACCCTTAGTATTAAAAACTAAAAACCTCAATTTACTATAAGGGCCGAAATATAAAATTAAATGTTTAATTAAAAAAATTTTAATGGCGCAAAATCACACGATAACTATCGGTTAAGCAATACTCGTAGGTTCAGCTACATCTATGCCAAAAATTAAGAAGTTCTATTGAACTTTGCTACCCTTAGTATTAAAAACTATAAATCTCAATTTACTATAAGGGTCGAAATATAAAATTAAATATTTAATTAAAAAATGTAACTGGCCCAAAATCACACGATAACTATCGGTTAAGCAATAGGTTCAGCTATATCTATGCCAAAAATTAGGAAGTTCTATTGAACTTTGCTAACCTTAGTATTAAAAACTAAAAACCTCAATTTACTATAAGGGCCGAAATATAAAATTAAATGTTTAATTAAAAAAATTTTACTGACCCAAAATCACACGATAACTATCGTTTAAGCAATACTCGTAGGTTTAGCTATATCTATGCCAAAAATTAGGAAGTTCTATTGGACTTTGCTACCCTTAGTATTAAAAACTAAAAATCTCAATTTACTATAAGGGAAGAAATATTAAATTAAATATTTAATTAAAAAATGTAACTGGCACAAAATCTCAAGATAACTATCGGTTAAGCAATAGGTTCAGCTACATCTATGCCACAAATTAGGAAGTTCTATTGGACTTTGCTACCCTTAGTATTAAAAACTAAAAACCTCAATTTACTATAAGGGCCGAAATATAAAATTAAATGTTTAATTAAAAAAAATTTCTGGCCCAAAATCACACGATAACTATCGGTTAAGCAATACTCGTAGGTTCAGCTACATCTATGCCAAAAATTAAGAAGTTCTATTGAACTTTGCTACCCTTAGTATTAAAAATTATAAATCTCAATTTACTATAAGGGTCGAAATATAAAATTAAATATTTAATTAAAAAATGTAACTGGCCCAAAATCACACGATAACTATCGGTTAAGCAATAGGTTCAGCTATATCTATGCCAAAAATTAGGAAGTTCTATTGGAATTTGCTACCCTTAGTATTAAAAACTAAAAACCTCAATTTACTATAAGGGCCGAAATATAAAATTAAATGTTTAATTAAAAAAATTTTAATGGCGCAAAATCACACGATAACTATCGGTTAAGCAATACTCGTAGGTTCAGCTACATCTATGCCAAAAATTAAGAAGTTCTATTGAACTTTGCTACCCTTAGTATTAAAAACTATAAATCTCAATTTACTATAAGGGTCGAAATATAAAATTAAATATTTAATTAAAAAATGTAACTGGCCCAAAATCACACGATAACTATCGGTTAAGCAATAGGTTCAGCTATATCTATGCCAAAAATTAGGAAGTTCTATTGGAATTTGCTACCCTTAGTATTAAAAACTAAAAACCTCAATTTACTATAAGGGCCGAAATATAAAATTAAATATTTAATTAAAAAATGTAACTGGCCCAAAACCACACGATAACTATCGGTTAAGCAATAGGTTCAGCTATATCTATGCAAAAAATTAGGAAGTTCTATTGAACTTTGCTACCCTTAGTATTAAAAACTAAAAACCTCAATTTACTATAAGGGTCGAAATATAAAATTAAATATTTAATTAAAAAATGTAACTGGCCCAAAATCACACGATAACTATCGGTTAAGCAATAGGTTCAGCTATGTATATGCCAGAAATTAGGAAGTTCTATTGAACTTTGCTACCCTTAGTATTAAAAATTAAAAATTTCAATTTACTACTAAGGCCGAAATATAAAATTAAATGTTTAATTAAAAAAATTTTACTGGCCCAAAATCACACGAAAACTATCGGTTAAGCAATAGGTTCAGCTATATCTATGCCAAAAATTAGGAAGTTCCATTGGACTTTGCTACCCTAAGTACATATTAAAAACTAACTTAACCGATAGATATCGTGTGATTTTGAGCCAGAAATTTTTTTTTATTAAACATTTAATTTTATATTTCGGCTTTAGCAGTAAATTGAGATTTTTAGTTTTTAATACTAAGGGTAGAAAAAGTCCAATAGAACTTCCTAATTTTTTGCAAATCCGTTATTGGGCAAGTAAAAAAATTTTAAATAAATAACTAATTTTATATCTTGGTCTTACTACACAATAACTTTGAATGGAACCTGACCAACTTAATTCCCCTAAATGTCATTATTTAAGTAGAATTATTTTTGAGGTTAGTACTGTTTTAGTAATATTCATCCCGTTGTGTGCCCAAGTGAAAAATTTACTAAAATCATACTAGAACAATTTTAGTAAAATATAGTATACACTTCATAGGCATAAATTGAGTTGTTTTCGTAACCATTTTCCATCGACATTAATTTAGTTGATTTAAAATTTCAGTTGGAATTATTGCAACTACAAAATGATATACTTGGCTAAGCTGGCATTTTTAGACGATAAAAACAGTTTCCTCGCAATTCATTTAACTAAGAAAGATGATCCAAACTAATTACGTTATTTGGAACAACGTATAATTGTGAACAATGTTCTTCGGGATTAAAATTTGCAAAAAATTCCTATAGAAATAGACTAACTGACATTAATTTGAAAAGCGAACTAAGAATTAGTAATACTACACTAGAATATAATGTTCGCGACTTAATTTAAATAAAAAATCTTAACATAATTTGTACTGTTTATTTATTTATTTTTTCCGTGTGGCCAGTCATTTTTGTTCTTGTAAATTTTTGGCCATCTCTTCCATGATTTCTGGGCACCCCTGTACTAGACTATGGCTGACATTATAGCGATCCTTTAATTGTGCCAATTGTAAGTTAAGTCTTCAATACATTTTTAAATAAACTATTTTCACCTTTTAATGACTTATGAGTATGTATCCACTTATATATAAAAGATGTTGATTTATATTTCTAAACTGTTTTGGTGTAAATGAAATACTTAAAATGGTTTTCTATTATATCATTTAACGATATGTCCAAAATTAAATATTGTCTAAATAAATTGATTAAAATTTTAAGAAATTCTGAAGTTGCATATACTTAGCTTTTACTTTACACAAGCTTTTAAATTTTGATCTACTTTTAATATTTAGACATCAAAATTAAAATAAATTGGGAAGAGTGCGTCATTTGGCGCTAGATTCTCAGTTACGTCTCTTGATAGATTGGTAGCTTTAAATTAATAACATTAAAAAAAAACTAATACTCTCTAAAAAGAACTACTTATAAACTTGTTTTACAATATTTACTAAATAAAACATTAAAAACACGATTCTAATTACACAAAAAAAACTAAAACATCTGCATTAAATCTCTTATCTTGGCTATAAATAAGAAACCCAAATAATACAAAATTTTCTTCTTATCCTCTCAATTCGTTAATAAAATTAGTAATACGTATAGAGAGTACATCACATAAATAATGGACAAATTTAAAAAAAAAAACAGAACTAGTATCTAATAAATTCTAATACCCAAATGACTAATATTTCATTGATAGAGGATAGATATGATATCGAATGCGGCAAAGTACATACAGAATTTATGTGTACCACATTTGAATATCAATAAAATAAAAACAACACACAAACAGAAAAACCAATACTTGAACCACACAAAATTTAAATATGTGATAAATATTTTAAACAAATCTGCAGCATAGCAGCAGCATAACGACAAACTGTAGCATAGCGCCACAATTGACCACAATTAGTGTTGTTTCCCTTACTATATTTTTGTATTTTAATAAATTGTAATTCGATTTTTCTGTTTGTTACATAACCAAATATTATGTTGGGGAAAAAAAAATAATAATTTTCCCTATATATTGTATATAAAAGATAAAACATAACCTAAAAACCAAATTTCCTCTTTATATAAAAAACTATTATGGAAAAACTATGTAAAAAAAAATACATTAAAACTAATTTGACCTAAATATTAATTTTTTTTTATCAAACAAAATGTTTAAAAATAATTTAATATTTAATTAAAATTTGTATAGTTTTTTTTTTTTTACTGACTGACTGATTGCAAAGTGGTCATTTGTAACTGAAAAATATTTTTCTTAAAACAAAAAAAAACAAAAAAAATTTTTTTTTTTGTTTTATTTTTTAAAAATCACTTTTTGTCACATTTCCGCACTTGAATATTTTATTTTTTTTGCACGATTTTAATTTATTTATTTATGTTTATCACAGATATTTATTTTATTTATTTAATTTATCCGATATATAAATATGTATATATTTTATATTTAGAACTTCATGTCTTTCTATTTTTGCATTTTTGACACAAAACCAACCAAACAACAAAAACAAATGATTTTAATTTAAACAAACAATTTCCCTTATTTATTTTATAATTTTAAAAATAAATTTTTGTTTTAGTAGTATGTAAATATGTACACATTTCTAAGAAATTCTAAAGTAAATGCAAAACAATAATTATTTATTTAAAATATAAGAGAGAAGAAAAATCCATTTTCATTATTTTCATATTTTTTTTTTTTATTAATAATAATAATAATAATTTTTTTTTTTTTTTTTGTACTGTATCGAAAGTAACTAGAAAAAAGACTGAATTGTTTTAAACCGATTCAACCGACTCAAAAAAAAAAAAAAAAAATTTTATTTTTCCTAACAAACACAAACACACACATACATTCACAAATTAATACACGTTTTCCACAACGGAATCGTATAATACATATGGAAAATAAATGAAAACACTACACGCAAAAACAAATCGAGAAAATTGTATACAATTATTTTGTGTGTATGTGTATTTGAGGCTGAGTAACACAAACATTTAAATGCAAACGACGACGAATATATTTTGAACTGGAAAAATTAAATAACCGCAATACATTAAATAATATAAAATAATATTTTACATTTTCCAACAAAAACATGAACGATAACCAAACACGTAAATATGGGGGGGGGGAAATAAAACGTCGCATTAGATATGGGAAAATAGACCAAACAAAGTATCAAAATATTAAACGGGAAAAAAAGTACAAAATAACAGTGGAAAATGTTTCCGTTAAACGAAAAATTGTTGGGGAAATGTCTGCTTTTGTATATGTGTTTGTGACGAAAAAATTTCCATTTTTTCATGACGTCTATATAGTTTCGTTCCATATTAGAGCGAAACGAATATATAAACGGTTACCCTCAATATAATGTTAGTTTGATTGTGAAACAGATATCGCAGTAGAAATAATTTGTCTAAGTTTTTATTTATTTTTCTTTAACTGGGTGTCTTGAAAATATTGTAAGCTACTTCATCTTTTTTTTTAGTGTTTCATATTTTATGTCGATATTTATGTTTTGGAGACGAAAATCGTATTAAATACGGAAATTTTTTGTTGTAGTAAAGTATATTTTGAAATTAGGTCTACGCTTGTGACTAGGCATATACATAATGGAATGACTTTCAAAAATATTATTTCGTTTGATTGAGACATGACAAAGAAGTATAGGTCGAATATAGGGTGCAAGTACATCATTTAGGTTATTATATGTGCCAATCACGTTACATTAGTTAAGTAATTTTAACAAGCACTCTGCCAGGACACAATTTCAGCCTTCTTGCAGACGAAAATTGCAAATTAAAACCACGTAAAATTATTGATTCTACACATAAGCTACCAGTAAACGCTTAGGCTATCGAATTTTAAAGGTAGAAATTTTGGATTTTGACATTTGAAATTTAATGCATGTTAATTGAAATATTCTAAAGTGATATTTTGGTGTAAGGTTATAATTTCAGAAATTTAAAACGAAACATGTTGTAAATATGAAAAGACTTACTTTACATAAAAGGGCTGGGATTAGCTGAACAAAATATTCACAATGAAAAACCTATTTCACAAATGCATTAGTTCTACAACCTTCTCAAATTTACTCTTGTGGATGGGACAATTAAAAAATAAAAAATTTTGTTAGATATAGGCCAAGCGCAAAGATTACAAATTATTTGTGTTACCCGCAGCCAGTTGAAATGTTCAACTCGTCACAAAATAAAGTAGCTATATTAAGTCGCAATGTTCAAAATGTTCATCAACAAAAAGAAGTCCGATGGCGGTGCCGAAAATTTAGGGACAAATACTAGCAATTTTGTGCAACCTGGAATCTCCTACGCAAACATGCTGAAAGGCGCCGTAAGTTGCCAGCAAGCAACTAATATTGGCTTAGAAGAATGGTCTGGAAAATGTAAAATATCGGCCATTTACTGCCCTCTAAAATATGCAATTAAAAAACTATTTATTGATTACTTTAGCCAGCTGGGCAAAAAATTCCTTGCGGGTTGCGATTACAACGCTAAACATGTACAATGGGGATCAAAATTGTCGACACAAAAAAGCAAACAACTTCACGAAGCTATCGATGAACAGTGTCTGGATTATTTATCTGCTGGTCTACCAACTTACTGCCACACGGATCAAAAGAAAGTTCCTGATCTAATTGACCTCTGTGTAACTAAAGACATTCCACGTTCGTATGTGAAGGCAACCAATTGCTTTGATCTGTCTTCCGTTCACTCACCGGTAATAGTAACGGTGTGTACCGATGCTCTAAGAACAGAAATACCGAAGCGTATTACAAACAAACGAACTAACATCGGCAGAAAATTTAAAATATACCCTGGCGTTATTAGCTGAAAAAACCACACCCGTCATAAGTATGGAGAAGGAACTTATCCAGGAAAAGCAAAAAATTCGCCGTCAATGGCAACAAATAAAATCACTGTCATTAAAAAGGAAATTAAATCGATTTATATTGTATGTGAAGTTAGCCCAGACTTTCATCCCAGAAAAAAAAAAAATATTATCAGGCAACACTAAAATTCCAACATTATCCAAGCCCAACAATATTTCATATGCTATAATTTACTCTAGCCCAGAAAATATTTTTTATTTTAGTTTATAACATATTTTATGAAAGAAAATCGCAAAAATTAAAATCTGACATATACAGGAATATATAGAAAAAAAAACAAAGAAAAAGGCCTTTAAGAGAGAATACTACCGAGATTTAGTCGGGATGTTTCTTTTCCGGAAACTATCGGAATGCCATTTGGTTTAGCCTTACGTTATCTAATTCCATTAAAAATATCAAGACGATTTGCATGTTGAGATTGGCGCTATAACTACTTAAATTAACATAGTGCCAAAATTTCATGCAACTGGATGGGATTTGGCCCTGGCATGATAGGGATGTTTTTTTCTGGAAACTATCGGTACGCCATTTGGTTTGGCCAACATGCAAATCGTCTTGATATTATTATTGGAATTAGATAATGTAACGCCAAATCAAATGGCATTCCGATAGTTCGGAAAAAAACATCCCTATCATCCCAGGGCCAAATCCCATCCAGTTGCACGAAATTTTGGCACTATGTTAATTTAAATATATATAGCGCCAATCTCAACATGCAAATCGTCTTGATATTTTTAATGGAATTAGATAACGTAAGGCCAAACCAAATGGCATTCCGATAGTTTCCGGAAAAGAAACATCCCGGTCATACCACGGCCAAATCGCTTCCATTTGTATGAAATTTCAGTACTACACTAACTTAAATAGTTATAGCGCCAATATCAACATGCAAATCGTCTTGATATTTTTAATGGAATTAGATAACGTAACGCCAAACCAAATGGCATTCCCATAGTTTCCGGAAAAAAAAACATCCCTATCATCCGAGGGCCAAATCCCATCCAGTTGCATGACATTTTGGCACTATGTTAATTTAAATACATATAGCGCCAATCACAACATGCAAATCGTCTTGATACTTTTAATGGAATTATATAACGTAAGGCCAAACCAAATGGCATTCCGATAGTTTCCGGAAAAAAAACATCCCGGTCATACCACGGCCAAATCGCTTCCATTTGTATGAAATTTCAGTACTACACTAACTTAAATAGTTATAGCGCCAATCTCAACATGCAAATCGTCTTGATATTTTTAATGAAATTAGATAACATAAGGCCAAACCAAATGGCATTCCGATAGTTTCCGGAAAAGAAACATCCCGGTCATACCACGGCCAAATCGCTTCCATTTGTATGAAATTTCAGTACTACACTAACTTAAATAGTTATAGCGCCAATCTCAACATGCAAATCGTCTTGATATTTTTAATGAAATTAGATAACATAAGGCCAAACCAAATGGCATTCCGATAGTTTCCGGAAAAGAAACATCCCGGTCATACCACGGCCAAATCGCTTCCATTTGTATGAAATTTCAGTACTACACTAACTTAAATAGTTATAGCGCAAATCTCAACACACAAATCGTCTTGATAATATTATTGGAATTGGATAACGTAACGCTAAACCAAATGGCATTCCCATAGTTTCCGGAAAAAAAACATCCCGGTCATACAACGGCCAAATCGCTTCCATTTGTATGAAATTTCAGTACTACACTAAAATAGTTATAGCGCCAATCTCAACAAGCAAATCGTCTTGATATTTTTAATGAAATTAGATAACATAAGGCCAAACCAAATGGCATTCCGATAGTTTCCGGAAAAGAAACATCCCGGTCATACCACGGCCAAATCCCTTCCATTTGTATGAAATTTCAGTACTACACTAACTAAAATAGTTATAGCGCCAATCTCAACATGCAAATGGCCTTGATATTTTTAATGGAATTAGATAACGTAACGCCAAACCAAATGGCATTCCGATAGTTTCCGGAAAAGAAACATCCCGGTCATACCACGGCCAAATCCCTTCCATTTGTATGAAATTTCAGTACTACACTAACTTAAATAGTTATAGCGCCAATCTCAACATGCAAATGGCCTTGATATTTTTAATGAAATTAGATAACATAAGGCCAAACCAAATGGCATTCCGATAGTTTCCGGAAAAGAAACATCCCGGTCATACCACGGCCAAATCGCTTCCATTTGTATGAAATTTCAGTACTACACTAACTTAAATAGTTATAGCGCCAATCTCAACATGCAAATGCTCTTGATATTTTTAATGGAATTAGATAACGTAACGCCAAACCAAATGGCATTCCCATAGTTACCGGAAAAGAAACATCCCGGTCATACCACGGCCAAATCGCTTCCATTTGTATGAAATTTCAGTACTACACTAACTTAAATAGTTATAGCGCCAATCTCAACATGCAAATGGCCTTGATATTTTTAATGGAATTAGATAACGTAACGCCAAACCAAATGGCATTCCCATAGTTACCGGAAAAGAAACATCCCGGTCATACCACGGCCAAATCGCTTCCATTTGTATGAAATTTCAGTACTACACTAACTTAAATAGTTATAGCGCCAATCTCAACACGCAAATCGTCTTGATAATATTATTGGAATTGGATAAAAATGTAACGCCAAATCAAATGGCATTCCGATAGTTTCCGGAAAAGAAACATCCCTATCATCCCAGGGCCAAATCCCTTCCAGTAGTGTACTAACTTATATGCCCTTTTCTTTAAAATTCAGTATTTGCTTCTATAATTTCCTGTATAATGTCAAATTTTAATTTTTGCTATTTTCTGGAATAAAATATGTTATAAAATAAAATAAAATTTTTTTTCAGGGCTAGGGTAAATTATATCTTTTGAAATAATGTTGGGATGGGATAACGTTGTAATTTTAGTGTTGCCTGATGATATTTTTTGTTTTTCCTGGGATGAAAGTCTGGGCTAACTTCACATCGGTGATTTATAAAGACCCTAACATTTGACTTGCACGAAACAGAAAACCAGAGCGTCCAAAATTAATTAAGTGAACTCTCGACAACCGAAGGGGCAGGCTATACTCTTTGTGGAAGGCAACAAAAAATTAAAAAAATACCAACAAACTCGAATTCACCGATCAGACTTCCAACTGGGGATTATGCGAGAAGCGATGAACGAAAAACCAATGTTTTTTTAATAATAATGTAAAGGAATCTTAAGTTCTCATGTGATATTTGTAAAGTGAGCTACTGTAACTGTCATTGACAGTTCAGTGGAGCATCAACGATCATACAACCAACATGCACAAGTTAAAGTTGAATAAAGAACATCATTATTAACGTTAAACTAGTTGTGTTGTATTATTTCTACATTCTATTACATGGTGTCAGAAGTAAAAGAAGCTAATTTAATAATTAAAAAAGTGAATTCAAGAAGAATTTTCAAAGAAAAAGTCAAAAAAGCAACGAACAGTAAAATCGAACGGAGAATTTCGTCATCGAAAAGCATTATCGGAAAACACAGACACCGACTCAATTAATGCGATTAAAACAAACAACAAGAAAAACATCTGTTTCAACTGTGGTGGCGAATGGAACCGAGAGCACAGAAGCAAGTGCCCAACGAAGGATAACACGTGCAAATGCGGAAGAAAGGGACATTTTCGCCAGATGTGTCGCAAGAAGAAGAGCAAATCCAACGCCAGCGCATCGCAACCGAAATCAAATGGGAAACAACGTGTTGACAATCTCCATTGGGACGAAGTATCATCATCAGGTAATTCATCGAATGAAAAGCGGAAATTGGAAACAATTCTTAGTGGCAAAAATTTTGTTTTTAGAATAAATTCAATCGGATCATAAAGAAAACGATGGACCAAGGCATACCGATTAGGGGATAAACTAGTCAAGTTCAAAGTCGATACTGGAGCAGACGTCAATTGTATACCGTTGAGAATCATTAAAAAATTAAAAATTAAATTAAAACATGAGCAAAATGACTTCCCTGTATTTGACTATAATTAACAATAAAATTAAAGTTTATGGTATTGCCAAGATTAAATTATGGGATTCTAAATTAAATATAGAACAAATAACAGAATTCATTGTTGTTGACGACACATTTGAACCAATACTTGGGCTTGAAACCTGGACAGACTTTGGATTGATTGAGCCAATCAATAAGGATTCGATTATGTGCCCAAAAGCAGGAGATAGGTTTGTAGGTGAAAATATCGATGTTTTCTCTGGTCTTGAAAAGATTCCCAGAAAAATCACCATACATCTACAAGAAAATGCCAAACCAGTCGTGCATTATAGAAAGCGATTTCCGGATACAAACGTTAAGAAGCTTAAGCAAAAACTTGGTGACATGGTAGAGTTGGAAATCATAACGCCAGTGACTCATCCAACAGATTGGGTGAATAATTTGCAAGTGGTTGAGAAATCAAGCGGTGATTTGCGAGTTTGCTTGGATCCCAAACCTCTCAATAAGTGCTTCAGGCGAGAACATTATTTTATACCCACTGAGGATGAATTGACCTCAGAATTGGTTGATAAGAAAGTATTCATAGTATTAGACTGCTCAAATGGATTTTGGCAATTGGAACTGGATGAAACGAGTTCAGAATTGACAACATTCATGACACCCTTTGGTCGGTATAAATTCAATAGACTTGCGTTTGGCTTAAATATTTCGCCAGAGATTTTTCAGAGACGCATGGTACAGATTTTCGGTGAAATACCGGGTGTTTTTGTGTATTTTGATGATATTGCAATAGTAGCCTGTAATGAAGAGGAACATAACAGAATCTTGAAAATCGTGCTTGAGCGTGCTCGCTTGAACAATGTCAAGTTCAACCCGGGCAAGATTCAATACTGCAAATCAGAGGTCAAATTCATGGGTCTTATTTTGTCGGATGGAAAAATTAGACCGGCCCAAAAACATATTGATGCAATTTTGAAAATGAAACAGCTAACCGACAAACACACCGTATTACGTTTATTGGGTCTTTGTAAATACTTGGCAAAGATCATTCCAAAGCGTTTATTATCGGGGAAAGAAACTCCGTTTGAATGGAACGAAAAACACGATATTGAACCTGACAATATAAAGAAAATAATCAAATCCGACCCGGCGTTAAAACCATTTAATCCGGAAAATCCAATCGTCATTCAAACAGATGCATCAAAAGATGGAGTTGGTTCGGGTTTGATTCAAGAAGAGCATCCGGTTGCATTTGCGTCTAGAACGTTTAGTAAAGCTGAAAAGAGATGGGCGCAAATTGAAAAACTAGTTTTGGCTGTGGTGTTTGCATGTAAACGTTTTCATAACTTTGTCTATGGACGTCAATTTATAGTTGAAAGTGATCATAAGCCACTTGAATTATTAAATTTACGCGACGATTTGGGCAAACATATGTTGTTGGCTGATTGTCTCTCTCGTGCACAATTGGACACAATTGAAGAAGACACAGAATTGAACACAGTCATTCACAGCGTCACACGATCCATGTGTGTGTCGAGGGATAATTATGATTATTATAGACAGATAATAGCGTCGGATGAGGATCTTAAGCGCGTATTTGACTACGTAAGAAATGGTTGGCCCGACTATCGATCTCTGAATGATTTTGCCAGGGTATTTCACAAACTAAAATCCGAACTGCATTTCGAAAATGGGTTGTTATTCCGAAACCACCGACTCGTAATTCCAACGAAATTGCAAAATAAAATGGCAAAATGGCTACATGAATCACACTTGGGAATTGAGAAAACACTTGCCAGGGCCAGAATTTTGTACTTTTGGCCGGAAATGAACAGAAAAATCAAAGAAATGATTGCATCATGCAATATTTGTGAAAAGTTCAAACGAAACAATCAAAAGGAACCATTGCTTCAAGAAATAAATCCAAAGTATCCATACTTCATCGTGTCTGTTGATCTATTTGAATATGCTGGTCGCGATTTCATGTCAATTTTTGACGCATATTCAAACTACTTGGTAGCAATTAAAATCAACAATAAGACCTCTTCACACATTATCGATAAATTTGGTTCGATATTCAGTAAAATTGGATATCCGTCGATAATTAAAAGTGATAATGTTCCATTCAACTCGTCTGAATTCGAGAAGTTTTCAAGAGATTTCAACGTCCAATTCAAATACTCGAGCCCGAGATATCCGCAAAGCAATGGGTTGGCCGAAAAGGGTGTAGCAATCGCGAAAAATATTTTGAAGCGTTGCTACGAAGCAAATGAAGTAAACCAATTCCAATACAGAATCATGGAGTACAACACGACTCCGGTGGCAAGTATGAGTTTCACACCATCAGAGCTATTCTTTGGCAGGTTGATCAAAACAAGATTGCCAGTATCGGAATAACTTCTTGTCAGAAACAACATGAAAGAGGAAGATATTTAGAAAAGAATTCAAAATAAGAAAGAACGGCAAAAATATTACTATGATCGAAACGTGAGGTCATTACCATCGTTGAACTTGGGTGACTTGGTGATATTTAAGAAAATTGGAAAAGAATAGCATTATGGGAAAATAATTGCAATAGTTAATGAATGTTCATACATTATTGAAGATGAATTTAACAATTATTTTAGACGTAACCGTAGATTTATAGCTAAAACAAAGAATGAAGATTTTAGTGCTAGTGAATTGTTATTCGAAGATAATGTTAAATCGGGTCAAATAGTTAATTTGGCAGAAATCCAAATTGTAACACCGACACAAGAAACAGTCAATAACGATGAAAATCAGATGTTGAACACTCCCGCTGTAAATGTGAGTGCGGACGAATTAGATCTTTCAGTGAACATCAAAAATAACTCCGCATCGGAATATGATACAGGTGAAGGTGAAAATTCAAAAGCAAGTTCGGGTATTGATAGTGAGGTAGCTCCCCAACCTGCCATTCAAGCTCCAAAAATCAAGGAGAAGTCAGAACGCACAGTGGTCATAGTTCAAGACCGCCGGATAGGTATGGCTGGTGAAAATTGTAACAGTCATAGGGGTTTGCCTAGTCCAGATCATGACTGTTAATAATTTAAAACTAGAATTAAAAAAGAAAAATGCGTGTAATAATAATGTGAAGGAATCTTAAGTTCTCATGTGACATTTGTAAAGTGAGCTGCTTTAACAAATGTCATTGACAGTTCAGTGGAGCATCAACGATCATACAACCAACATGCACAAGTTATAGTTGAATAAAGAACATCATTATTAACGTTAAACTAGTTGTGTTGTATTATTTCTACATTCTATTACATTTTTGCTGCTCATCTAACAACAGTATTCGTCCCACACGAAGAAGATAATTATTTCGTCCTACCCAAGCAAATGGATAACGGATTGTCCTTCAAACCTATAAAATATACTTTGAAGAAAATTAAGAATACAATTAAAAATTACATAAGCCCGAAAAAGGCACCAGGTCCTGATCTTATTACTGGAAAAATGTTAAGGGAATTGCCAGACAAACGTATAAAACTAATAATATTCATATTCAACGCGATTATGGGAACTGGTTATATTCCTCAATAAATAGAAGAAGAAGCACAAATTGTATTATACATTCCAATAAGCATGCTGACCACAGTCTCAATGTTTTTCGAAAAAATGTTACTAACGAAATTGAAACCAGTGTTAAAAGTGCGGCAAATGAATACAAAATTAAAGAGCTTCTACCTAAGAAATTTCACTTAGTGCTAGGAAACTATCTTCCTGAAAGGATCGTTTAACAAAATTGAGCAACTACTTGCTTATGTAATATAAACACTGGTATCCCACAAGGTAGTATCCTAGAGCTATTATTATACGATTTGCCTGTAATAATATTCCTAAAACTGCCTCAAAGGAATTCCAGAATCAATTGAACAAAATCGAGGACTGGCTGAAGAAATGTCGAATAAAAGTGAACGAAAATAAATCAAAACACGTCACATTTACAGTGAACAAACGCACCTGCCCATCAATGGTACTAAACGATAGAAATATTCCTCAACAAACCAAGGTCAAATACGTAGGTTTCAAGGTAGGTTTGCACCTAGATAGAAAAATGACGTTTCCAAAAAAAAAAGAAAATCGTTTTCCAAAATATATCGACTGATAGGAAGAAGACCAGACCCATACGAACATATGGTATTCAGTTATAGGGATCCACCCCATAAACAGATAACTCCTACAACGCACCCAAGCGAGTACATTCGAAATAGTAACATCCATCACGACCTTGGAATTAAAACCATTACAGAAACAATTGAAGAACTCAGTTCGAAATATTACACAAAACTAGAAGAATATCCCAACGAATTGGCCAGGGATATATTAAAACAACCGAGATCTAGCCTGCTAAGAAGAATAGATCCACTCGAACAGATGAGCATGTGAATTTATTAAATGTTTAGTTTATACTTATGAAGACCAAAAATTGTGAACACCAAAAAATGGTATTAACATTGTAATTGTAATAATTTTATAAGATTTGAATACTTCTTGTTAGTTTCTTTTGTAGAAAAATTCAAGAATAAAGCCATTGGCAGCATTTAAAAAAAATACTTTTGCATTTGCAAAATAAATTTTCTGGCTAATGGAAGTTGCCACCTCCGATTGGCCTATTTTTACTTAAAATTCACTTGGTACTTACCAATTTATGAAAAAATCTTAAATATAAAGTTTCAGTTCGATTAGTTAAACCTGCTGGTCTGTATAGAGGACGCAGACAGCCAGTACTTTGAAACCCAATTTTTCGGACTCAGGGGACCTCAAAACAGGTAAATCTCCAAAAACCTCAAAGTCGAAAATTTTCATGATTACTACAACTCTTCAAAAATATTTTGACTGTCCCGGTAATTTTTGTACATCCGGTATATTAAATAAAAAGCAAGAGCGGCATAAAGTTTGATAAATTGAAATGCTACGGAAGATAATCCAAGGATATCTATTCGACAGCTTGCCAGTGTTGTCCAAGTTTCCCGGACAAAAACACATAAAAACATTCGAAAATTAAAGTATCCTCGGAACAAAATTCAGAAAGTTCAAGAGCTTACAGAAACAACTAAAGTGAATCGTCTTGCATTTGCACAAAACTTTTTAGAACACCTAAACGAAGATTAAATGTTGAAGGGTGTCTAGTTTATTGATGAAGCACACTTCTACCTCACGGGTCACGCGAACGTACAAAATCTTGGAGTACAAAAATCCCCCTGCGAACTCCATGGATCGCCGTTACACCCTTTAAAGTTAACTATTTGGTGTGCTTTATCTAATGGTATTGGTAATGGTTATTGTTCGAGGAAATGTTACTTCATATAGCAAGTTATTTGGGGCTGCTTGATGAACATTTTATTCCAACACTAATTTGAATAGGGGGAATTAAGAAACATGGTTTATGTAAGATGGTGCTCATCCGAATGGAGTCATCTCATATCGCTTTTCTGACCATTTCAATAAAGGTTTCTAATGGCCACCGTATTTAAACCCCTGTGACTTTTAAAAGATCGGATATACGTTGATATTCCAAGAGATGTGAGTGAATTAGAAAACACGATTCTTTAATATAAGCAACCAAAAAACAATTAGTATTTTACAATTTTCTATCTATCCTGAGTGCAGCTTATATGTGTATATACCGCCATGGCAATAAGAGTTGGCCACTTGGTCTTTAGAAGTGTTCATGAAAGCGAATATTTGCTAGT